>JARQSV010000088.1:376060-406056 GCA_030142285.1 Calameuta idolon
TTTAGACCAATATGAATAGATATATTCAATTTCATCAATATCTCAACGGTATTTAATTAACGACGGTACTACCTTAACGAGGTACACGAGATGTTCAGTATCCCAGTTAACGTAAGATCGTGCGTATTGATTTTATTGCTCGATTATAAACTTTACAATTGTTACTGACTTCACGTTATCTCTTGTCACTTACAGTTTATCCGGTTGTCCGCGCAAAGACAAGCTGACGCCAGAGAGTGAGTATCTTTACGAAAGAATCAGCCAAAGATTCTCACGTTCTTACACCTTCTTCGTAGTGCATCTTCTGTTTCTGCAAAAAAAAAAAAAAGACAGTCATACATAAAAAAGAAAAATAAAGCAACGTCGCACAACATGCCAGAGAGCGTGGCGAGGAAATCGCGGCTGCTTATCACGCCTACCCTCTCCTCTCGCATTTGCTTTTCCCTTGCGTCAATATCTTTTTTTTTTTACCCAAAAGATCTGTCCAATCAAAAGTCTAATTTCTGGCCGTTTCCTCGCCTCGACTTTCTTCGCCCCTGCGTACCCCAATCGACGTATAATTTTTTGTACGGTGAAGGAAAAGAAAAAAAGAAAAGAAAAGAAAAGTCAAATTGTAATTTCTACTTTTTTACGTACGGGTGCGTGGGTGTTGTGCGCGTTGCGTGTGTTTTGTATGTGTTACGTAAAGTATATATATGTTTATCCTTTGTGCTTTTCGTTTGCGGGGTAGAGAGCTTTATTTATTGCATTTCACTTCCGTTTAATTTAACGTTCTGTTTGTAGTTCATTAGTAGAATTATCACGACACTTGACTTGGTTGTGTTGCCGGCAGAGAGAGAGAGAGAGAGAGAAAGGGAAAGAATGAAAGAGTGAAAGAAAGAGAGAGAGAGAGAGAGAGGACTCGAGAGCCCAACGGGCAAATAGAGCCGGCATGCGCACACGCCAGAATCACGAGCGAGAGAGAGAGAGAGAGAGAGAGAGAGAGAGAGAGAGAGAGAGAGAGAGAGAGAGAATGAGAGAGAACGTGTCAGAGAGAGAAAGAAAAGATTTCGCGATTGCATTGAGTATAATGTGAAAGCGACTTTTAAAAAAATATCCAGAGCTACTACGAGCAATCAGCACCACCGGTGGCGACTCTTAACACTTCATTCTTAACTCTTCGATCTTCATTCTGTTCCACCCTTACCTGGACCATCCCTTATTCCTCGTATCACCATCCCTTATGACTCTGCTCCAAATCCAGTCCCACTCTCCGTATACACTATCTCGAACCGTCAGATCGATCAGTGATCAATTTAATCAGCTACGACAGGATCTGCCGTTACGATTAGAAACACACCCTAAGAATCGATTTTTCGTTGTTATCTTCGTCGAAACGTCATACGAAATATTTCGGCCGCGCATCCCTCCCCTGTAACGATAATATGATAATGTGTGTATATATATATATATATATAAACTTGTACAAGGGCAGTTTCGAGGACATGCGGCGTTCACAACGGCAAGCTCATGTTTTTTTTTTAAAAAAAACTAAACCTTGGGACATGTGGCGTTGGAGTTCTAACCTATCTTAACCTATCGTGGCCATATCTTAACCCATCACAACTCCGCGTGTCTAGCAGACAAATTTTTTTCGAAAATTCGGTGTGAGTGCCGCCAATCGGCCCTGGAAGTACACGTTGCATATAGAATGTTACCAGAACCGGTCCGGAAACTGCCAGATGTCCTGGAACCTGCCAATACACATCAGAAATGGTCCTGGAAACTGACTACTGACATATTTATAGATTTATATGTAAATCAATATATATATATACACATATATACGAACCAACGTATAGGCGCCACTGTAATTACACGAGGTGTTGCAAGTTGTTGTCTTATAATTTTATCTCTCGATTAATTGTATCTTTACTTGTTTTCTCTCTACCCGCTCGATATATATATATTACTGATTTATGTTAAATCCGTGACGTTGTGTACCTTCACTCTGTTTCTTTCACTTCTCTCTAGTTCTTTAATCTATATCTCCTCGTTTCGCTATCGATCTCTATCTTATTCTTCTCTCTACGTAATAATATTGATATAGCTATATACACAGTATATATATACACATATACATATAAAGAATTGTACTCAGTGTCCTTAATCTCGATATCGATCTCTCGCAAAAAAAAAAAAAAAAAATTATAACGAGAAATCGTTAACCGCGTATACGGTGCAAGGTCAAAGTGCAATCTCGTGGGATGCATTATATTATACTCAATGTGAGCAAGTGAATGGTCAGATTAAAGTTTGTGACGGTAATAGAAATGAAGGGTAAAAAAAAAAGAAAAAAGAAAAAAAAAAGATTCTGCTGTGTGTGTGTATGTCTGTGCGTCGACTCGGTCTGTAATTTGGCGCGTCTGGGTTCTCGCAGTTCTGGCGATGCATGAGACTATTTTGAAATGCCCGACGCCTGGCTGCAACGGCCGCGGCCATGTCAGCGCCAATCGCAACACTCACAGGAGTTCGTCCGGATGTCCCATCGTCGCGGCCAATAAGCAGGCCGCACGCGAGGCCCGTCACAAGGCACAAGGTAAGGCAGGTCGCCGATCAGGAAGCAACCGAGTCCCCTTATGTACAGTAAAATAATATAGTTTTTTCTTTTTTTTTTTCTTTTTTTTTTCGTTATCACGTAAAAATTTTAATTTTTATCGCACTTTTCTTTCGTTAGATTTTACACGTTCGTTTGCCAGTAAAATTTGCCGTAGCTGTTTGGCGCATGCGTCGCAGTATCGCTTTGAGGATTTATCGAGAATAATAATAATGATGTTCTTGTTACTTCGATGCCTGACAGTGTCGGTAGTGCCACCGGAATACATCAGTTCGAATTTACTTCCGGGATCTTTGGAGTCCAAGTGTTACGCTCAGTACGGTGGAAGCACGCAGGACGTGAAACCAGTGATGTCACCGTCTTATGATTACTACGCCGCCACAAAAGCCGCCGGTATCAATATAAAACCGCCTAAGACACCGGAGGAGACTCCGTCTCGGTCGAATAAGGTCGTACTTAAGAGCGAAACCGGAGGAACGAACAGCAGCTGCTGCGGCTCTCTTCCCGGAAGGAGTCAGGGGTCCGAGCTTCTGGTACCCAAGTCCGAGGAGGCATCTTCTTGTAGGGTGAACTCGCCGCCGCCACCGCCCCCGCCAGTCAGACAGGCCTACGATTCTTATCTGAATCAGGATTCGAATTCTTCGTCCTTGTCGTCCATGGAGGCGATGGGCTCCAGGTCCATAGGCGGGACCATTCATCATCCGACCCAGCATCCCACTCATCACATTTTACCGATGCAGCCTACGGTTACGTACCCTATGCCTATGGTGGAGGACACCAGGATGTCGTCTCATCAGATGACCCAGAGATCACCTTACGAGTCCTCGGCGATGATGGCGGCGGCTGCTGCGGCTGCCGCTGCCGCTGCCGCTGCTGGTCCTCCTACAACCGCCGAGGATCTTTATCATCATAGATCAGCGGAACATGCAAGAGCGTATATGCATCCTGGGGGTGGAAATATCGCCAGGCCCGTTGTTACCTATTCCAATGACATCGTCGCGGCCAGGAGCTACGATAACGTCGTCGTCAGCGCAGCCAATCACCGACCTTACGACCCTGGCACTGCTTCGGCGTACGAGAGATACGACGCCCAGCCCTGTGCGCCTCTTCAGCCTCAACCACAGCAACAGCTGCACTCCAGGGCGAATATGTATTACTTGGGCCAGAGTGGGATGACTCCCGAGGAACAGGAAAGGATTTATCACCAGGAAGCGGCGGCTGCCCAGCAGCATCAAATGGCTATGGCTGCTGCGACGGCTGCTGGAATGATGAAGACCGAGGACGGTATGAAATATCGGATCGACTTGTTACTTTGATGTCTATTGCTTTTGTCTTATCTATATTTACTCTTATCTATCGTTCAATTTCAGTTAAGTGCGTGACGGTAGCTCAGGTTCAGCAAATGCAGAAACCTGGCGGAGGACCACCTACGTCTCCAGGAGGTTCGGTGATGGACCTCTCTACCTCGAGCGTGACCTCGACGAGTCCTCAAGCTCCTCCGTACGGATCGAACAGTTTAAGTCCTCAGTACGGTGGAGGTCAAACTGTTGGCGGTAGTCCCCAAGCCGCAGCCAGTCCCCATCTCACGGCAAGTCCCCAAGTTCCAAGTCCTCAGGGACAGACCCTGGACCTCAGCGTAAATAGGCTTCATAGGTAAGGCATAGGCTAATCTACCTCGAGGCTTCTGTAGCGTCCCTTTTCATCTGCATTAGGCACACCTTCCTCAGGGACTCCTCGATCGATCTTAATGAAAATCCTTTTTGAATTACACAGCGGCGCACCGAGTCCTCAGTACTCAACTGGTCACGGCGAAGCCGTGGCTGCTGTCCCGGTCGGACCTGGATTTCCTGCCCCTAGACCCATCGAGGAACAGACGGAACCCGTGGACTTTTCGACGGCAACCGAACCAGTCAACTTCAGCGGGGGTCCCGGCATCAGGCCTGTTCCAGGTTTTCCACCTCCTGGGGTGCACGCTGCGGCCTACAGTCGAGAAAGCACCCCCGACAGCGGTGGCTCCCACTACATGGACGCCTACCGAGATCCCACTGGTGAGCCATTATCATATTTCGCTCCTGATAACCCTATCGATAAACCAAAAAATAGAATAACCACAACCAGATATTCTCAATTCTTAAACCAAAAATTCGCAAAATTATCGTACGAGTAAATTGAGCACTGAAAAAAAAATGTAATGTCATTACAATGAAAATTAATCCCCTAATGACATAATAAAACAATGCACCGTCCTGAAACGTCACTTCAACTCCTTTGTATCAAAGGATAACTAAGAGCATTCGTACGATAGTAAAAGGATGGTTCCAAAAAAAAAAAAAAGTACAATTTAGATAAAACACTAGGCTGAACGAAACAAAGAGCACGATGCCCCCAGGGACGAGCGCAGTTACAACCCCGGAATAAAAAATTCCAATAGAACAGCACGCAGCATCAGTAATAACTACCTATATTCGACTCATTTCCCATAGCTACGTACATAACCTCACTATGTTCCACCGTACTGTTGCTGAGTTCTCACCCTCCGAAATAGCGAACCTTTTCGCCCAAAGCTCGGTGCGCGTCTCCCGGTACAACCCCCTGTCGATTCGGTACCAGCACGTACGCCGAAGCCAACGTGTGCGACACGGCCATTGTTAATTATCAATATTTCGCATACACGAGGCAAAAGTCCAGCGCAGTCCGAATTCTGGCAATATCGCACAGTAGCGACGCCCAGGGAGTAGTTATTGAAATTGAAACATTCGAATGCACGACCACAATCGCCAGGACTAGGATCACCGATACGTCACGGCTGTTGGTAAACGCACCGAAAAACAGAGAAACACCGTCACGAGGACAGGGACTGCCAACCCCTGCAGCTGTTTCACAGTTTTTGTGGGTGGCGTGTGCGCACACGGATGTACGGACTTACATTATTTGTGAGGGCACGGGCGGAATGAATTCTTGCGTGCAAATAAACGTATGGATTTTACAACGGTTAATCAACTGCCATGTTGTTCATTGGCGTGCGCTGTTCCCTCCGCCGCTGTACAGTCCCTACGTTCGTTGCATTGGAGGTCCACCCTTGTGCGAAGCGTTTCACTGTACTCTTTCCTTGTGGCTGTACCTTTAGGTGAATTAATTAAAAAAAATTTTAATCTTCGTTTCAAATTTGAATTTTTTTTTTTTTTCTGTTTTATAGGCTATGGACCCATGAGTCCTCATCCAGGATATGGCATGGCTGGTGTCCAGGCAGAGTATCCAGGAAACACCTATACCCCTTACCCCAGTGCAGGATACAATTGCGGAGGGTCCTATCCAGGAGGTCCTGTTACTTCCGGATATCAAATTCCTGCCGGATACACGCCTGCACCTTGTTACAGTATGCCGCCGATTCAGCACAGTATCGGTCCTCTGGATAAGCCCTCGGGCAAGGACGACAGGTAAGAGTTTCTTGCGTTACCTTGAAGTTGTTAGTTTAATCCCGATTGTCAAAATTGTCAATCTTATCGTGAGGTTACTTCGTTCACGGTTCCTGATTTAGGATTCACGGTTGAAAGGTTAGCCGAACCGACCGAGCGGAAACGAGGTGACCCCTTTTGCCCTTAGCGTGATGATTCTCACTTCCGTTCTCCCGTGACTTGGTCGCTCCTGCATCGAGATGAGAAAACGGTTGGCGAACGGACGCTTGGCGCCTCGACGGCGCGCATACCCACCACCTTCCCATTTTGTTAATTAAAGTAATTACTCTTCGTAGCGAAAGTGCCAACCTTATTCTAATTGACGTAAAGCTCGGCGGTATAGGGTCGGGGCCTGTGGATAAGGTTAGAGGATCCAGAGGATGAGGTAGCCCCGCCGAAGGAGGGAAGCTGGTGTAGAGCTAGCTAGGTGGTGTAGGGAAGGATGGGATATAATCAGTTGCCACCGCACTGGATTATGGGGCGAGACCCATCGTCCCGGCGTCCCGGCGCCCTAGCGTCCCGTCGGGGTTAGAACCCGTAACACCTTCGGATCCTACGGGTAAATGGTACTGCTCTCTTCCTCGGCGTCCTCCTCGACTTCCTCTGTCATCCCGACGCAAAGCACAGCGCACGCCTTCCGCGTCCCCAGGAAAGAAGATCTTGAAGAAGTCACACGGTCATCCTTATCCACGCGTCCTGCGTCTCCAGGAGGTATATAAACGAGAAGTCTGCCTACCCCAGGAGGAAAGTAGACACGTCCTTGGAGTCTCCTAAATCGTCCTAGTGGCTCGTTCCACGGGTTGTCGGACGTTAAATGGATCGTCTAGAATCCCGGAGCATACGGCTCGACCGAAACTAGTCGATAGCGATACTTCAACGTTATTAATGGCTCCGGCCAATATAACCAACTAATATAGCAGGCTTCGCGTCCTAACCGTATTAGGTGGCTCCTCCTCGTGCTGCCGCAGCATCCATGGCGAGAGATAAAGAGAGAGAGAGCGAGAGAGAGAGAGAGAGAGAGAGAGAGAGAGAGAGAGAGAGAGAGAGCGCAAGAGGACGTGAGAGACAAGAACGTTTATCGGCACAGCCAACTCCAGATCCGTTTATATCGGCCTTCGCGGTTCTTACCGACCGACGCGAGTCAATCTGTCAAAAATCTATTTACGTGAGACGAATCCCAATATCCTGAAGTCCCTACCCACTGCCATACCTCCTTCCGTATAACGAGAGGGTCTCCTCGTAGAAGAGCCATATTCCCAGGACCGAGAGTCTGAGAGAGCGAAAGAGCCCAGAGTGGACCGGATCACCGAAACACAGAGCTACGCTGAGCGTGATTGCACTCAAGTCCGTGATGGCGAAACCGGAGAGCCCCCTGGACTGCGGGACTACGGGACTACGGGACTGTACGGGCAATATCGTGGCCACTCAAGGGTCATCGAGCTTTCTCATAGCCGCTCGTACACCTACGAGAAGGCGAAGTCATCACTGGCCAACCACGTTTCCTCCTTCCGGCTCTTCCCCATGGAGAGAGAGAGAGAGACAGAGAGAGAGAAGAGACAGCCGTAGCACTGCCTCTGTAGAGCAACGGGCATTTTTGCATAGCAGCTTAAAAAGAATTGATACATTTTTTTATTCCATCGATCCGCTCGGACGGATTCGGCAAGCTTTAAAAATTTATAAGTACATATACCATATGTGTACATATCGACGAGGGTCAATGACCCACAATATACGTATACATATATGCATCAACGGTCGGAGATCCTACAGGATGTGACCAATTGCGATCATGACCTTAGGCTACGTTCACAGTCCCTGTATATATATATAAATACATATACATCGTACACGTATCGAGACTTTATTGTTAATGTTCGATGCAGTATGAATATGATGAGGAGGCAATCGTTGAATTTCGCGGCTCGACCTGCTGCCCCTCGTGGCCGCGACGGCAAGGAGCTGATTCAGTGTCCCACGTCCTCCTGCGATGGCATGGGTCATGTCTCGGGAAACTACGCTACCCACAGAAGGCAAGGCATTGATCCAAGACATTGACAGCGACATGTGAATTGACACTGGCATTAAAGTTCAGATCTACTTTACCTACATGACATGTCTACACTGTACGAACAAGCACGCTAGCACGTCTGATCATACGCTAAGATAATTTTACACATGAAAAATCATTCACGAATACGTCGTTTGAGGAAAAAAAAGAGTCTAATTTTCTCCTACAGAATTTTTTTTTTGTTTTGGCTATAAACAAATTTATCCCGGTACACGTGAACCCCGTGGGAGACATTATCCTGGTACAGAGGGTATACGGGGATGCATACATGACACATACGAATGGAGACACGTGACACGATATATGAAATAACCTTTGACCTACACTCACGATCAGAGCAATATTCGAAAGTATAAATGCATATTGATGGTTCCGTGGCGTAGTGGCTTCTTAAGTGTTTGGCGACACTCGATCTAGATATTTAACCCTTGTTCCTAGTTTTGCGCAATTTTTGTATTTCATGCGTTTGCATACCTGCGTAACAGCATTATTATATATCTTTTTTAATTATTATTATTATTAATCCTATAAAATCTTTGTGTCTCTTACGTACACGTACGTTTACGATTGTATCAGGTGTGTAGATAAGTTCGTGTTGAATGACGTTTCGTACCCTTCCAACTATTTCGACCCGACCCCTACGAAAAGGGATGACAAAATCGCAGATCAAAAAGTGAGATTCTGTAGCGGAGAAACGAGAAGAAGGAAAATTTATTTAAACAAAAAAATTATTAAAGAGTACAGGAAAATTTTACGGAATCCGAAATCGAGTGTCTCTGTCTCTCTCTCTCTTATTTTCACGCTGTCTCTTTTTCTCTCTCTCTCTCTCTCGCTCTTTCATATTTCATTTTTTTATCTCGCTCTCTTCGTCGCGTCATTCGTTATTCCAATGAAAAAAAAAAAAAGTTGGCCGCTTTGTACTAGGAATTTCATGCAAAGGCCGCTACTCTCTTCCGCCAGCCTCGAGAGGGCAGCACCGTAGCGCACTGTTGTCAATGACCATGTCAGAACAGATAAACTAAAAAATTACTGATAACGAGTGCGCACTGATAATATGTATTACGGACGCTCCAATGCGCAGTGATATGATAGTATATATACAATTGGCAATCGGCGAGTTTCACTGGGGTCAGGTGTGAGTGTGTTCCCGGCTCTCCCTATTCAGTGTTTCTTAGAGTAAGATTTACTTGACTTGACTATTTTACATGCAATGCATATATATATATATATATATTTACTATATATATCCTGTCCAGAGAGTCTTACTCTCCATGTGCGAGCGACACCTCATGAGTGATCCAAATGGAACACGACGTTGCCATTTGCATGCTATATATTACGTATTGCGTATAACCTATTGCCTATATGACCCAGACCCGAAAAATATCCTATTTTCGGCCAACTGGCAATGTCGATTAGGAGACTCCTTTCCGCCGGTCGCTTCGCACGAAGGACCGTCCCCGGCGAATTCTCGAACCATTTCTATTAGAGATTAGAAGCTGTGCTGCCGTCCATTTTGAAAAGAACGAAGCACCTGTAAAAATTCTATTCGGATATAGCTATGTTATGACCTTAGCAAGTAAGTCCCGAGTCTACCAATGAGAGATACAGTTACCGACTGCTGTAAGGGCTGATCATGTATAATGACCTCTGACCCCGGAGGTCTACGAAAACGCGACCGGTAAGTATTCTCAAGACCGTGTCTGCTGGCAACGTCGCGGAATTGCATGCGACGACTCCCGATACACCATTGATGGACACTCGTGAGGTGTTCGCTGAACATCATGAGGATGGTCCAGGTCGTGTCCTCGAGCAAGCTCATGCGATCTCGCGAATTAGAGAAATCCTGTACGATTCGAGCCTGGACCCAGGTTCCTCATGACGTCCCAGAGCCAGTTCCGGACTAACGTAATTCTTCTTGAATTTCAGCCTGTCCGGATGTCCGCGGGCCGACCGGTCCCAAATTCAGGCCCACTCCCAGGAGCTGAAGTGTCCGACGCCAGGATGCGACGGCTCTGGACACGTAACCGGAAATTACTCCTCCCACAGAAGTTTGTCGGGTTGTCCTCGTGCCAATAAGCCCAAGAGCAAGCCCAGGGACGGACAAGACTCGGAGCCATTGAGGTCAGTTTTGAGATCAGCTTGAATTTCTCCTACCTTTCACGATGTTCAACTTCCTTCCTTCCGGTGTGGTTTATCCGACCTCGTGCTTCGCGTGCCAAGATGACTGGTACGTTTCCGGCTTAACCTGGACCGAGTTACTCCTTAGGAGATCCCTCCTGTACCACTGTGTACCCTTACACCGTAGCACCCTCTCTGACCTTAAGCTAAGGGAAGACGCTGACTAATATCTCGCGGTTTCCGCTCGTTTCACGCTTGCGCTATGTGGATCGTATATAATGGCGATGCTTGCGGTTTTGGACTGCAGATGTCCAATCCCAGGCTGCGACGGATCCGGTCACGCTACCGGAAAATTTTTGTCCCACCGCAGGTAAGACGCTATGGGCAGATTGAAAATTGATAAGGAGGCACGATAATCGTACTCGAGGAATGAGCGTAGAGGGTAATCAATTTAAAAGGGGGAAAAAAAAAATCAATAATATTTATCACTCTGCATTTCAGCGCATCCGGTTGTCCAATAGCGAACCGAAACAAGCTGCGAGTCCTGGAATCAGGCGGGACGGTAGAACAGCACAAGGCTGCAGTGGCTGCTGCGACGGCAATGAAGTTCGAAGGAGTCAATTGTCCAACTCCTGGCTGCGACGGGATAGGACACATCAACGGCTCGTTCTCAACTCACAGATCTCTGTCGGGATGTCCGATCGCCGGTCACGCAGTCAAGAAGTCAAAGTTCGAGGACATGTCAAGCATGTACAGCAAAGGTATCAGCGATGAGGGCATAGCGATTAAAGTCTCTGATCGGTTCGGCCCTTCGTATCGTCCTGCCTTCCAGGATCGTCCTGAGGATTAGAAACGTCATCGCGATAATCGCACCCGGCCCGCTTTACTGGCTGCGCGAATCCTCTTCCAACGATCCTTGAGGTACTCTGAGGTGTGTCTGAGGGGATGGAAAAAAAAAAAGAGCCAAGTGATCCTATCAAATGTGAAAAGGTCGCGCAACCAGGCAGGCGGGAAGGATCAGTAGTGCATTAATTGGCACGGAGTAGCATGACGAGCCGTAAAGGCTCGCGGCGCGAGCCCAACACTTTGAACATTAGAATTAGGCATAGACGTTAGAACGTGCGATATCGTACTTTTATTTGTAATCTTGTGCATATTTGACCTTGTACTTGGACCTTGTGCTATGCTATGCTCTGCTCTGCTCTCCATGCAATGATGTGCTGTCATACCAATGAGGTTACCCCGGCCCTTGCCCTAGCCCAGTTTTATTAATATCATTTACCCATTTGTCTCTTAGGGAGCAACAGTGTTATTTCAATTTTTCACATCTTCTATAGTCACTTTTTCTTTTTTTCTCTTGATTAATTTCTCTTGAGAACCTACTCACATTTATTGCTATCCTTTGTCGCCTTCTCTTTCGTTAAATCACTTTTTTTCTGTCTCTCTCGCGCAAAACGATCCAGGTGTTTCCCTAATGATTGCTAGTAAAGTTCACTAAACCGATTCTCAGTTGTATCCCAAGATATCAGGAACAATCGGCACCGAATGTCTGAGCTGGAGAGCATATGTGCGTGAAGGAATTCAAACGCGTCGTTCCATGGCGAAACACCTGGATCATAAATTGTAAGAAAAGAAAAAAAAAAGGAAGAAGAAAAAGAAAAGAAAAAAAAATGCCTAGCAAGTCCCAAAAATACGTCCCGTCCGGCAATCCTTATCCAATGTGCAAGAGAAGGTGATGATGGTGAAGGTGGTAAAAGGAAACTAGATAAAAGAAAAAAGAATGAGAAAAGAAAGGGAAAAAAAAAGAGAGAAAGAAAGAAGCCGAACGAACCGATGCCACTATGATGAAAAATAATCTATTCTGATTTATTCTGGGATCATGATCAGCTCCTTTCCTGGCATTGAGCTTTGAGGAGAACATTTACTTTTGAAGGTAAGGGACTGACCTACTCGCCACTTGTTCTATGTGTATTCGATGTTACATACAAATCCACGAGTGTCTTGCAAGATGCGATGTCTGAGTGCTGGCCCGCGAGAATGTCTCACTGATAGCTCATTGATATTTTTAAATTATCGCGAAGACACTTTGCCAAGACAGAAACGCCTCCTGATTTCGATGAGGTCGAAGGTTGCCAGCACTCAGGATCTCCCTTCGTTCTATATCTGGTATGATGGCACCTCACGCAATTCCCTAAATCCATCTCATCCCTGCCGTGTAGATACGTCATCTTGTCTTTTCATTTAATTTCTTGTTTCATTTTTTTCTCTGCCTACGTCTTACTTTGTCTTTCAAGTATGGACCACTGATGATTCTTTGAAACGTTTATGAAAATATTACATTCGCTCTAAATTCATCTTGTTCGAGCAACAATTTTCCTATTTTTGTGTTTGATATTTTGAAAAAAAAAAAAAAATAGAGAATTACACTTGATGATACTCGAAGTGCTCCATTCTTGTCTTGCTATTGTATTCATTGATACCTGCTCGCTAAGTTTCGTGTATTACTCTCTATTGTCCTTTAGCACACTTTTAAGAGCATCTCGGCATTATTATTTTTTTTTCTTTTATTATTTATCTTAGCAAACGGTCCGTATTTCCATTATATACATACACAGTCTGGTATGTGTCTAACAAAGAGGAAGAGTGTGACGATACGAACGTCGCTCGATCTCTAGACGAAATCGCCTAGCTTAAGTATTATCTGTATTGGAATACGCTATAAGCGATAAGATATCAAAGGAAAGTGTTAGCCGATAGAAAAGAGAGAGAGAGAGAGAGAGAGAGAGAGAGAGAGAGAATTTATCAAAAATAAGAGAAAAAGACAATGACAAGATCATTCTAATCATCATTCAAATCTTCATCCCAAGTTCATCTTCTAGAACCATAGAATGCAAAATGACTATACAGATGAAGGAAGATGAACAAAGGATCATACATGGACTGATGATAAGATTGATAAGGATGACAATGAGAGTGTGAAGATATTATAAGAAGGATGCTAAAGATGAGAAAGGGAATGAATCAGGAGGCTAGAGGATAGAAAGAAAAAAAAAAAAAAGAACTGGGTGCTTTGAAGCCACTGTTAAACGGGGCTTGTCCTTCAGGGGTGGACGCCGGTGGTCCGGCTCAGGGTGGCGCGGTAGGTGCGAATCAGGGAAGCACGAGCGGTAGCGGCTCTGCCGGTGGTCAGGGCGAGGATCTTTACACACTGGAGGCCGAGATCACGGAATTACAGAAGGAGAATGCTCGGGTCGAGTCCCAGGTGCTGCGCCTGCGTTCCGACATTACCGCCATGGAGAATCAGCTGAAGCACGGAGACAAGGTAAGTTCGCACGTGTCTCTCATCTGTTGGTAAACGTGGGATCTGCCATCAAAATTATTATCCTCCGTCGACCGCGAACACCTGATTTTACCAGATCAGTCGAGGAAAGACCCGAGACTCATTCCGTATCCACGTTCCGGTCCTCCGCGTTCCCAACTTCGAAAAATGCAGATCCCACGTTATTCCTGTATCTTTGATCGTCAAGATATCGGTAGCTGGTCACGTGATATATTTTTTTAGAACGATTCACGTAGCATCTGAACGTTGATCGAGACGCTATCTGTATTTCAGGAGACGAACGTCATATCTCAGCGTAACAACAACCTCACTGAGTACTATCAGTCCCTGCGCGAAAACATGATCACGTTCCTGGAGAACGTCCGAATACCGAACAGCCTCGGCGGTCCGCCGGAGAAAATGGGACACGAGAATTTCGACAGCTGCCTAACGAAGTTACAGACCCTCTGCACAGCCGACGGGTACTGTACCGACGAGAGCAACCGGCCGATTTACGAGACCGTCAAGTCCGCCCTTCAGGACTTCACCGTTCTCCCGACGCCCATCTGAGACCATCCCTGAAGCTTCCTACACGGGCAACGTCGCGCCTGAATAAATACAAGAGGACGTCAACGTATCCTGATCGTCTCAGCGATCCCAATTCTCGGCGTCCCGACGCATCGCTCTCATTGGCGCAGGACCTCTGGGAACTCCGGAACGAGTAAAGCCGAACGTGCCGAACAAAGCCGAACACACTGTAGAGATCCTCCGAAGCCATGAGTCTCGGGTCTCCCAGCAGACGACGTGAACATAGCCGAAGAGTCAAGGATGAGGAGCATCGAGAGACAAGAAAATCTTTTGTACATAGAAACAAAAAATGCGTCTGATTTCTCATTATTATATAAGGCAATTGGGCGAATTACGTCCCAAGAGGAGACTGTACATAGAAATGGGACTGGACGAGAAACTCGGTTATCGATAGAGACACAAAGTGGTGGCAACGGACAGAATAATTGAATCGGACAAAATGGAGTCACTAATCGATGAGGCATTCATATTATTCGAAGTAACGAGGTCACTCTGAGCTATGTAAAAATGAAAAATCTAGCCTAGCTGTATATTGGACATTACTGCTCTTACTATTGTATTTACCGTCAACAATTGATATTGATATTGCCGTTGTTACATCCAGTGGTAGTCCTGCTACTGTTCGCTCGATTAACACCTGTATACACACACGATCTATCCCCTCAATCTACACCCTTGATTATATCACACACGCTCCTCCCCCCCCACCCTTCTCATTACTATCTCTTATCAAATACCGTCGCTATTACTAATTACCACTATTACTATTACTATCGCTGTTATTATTACTACTTCTATTATTACTCTACTTAATACTTTAACTACTACTGGCTTTAGCTTTAGCGCCAAGTGAACCGGATGTGGTCAAATCGTGATCGCGAGTGTACCGGAAGTTCCAATCAGTGAAAATCGATAGAAGATTAATGTGGTTCGTGCGTGCGTCAGAAGGTGATCGACGAAGAATTAATATTAAAAAAAAAAAGAAACACTGAGTACGATGAAAAATGGCGGAAGGATTGTCCATAGTCTGTACATACCGAGGAAGTTATTATCTGTCGGATCGTCGTTGATGGAAATCATAGAAGTGGGAAAGAAATGACGGGCTAAGGCGCCGATATGAAAATCAGCCCTGAACTTGCTTACTCGCTTCTAATTCGAATTTTGCATTGTAGTCCAATATGTACTATGTATATATATATATATATATATATATGGAATTGATTGTTACTGAAACGCAAGTCGAATGGTTCGCAATCATTGAAGCGACGTCAATGAAAAACATGTAAACGGGACTTTAGCTAAGGTAAGAGCAGTAGCGACCAATCGCATTTAGCGTTATCGGTACAAGGCTCGACTTTGCGTTTATTTAATAATTCTAGATTTATTTAAAAGTGCAATAATTATTATTTTATTATTTTTATTAGTTTATAGTCACGGTGATATATAAGTATCTGTAAGAGCGTAGGTATCGATAGGTATTTGTTAAATTTTGAAATTCAAGTAACGTCTGGATATACGTGAATACTTGAGCGGTTTTTGTTTTTTTTTTCAAAAAATTTATCTTTCAATTTTTCAATCTAAATCAACCAAATCTAAATCACTGAACGTCTGTAATAACTGGGAAAAATTAAATGGACGCTCGGCGTCCCGACGCTGTTCTAGCCCATGGTAAAGGCTGACGACAAGAGGGTTTCCCGCGTGCTAATCGAACGCATCGAATAAATGAAACGACAGGTTGCTTCGATCATTCCATTATCTGTAAATAGGAAGTATCTTGACTAGTATACCACATGGGTAACCCTTGAACAGCCCCCGAACAGCCTTGAACCCCTTAATAAGGATCGAAATATCTCTTAAGGTCTCCTTATCTGCCCCAGCCTCGTCCATTCTCCTTCCTAGTACCTTGCGATCCCGTGAATCCAGGACCTACGAATAATATGACGATAATAATAAGCTATACAATATTGTAACTACTAGTCAGTAAACGGGAAGACACATGGATTACTATTAAATATTGATATTATACATATAGAAACAAGTGAACCAGCAAGAGAATAATTCGTACGTTTGAGAGTGAATGCTGATTGACGATAATGACGATAACGATGATATATATATATATATGTCGACATCGATTTCCAAAAAAAAAGAAAAAAACTTTTTTTGGAAATTATCGTTACTGTGTATATTAAGAAAAGATAAATATGGCGAGCAGCGCGAGCACGGTTCGAGATAACAAAATTTCCATTTGCTCGTTACCAAAAAATTGTACCAACCTAAAAGAAAAAAAAATTACAGAAAAATAACCTCAAACGTCAATGTCCGCTCGGACAAAATTTTCCTTCGATTTTAATAATTCATTTTTGGGCGGGGTACCGGTACAATTTTTTCGAACGAGGAAATTCGAAGGCAAGTTGTCTTAACCGTGAAGAAGGATATTGTAATGATTGAAAATTTTCGAAAAGCAAGCCAAGTCTCAAAATAAATATGGAAACAGTGTGCTCAGAATTGTCAAGAACCGTCAGGACCATCACGGCCATGGACTTCTTGGGGTTCCGTATACATATAGTCGGACACGTGACTCTCACATGACAACCGTATACTTTCACATATTACGAATGATTTTTACCACAGCTATTAGAACGTGATAATTGTACATAAAGACGTAGATCGAGATACTATTATTTACCTAAGGTGGTAAGCAGGCGGATGAAAAATGTTACCGTGAAAATATAATTTAACCAGCACCGTGTAGTGAGAGTAATAATAAACTAAAGATAGCTTTAGTCGAACGATAATATGATTATTCTGGATATCATTACGTTTCGTGCGATTATAAATTATTTATCAGTCCGATTTCGAGCATTAAGCTCAAATCAGCGCCGGGAGAGGCGCTGTTAATCGTCACTACTTACTAGGTACGCTCTCTGTTTAAGTTAACCTCCCTATTAACTATTATTACTATTATTTATTACGTTATTTATTATATGCGCTATACCACTATTGTCATTACTATGATTATATATGAATATATTATTACGGGTTACGTTCGTCATTATAATTATTGTTGTCGCTGATAAAATTTTACGGTATAAGTTCAACGATATGCTTTAAGTAAGAATAAATGTTACTCTGTTTGAATAAAGCGTATTTATCGATGAACTCGCTAAATATTTCTTTTTTCCATTTCAATGAACCCACTTGTTCCTTCGTAAAAAGTCTGACTTCGATTCGATTACGTAAATATTATACTTTACATATTTACGTCGAGCAGGTAACAACTGTCTTTTTAAGGTTGAATAACTTGAGAGAATAAAAGTGAAACGATGCTCACTGTGCTTTATAACGAATCATTGGGAAATTTTTAAGCTTAAAAATTCTAGAGCGAATCGCATTGCCTGTACGACAATTTGCTTACCGACAGGCGCCTGTGACTGTTTATACCTTTAGCTTCGCAAAGCGTCCACCCTGCACGATGGCGCCACCTCTGTCAACGCTTTATTAGTATTCCTACTGATTCCTACTAAAGAAGCAGAGAGGATAACAGTGAGTGTCCGTAGTGGGGCGACCACATGGTCAGCCGCTGGCGAAAACATCGCAATTTTACGAAAGAGCTCCGTCACATCGTGCGCAGTAAGGGAGTTAGCCGCGTTCCGGAAAGTCCGTTGTGTTGTTCCGCGCTAAAAATATACAGTCACGCGAAAGGACATCGCCATTGTTCGTACCGAGTGCCCGTGACATGCCAGACGATACTGGAATCTGAGAGGAGACGCGACACTCGCTGAGAATGGAGACAATCAGCAATTTCGTGTCCATTTTAAAATGGCCACCGTCCCTGTCGCTGTACCACGGGAAAACAACCCCAAAACCGAAAGAGACTACCGAAAAGGAATGGAACTGTCGCGTGGACACCTCGACGCGATTCTTCACTATTCTTCAGAGCATTTTACTGTGGGAGAATTCCGTTAACAGCATCTCCGTGGTGATTGTTTTCAACGTACTCTTCTGGTGAGATTATGTGAGGTTAGCCCCTTCGAAAAATACCACTGAATGATTTCAATATGGCCGCCTGTCACCTGTTCCATACATTAATATGTATAACCGATTAATCGATGCTTCTATATTGATACTGTATTCTCAACAAGTTTCGTGTTTTGTGTAACGGGTATCGTCTCTGTATGTAATACAGTTGTTATCAGTAGCGTGGATTGACGCGCATGCCATTTTTAAAGGGAAAACACAAACGTTACTCTCATTCACATTTGTTATTCAAGATGGCGAATAATCGAAGGTTATTGCGTGGGATAGTTCCCTTTCATTTGTAATCTGGAACCAGATACGATGACGTCGGTAATGTTTTTAATGTGATATGAAATTTGTGATATCTCGATAGGCGTTATAGCGATTCGACCCACTTATCGATGCTCGAATTATTTTTTAACGAGAAACCAGATCCACCTTGGTGGATGCGGTTGTTACTTTGTTTTCTATATAAAGACAGACTGAGAAAATTCCTAAATCGTCTCTCGCGTATTTTCGAGACACTGAATGCCGTGGAAATTTTTCGACACACAAAACCGAAGTCATTATCGAAAGAGTTCAAAAAGACCAACTGCGGACGGCACATTGTTACATGCAGGCTAAGCACTTTCGCGCTGGTTACGAAATCGTATGCTCGTAAGAACTCTGCTCGTTATCCGAAGTAACGATTAAACTAAAGAGAGCCGCGCACCCCTTATTTTGAAATACACACAAAGTTTGAGTAATTAATTTCCATTGAGCAGCGATAAACTTTATCGAAATTACATATACATTTTTAACAACCTTGAACTTACTAGACTCATTACTTCCTGTCAATAAATTGCGGCTTTGTACAAAATCATCACGCAATTACAAAGTATAATGCCCCCACGTCATTCCAATGCTCTATATCCACATTGCATGCGAGCCAAGATATCCAGATGTTATTTCTAAACTGTATGTAACGCGAAAAACTGTCCACGCAGGCATCGCAATCCACTAAATATATTTTTTAGAAATATATTCCGGCAAAAACTACGTATCTGTGTCTAAGAAATTGTTATTAAAAATTTTTTATTTTCTTTTTACGTACAAAATAATTGTCTTTGCTTATACAAGAAAATTGGGGAGGGGGAGGTCTACCGCGTAGTAGCTATAAGTGGAGATGATGAGTAAATTTTCTAAATATCATGAGCACTTAGGAAATCATTGTAAACGGTGTCTAAGAAGTAAGAAACAAACGTCTTACAAAGCAAAATCAATGCAAATTATTTTCAAGATAAAATCTCTCCTCAAAGTAGAGTTTCTGAAGCAGATAAACAGCTGATGAAATATTTTTATTAATTACAAAAAAAAAATGTAAACATTTAGAAACACGTGAATCTCCTGTATGGGAAATATTTGTTACTTGTTATTGTACAGCTGTGTGACTAATGCCGGTATAATTAGTCATAATAATTCATAGTTGGTCATTTGGACTTTGAATGAAAGGAAATGGTATTCCATAAATAACGAATAATCCATAATTATAATTAATAGAATTTTCGTTAAAAATTCCAAAAGTAATAGTTTCACCAAATATCCGATACCATTTACACTGCATAAATTTTATTTCAAAAGTTCAATCCTTTCTAATAGTTCATAGATAACAGCATTCTGCATTAACCCTTTTTTTTAATTCAGGGGAATCGTCGTATTGGAGGTCCGCGGCTTTGCGGCAGCCAGCAGTGCTGCGCTCGTTGTGGTCCTCTGCTACAGCAGCCTGGAAGCACAGACAAAGGATGAAACCGAAGAGAAGTCACCTGCGTAAGCTGGCATGCACCTACGAATCCTTGTATACCCAGAAACTGGCCAAAAGCAGCCGAGCGTCATGAAGCACGTTGCACGATTCCGCCATTAAATATAATATTGAAATCTGTATTAAAAAAGTTTTTGGCTCGTCCGGTTATCAAGGATTCGTAATCGCGCACCGCCTCGTTAACCATAAATTGCAAGAATCCTTGGCGACCTTGCAGGTCCCAGGCGAAGGCCGGGCAGATCGACAAGTTCGTCGGAAGGGCCAGGTCGACGCTGCGGAATCTTAAGCAATTGCGCAACGATCAGCCTGGAGGTGTAAGGCATTTCTTTTGCTGTACATTGCCGTAACGTATAATTCAATTGTTTCCTAAAGTGACGTCAGTACTGTCGTACAATTTTTTTTTTTTTTTTTTTGTTACAATTCATTATCATAAATTTTCGACAATATCGAAACGCCATTACGAGTTTATTGACTCACCCTTTAATTTGCTTCGCGTTGGATAAGATAGAAAGTAGTTACGTTCTGTGTCGATAGCCACTGATAACGACAGATAACGACTTACCGGTCACCATACTTGTCATTATTCATGATTAAATTCTCGCTCGCGTTTCCTTATTGCGTATAAATAATCGCACGAGTTGCGCAGTTATCATGTTTTTCTAAACGATACGGAAGATCGCTGTTATTGTTTATCGTTATCGTTACACATTTTCTTCTTGGTCTTTACAGTTCTGCGCAGCAGTCTGCACCGTCTCGCTGGGTCTGTGGCTGATTGGACGAGCCTTCAATGGTGTTCTTCTCGCTTATACGTTATGTATGGGAATACTAGTGGGACCTGCGTTACTGATGCGAATACCGTGCACAGTGCTGCCACCAAAAGGTGAATGATGGTTACTTTAGCATTTGTTGACACAGGATGTAGAGACAAGAGTGACGGCCAAGTAAGATTCGTTACGGGACGTTAAAGTCAGTCGCGTTTTCGTTGCGCAAGATGTTATCCATAATCGTTCACGGAGAAAACTTGTTTTCTTGCAGAATGGGACAGCGAGATCGAGGAATTTTTGCCTGCAGCGACCGAGGATAATTTGCAGGTTCTAAAAAGAGCCGGCGAGACTGGCGATCACTCTTCGACACCGACCGGTGCTCCGGAGGCTCAGATCGGTAAGTGATAAAATTGATAACCGAATTGGGGGAGCAGAAATAGTCCAAGATCGTTACGCGATAAGCTGGTAATAATTGATAAAGGTTTATGTGGAGCTCGAGTTTCTTGAGAGGAAATGATATTCGCGGATCGACCTTGAAGCAGGAGAAAGAGGGGAAATTTGTTTCTCATTAACAGATCCGTTTAACGAGGACGAATTGGCGGGTCTGAAAATGCCGTCGCACGAAGAGGGCAGCACCGACGGTCTTGAATTGTCCGAATTGGAATTGATCAATGGCGAACCGGAGACCGATGGTATACGATTCCAGTCTGGCCATTTCGAACGTGGCTCCTCGTCCGAGGAGGAAGCTGATCTTCAACCGGAAGAGCCTAAACTTCCGAGTCACAGTGACGACAGCGACAGCGATTTCGAGATCATCGATAGTCGCGAGTTGCGTGACGTAGTTTGAATTTCTTTGCGCTATTTGTCCTTTTCGTTTGTTTTTTTTTTTTTTACGAATCGTGCGACGTCGACGTTAGTAACTATCCGTGAGACGATGGGGCAATTGATGAAGCCTTTTATGGTATTTTTCAAACGTACCGGTTTCTGTGCCTGATTTACGTGACCGTAAACAGCCTTAGAACGTGGTTTGAGTGAATTTTCTTGAATTACTTTGATTTTACTATTTTCGTCTTTCTTTCTTTCTTTTTTTTTTTAATCTAACTTTTATCCTTTAATCTTAATGCTTTACGTTATTTTTCGGCTTTTAATACGCTTGTCGTTAGCAACAATCCTGCAACTCGCTGTCTCATCGACTCCAATGACTATCGATCGACTTGCATAATTATCGAGCGCCTCGAGACTACAAATTCTTTTTTTTTGCAATTTGCTTTTAATTTTTACGTTTGCGCCCGCTTGGAATACTAATAATACGTTTATTAGTCACTGTTCCCTCTGGCACGGCAATAACGTTTTACCTAAGTTATTTCTTTTACTTTTATTTGATACAATCAGATTTCGAAGATTTATTCGCAGGACCACGGTTTTCTTCTGGTAGCAACGCAAGAAACAAACAAAAGATATATTCGGTATTCGTACTATTTTTGGGGAGCAGGAAGTGTAGTCTAATGTCGATGCAATAAATTTTTGTTCTTTTTTTTTTCTGTAGAAGACGCGTCTCTACGCGCAATTGATGATTTTTAGCCTTTATCTGTGATGTATCTACAGCAATGTTTCCTAATAATTAATTACGGCCAACTTGAAGTGTTATCTATTATCTGATTTTCCATTTTCGAAATCCATGAAAAATTGTATCTTCGTATCTGTGACGATCGGCTGGTAATACGTTCTTAATTACATGCGGTAATCAATCGTGAGAAATCGCGAGTTGTCGTAAAGGACAGTCTCTCGTGATTGCAGACTTCAAAAACGTTTTGTTTCTCTTTTATTTCTCTCGAAGTCTGCGATTCTCGAGGACTGATAGATGAAATTTATTTATTTATACACAGACATACATACACAGCTACACATTTATCTATATAATAAAATATATATATATTATACCAACTTAATAAGATAAGTAGAAACGATCATACTTAATATTTTTAATTGAAATTCGAACAATAAACAATGAAATTATGAAATAGCACCTGTGTATAAGACACATTTTATCTTTATTTCTTTTTAAATAATCTATCGGTCAAAGAAATTCACATCCACTCGTTCGATCAGTACCTTCAGATACTTTCTTTTTCTCTTCCGTCATCTATCAGTCACTTTATTCCTAGTGAGTCCTTTCCTATGTGTTTATTATCTAACGGAGAGAAAAGATCTTCTGAATATATGAAAATGTAGCCACTGATTCATTAATTTTTTTATACCATTATTCAATCATCTCACCCGTTAACTTTGATCTCTGTCTTGTGAATTGTTAACAACTACTTCATCGGCTGACACTACTGGCTGAGCATTTTTTCTCTCTGGCAGTACTTGGAGGAAAGCTTCTTGCCAGCTTTTCCCTTCGGTCACGCGTAGTAGTATTTCAAATACTGAAAAGTGAACAAGTCATAATATTGTTATATATTGTTGGAAGCGTTTTGAAAATCTAGGTACCATGATCAATAGTCAAAACTTTTCTGGCTTTCATGTGTAGAAACTTATTAAGTGGTAACTGGCCGTGTCGCACACCAGCTTCTTGAGCTAATCTGTGACAAAAACCCTGGGTGAAGAAAAGAGTCAATAAGATTCTACAAAATGGATATTGATCTGAAGATATCAATGCATGAAGATGATTGAATGTTAGAAGTAAAAACCTTGTATCGGTTATGGTCCACAAGACCACCAATCACATAAACGCATTCGTGATCTAGAGTTTCGATGACGTTCTCTGATTCACTTGTTAAATAGACAATTTTATCTTTGGGATAAACATTGAGGTAGGTTTCGGGATAAAATTTTACATCCCAATGTTCGTAGCCATTGTGCTTGGCCATTTCTTGTTGAGATTTTCCATTGAAGCTAGTTAAAGAAAATTGCATCGGTGCAGCTGCTCGTCTGTTCAATGTATAACAACGTAGAATTTGTTTAATTAGTTTAGCTATATCCTTGTCAATCATGTAGTCATCGAAAGCTAGATCTATTGTCACTGAAAGTTTACAATCACTGTCTGCCATGGTACTCCTCTTCAGTGCCTTTCGAGATGGACCCAGATCAATATTTCTTTTTTTAGCCAGAGCACGTTTCTCCTTAGCTTTCGCTCTTTCCTTTATCCTGGTAAAACAAACATATCCCTATAGAAAATTGAATAACGTTACCTTGTGTAAGTTTTAAAAAAAAATTACCTCTTCTCCACTTTTCGTTCTAACCATTTTTCCCGTTTTTTTATTTTTTTGAGCTGCGTCTTGCTCATAATCTGTGGAACTTCAACATCTTTCACAACAGGCTCTTGTATCCCATGTTCTTCCTTGACCTCAATATCCTGCAAAACCTCAACATCTTTGACCGTCTCTTGTATCCCGTCTTCCTCCTTGATCTCAACTTCCTGTCGAACCTCGACATCTTTAACAGTCTCTACTGTCTCTGACTCCTTAATTGTAATTTCCATGTTTACTATTTAAGAAATATCTTATAACCTATATACTGTATACAAGTGTCTCAAGTCGGCATAAATCCAATTTCACACCTACGATTAGTTTCGTGCACAGTGTCCCCTAGGATCGTTCATAAAACTATGAATAAATTACATTTTGTAGTTACCGACATAGACAAACGCGTTATCATCAGTCGATAAGATAGATCGCCATTAACTTCGATTGCCCGCCGAGTAACTTTGTTCCACAAGCATCCGTTAGATCTCCAGCTGAAAAGGGTTTTTGAAGAAATAAATTTAAAAGTATGAAACTCACTTTCGAAAATTAAAAAAAAACTTTCGCATGCTCGACTATCCTTATCTATCAAATCCTTCGAGCTAATGACCTGTCTCAAGATCCTTTTAACACGCCACCTCATATGACAATAATTGAAATAGTCTAGCCTAATCAAAAGTGCATAATTTCCTCACGGTCTTAGTCACTTCCTACATATAATATCATGTGACACGCAAAATGTCCATAATGACACACTTTCTCGTCAAACTAATAACCGCTCGTTTCCACATGATAAATCGTACTATGTTTATAACTAAGAAACTCGGTACTCGCGAGTCAGGAAAGTCTTGCATACAGGGAACGAACTTTCTCTCGTTTGCTCGGCTTAGGTCCGCACAACGTTCCAGAAAATGACACAGTGTCTTCCCGAGACTCCTAAACCCAGGATGATTCGTTAGACAGACAAGAAAGTGACATGTTCGGTCTCATGAAAATATGCAATATCGAATTTTCAACAGTCACTCGACTCCACGCCGAGATCCTTAAGAAGCGTCGCACTCCTTTTTCAAGTTCTTCTTGCCTGCAAGATAGAGACAGACTAACGACCCACATAGGTCCCTTCATGATCCTTTCACCTAAAACGAAGCCAACGCGCAGTATACCACATAGACGAAACGGTAACAATGACTTCCTTTTTTTTTTTGTTTCAATAACACAAATTTAATTACCCACGTATTATAATTTTACGGTTAAACTTTCTTTCTCTATCGTGGATCCTTGAATCCATGGGAAAGGCTGTATTAGAATCGCGCGATGTGTCTACTATATGCATCGCTGCAACCGCTTAGAATTACAGAATTATTATACAGCTGTATACACGGTATTTGCAATCAGCGACTGTCGTCCGGTGCATTGTGGCGAAATTTCTTCACTGAATTTAGCTATTCTCTTTCTTCTCGCGTCGTTGTACTTGGACAATTGTTATTTCGAACACGTGACGTCTAAATCCGTGTGGGTCGTTCGTGTCCATAAGAATTAATGGGTGCATCGCAAGTGCCTTGAAATATCCCGAAACTACGATAGCGATACCTGCACCGCATAATTACGCAATGGAAAGTAAATAGTGCTCCGTGAAATCTTAAAATACGTTGCACAAGTTTCCACGATGTATATCGAAGTTAGAGGAGTATAGACGACTCAGTAATACGGTAATTGTACTGAGGGAAATTGAGAAGTTTGAATAACGAATTTTGAGTAATTTTTTTTCGGCTAAAATTTCACCGCGTAATACGAGGACAAAAAGTGTTTGCGTAAGCGGACGGAAAATGAGGGAGATAAAAAAAAATTCAAAATTTCGTACTTGAAAATACTACATCAGTCTGTTTTGTCAGAGTCTACTTACCGTGGACTCGGTTAAAGTTTTAATGGCTTCGACGTGCTTTGTTTACAGGAATCTGAATTTCATACAGTACCAGTATTTACCTTGTCCGCGAGGTCCTAGAGTTTATGGGATTCTTCAGCGCTTATGGGAAAAAGAAGAAGCTGGTACACGTAATCAGTTTACTTAGGCAATTCTATTAGGCAATTCGTTTTGAGTATTTTTTTTCTTTCTTTTCTTCGAATCGTTATACAAATATGGAAGGACTTAATATCTTCTAGAAAAAAAGAATTATATATGTAATGTTATACAATTTAGCTACTCGTATGTCATTTTACTATAGTTTCGCTTTATAGATACACTGTACTCGGACTATAGCGTCTTATGGCACGCGATTTGGTACGGCTGCATCAGAAAGCGAACTACAGTCGACATTCGGCATCCGTCACGACGGTCACGTAGTCGTCATTAGCATCTTCTGGTATCTTGAAGCTTTTAGACTCCTTCGACTCGTCATATCGAACTGTGGGTGTTATCAGTAATTTTTTTTTTTTTTTTTTTGGTATCCAAAGGGGAATTTCAAATTTTGAAATTATAATTTCTTGACGGAATATCGTTGTTTGTGTATAGATATATACGTATACTTTAATCAGTGCACTGAGAGGTAATTGTAATTTGTAAGTTTGTAAAAATTACTGTGAAACATATGTTTTCTGAAAGTTGATTGCTTAGTTTTTTTTTTTTTTTACTTTGTTCGTGTCCATCGTCAATTCCATTATAACGTTAAATGCCAACCGACACGTGGAATTAATGATTTTGCTAAACAGTCGAACCGTTACAGCAGCAAACTGGTTTCCTGGCATTTATTTAAGTGTTCGAAATAAATTAAATTCCTTCGTTTTATATTTCCTAGGAAGAAAACAAGAAGATAGGTTGAATTAAAAAAAAAAACATTTTTTTCACAGAAAAAAGTCGATATGAACTTTAAAGAGTTTGCGAACGTGGTTTATGACTTTTTACTATTTGTCGGTATGGCAATAGTGTATATAAGCGAGTCTCTAATTTTGAGTCTGACACCACGAAAATTACGATCGAAAAGTATCGAAAAGGAAATAGCATTGATAACTGGTGGTGCCGGAGGAATTGGCAGATTGATTGCGAAGAAGCTTGCAAATCTCGGAGCCCACGTAGTCCTGTGGGACATTAACGAGGCTGGTAAGTTATAAGAATGATATAAGAAAATTAAAAAAAAAATAATAAAAAAGATAAACCAAAATCGGTAAAACCGTAACCAAAAATCTTTTTTTTCTTATTATCCTAATTTCTGTTACATCTCATTCATCTGAGAAATTCAATCTTATTCAATATTAAATCCTCTTACCGCTGTTGCTTATCTGCCTGAAAGTAACGTGCCTTTGAATCAGCTCTGGTGAAAACCTCTACGAGAACCATTATTGTGCACTTTACTATTTTCTAGAACATAACCTTTCCCCGGTGCATTAAAAACTTTCCACTCGCGACATCGTGCCGCACTGTAACTGACCTTTCGCAATTTAATACGAATCTAGTCGATATTAGGTTATGTCGAATCTGTCATTTGCATCGCAGGTCTGACGGAAACTGTACGTGAGATTCGGGAATCCGGCGGAAAGTGTTGGGGCTACAGATGCGACTTAACCAACAAGGATGACATTTACGAGGTGGCAAAAGCTGTCAAGATCGAAGTAGGGAACGTGAGTGGAATTGGACCATAGACAGAAATTGAAATTGACAAAAGGAATCTGTACGTACGTAACACTTGGTCGATCTTTATAGGTTACGTTATTGATCAACAATGCTGGTTACGTGTGTGGTAAAACATTAATGGATCTGCCGGATAAAGAAATTGAAAAAACCTTCAAAGTCAATATCCTGTCGCACTACTGGGTGAGTTTTCTTCCCGCTATTACTTTTTGTATAATAATAACGATATATCGATGTCACGCTTTAATCGATACATTCACCATAGACGGAGGGAACAATGGAATTTCTCTTTTTCGTCTACCACTGAAGTAACGGTCCTGTTGCTTCCTTTGTATCACTTTAACCATTGTTAAGGACACATCTTTTCATGTTCTTCTTGCTATTGTTTCCATAAGACTACCAAATCCTTTCTGGGTGACATGAAGAAGGAAAATCACGGCCACATCGTGACTGTCGCTAGTGTCGCCGGCCTCTTGGGAACTTACAACTGCACGGATTATTCGGCAACGAAATTTGCCGCCATTGGATATCACGAGAGTCTCTTCACGGAGCTCAAGGTACGAGCCATCAGCGCCAGATTTAAATAGACTCTGTTAACTTTCACTTTGCTAACTTTTACGCATTTCTTTCTTTCGTCTATCCGTTCGCGCGTCTGAGTTTCATTTTACGTGGCTCTCTTTTGCAGACTCACGGTTTCTTTGGAATTAATTTGACGCTTGTTTGTCCCTACTTTATTAACACGGGAATGTTCAATGGTGTGAAGCCAAGGTAATCAATTTATGAATTATTTATTTTCAATTGTGTTCTACATGGTGCGTACATTATTTATTTCCTCAAGGTTACTACCCATGCTTGAGCCTGAATACGTGGCGGATGAAATTGTTGCTGGAATCTTGACCAATCAAATAAACGTCACCCTACCTGGCAGCGTAAGATATCTTCTTCCGTTAAAATGGTTGGTTTTCTTGCAAACATATTTTTATTATGACATTAATTCAACCTTTCGGTCAATGGTTCATGAAAAACTGGCTTTTCATTGTTCAATTTTCTCATTTTCAGTTTACTGCCAGCAAAAATGTGCTGGGCTCTTATGTATCATATACTTCAAGGACCACAGTCTATGATGATGTTCAAGGGTCGAGAAGAGTGTAGTCATGAAAAATTGAAGAAAGTAGATTGAAAGTCGATTGAGCAGTATTATTACAAGTTTAAAGATGTTGGAAATTCATACAGCTTTTCATAGCAATATTCTATTTAAGCAGTGCATTTTACTGTAATTTTTTATGCCGTACGTTAAGGTAGTTATTAAGGAGAGATATTTTGAAACCGTGCCAATGTACATTATCAAATTCTTTTATTTTAATATAAGACTGGATCAAAACTGCATGTGTGTTTCAGTACTCTTACATAAACACCCTAACTCAATATTATATAAACATTTTTGTTACATCTACGTAATTTTTAAATGGCCACTGGTATAAAATAGATTAAAATTGAATTTAAATGGTAAAATATCAAAAACAAATGGCACTCAAATTGGAATATTAACAAATTAAGTGTTTAGAATATTCAAATAATTTATTAAATCAATAAAATGAGATATTAACACTTCAAATTCTGAAATCCTGGTCAAGAATATTTGGAAGTACTGGAAGTTGCCCAAAATTGTGCGATAAACTCGGCGAATGGGACCAACCGGGGAGTAGGGGGAGCGTTCGAGGCTGCGCCTGAACTCGCAGCGCTCATTCTTTCCCGAGCCGGTCTCCTATACTGGTCTCTTGGAAGCACCTCTCTTATCATTTTCCAATTTTTTTCTTTTTCTATATTTATTTCTTCCTTACTTCCTTATTTCTTTATCTGTCACTCTTTACTCTCTTATTTATCTCTTTCCTTATTTCTTCTTTACTTTTATACCTCTATTGCTTACTTTTCAACTTCTTCAATTCTTTATTTCTATCTTCCTTTCTGTCTTCTAGTTTCACTATGTTCCCTCTCACTTTCCATTGTGCTTGTCTTACCTGTTATATTCCTTTGGTCGGGTCCAGCATGTTCATTCGAGTAGTCACCTAAGGTTAAACACGTTGTTAGAGTAGCTACACGTATAGATCATGGTGTCGGGGTTACCCTGGCGTCTCATGCGCTGAGCTTGCTCAGTGGGTCAGACCCAAGTTGTGGCCGCAAAAGCTCCTTCTGGGTCTCCCGACGAGGGATTTGAGCCCCCTTAGGGTAAGCTTTTGCCAGGAATGTCAGCTTGGGGGCATCGAACGAAAAATAGCTAAATAGTCCCTTATAATTGCCCCCCCCCCCCCCCGGGGAAAGCATGTTTGCTAGTTCCGGAAAATTCCGCCAGATGGCGCTGTTAAGCATCTGCTATGTTTCCGGAAAATTCCGCTAGGGGGCGTG
>JARQSV010000090.1:14306-28931 GCA_030142285.1 Calameuta idolon
CGTAGTGAACGATGCTGCCTATTTCGTTTTCTATTCGAGTATAGGTTTCATGTCTCATTAATATTACTTTTTTTTCACCCTCTCATTTGTTACATCAAGGAGTCCCCTTCGGATACAACCCCTGTAACATCTCGTTCATCACAAAAATTATAGTCTTCAAGAATGCAGTATGACAAGCTGCAATTTTCTTATTACAGTCAATTACTTGCAACGTACAGGCAAAAAATGGGTCTACAGTTAAACATAAATGGTCTTGTTGCACAAATTATAATTTTTAATGCACTTTGCCTCTTTATGTTAATATTACCATCAATATCCAACTCCTGTATGTACACTGTGCCTTCAACTGCGGAACTCTACACATATTTACATTGTATATTTATTACAATAATTAAAACTGTTGTCATTGAGAACTTTCGTGCATGCAAACAAAATTATATACAATGCTTAATTATTCATATGCTTGTAATACCAGTTTTATAGTACCAGCTCTTCCTCCATGTCCAAAAGATAATTTAAAATTGTTTGATTTTGTCAAATTAATGAAAAAATATTTGTGGAAATCAAACAGGGATAAAGTCTGGACTGATCAAATCCAGAACCAATGTATCATGCATAAGGTTAATTGAGGCCGGCATTATCATTTCCAGTGATTATTGCAAATAAGAAATCCAATAGAAAAACAACCTTGAAGGACCATAAGTATACCAAGATTTGAATGATAGAATCCTTTGTTTTGGTCCATATAACAAAGAATTTACTGGCTTCTGTATATTTCGCCTAAATAATTATAGATAAATATCAATGAAGTAACTAATCATTAATTATACTTACAATGCATACAAACCTAATAACATGTCCTAATAACCTAGTATGGTTCCACGAAGTCAGGAAAAATTGTTTTAACGGCATATTCGTCAAATTCATTATTTGTCTTTCCTTTTTTCAATGTTTTCATGATTTCTACAACTAGCGCCAATCTGCCTTGGAATTAAGTAGGAATCATTTGTGAAGTCATTCACGGTACCACAAGTTGCAACAACAGCAAGATATATATGATGAAGAGTATAAATGTTGTGTAACAACCATAAAGGATTTTATCACAAAATCAATGACTCCGATAATCTCATAATACAGATTTTGAAGAAAATCAAAAACTCAGAGACTGTTAAATCAATCTGAATGATGTCCATCGACTGTTGCACTGATAGCCGAAGGGAAACGGAACTCGACGTCCTCAATGATGACTTCCTGTCACCTATTATCTTGTATTTGAGAGTGTCGACCTTACTTTATTACCATTTCTTGAACTTTCTGGTGTCTAAAATTTCGTCTACCTTTTTCAAATAAATTTTCTCACAAACATACTCCTGTTTGTCATCTTATATAATGTTCGAATAATAGCCTCTGTGGTAATGCAAGTTGAGGATCTGCGTTTGTCTTAGGTAAATACTACTGATTCCTTTCAAATAACCATTCAAATAACCATTTCAAATAATCATTATACGTGGAATGTGAGCAGTCTGAATGATCCAATTAATTTGAAAATTGTTGCAGCGCATTATACGCGCTAAATGATGCCTTTAATATCTGTAAAAAAATGTATGAACATAACACGTCGAAGATTACTTTATGAATTACCTTAATAAACGGCTCGAGAGATAAAACAATAAAATATCCACATTTGATTTGAATTGATCTTTGACTTCGTTTCATTATCATTAAAAGATCCTTTTTATTATTATTATTCAATAATATCCAATCCATTTCGTATACCGCATCTCGAACTTCCATGCTCTGTAATTGATGTGTAACGATAAGTGATAATTATTATTGACAGTTGAATTTTCGTAAGCAATAAAAACCATTTGATCTACCTTAAGAATCACCTCGTTCCCGTACCAACAATAAAAAAATAGCTGGAACAGCATACACAGTAGATAAAGTATCAAAGACATGAATTCTGCGCTATCAGCACTGTGTCTCGATAACTGATAAACACTGGAGCATAATGCAACGACACTGGCAAAAAATTGCACGATTATAATCGAATTAGAAATACTCTCTACCGCGCTAGCAAATCTGTAAAGAAAAATGCAGTTGATTAAGAAAAAAAAAACTATTGTCTTACTGTAATCAAAATTTGTCTCACTTGAATATATGCTCGTGGTGTAAAACACAGCGAGTTAAGGAACTCGAAAATTCATCTCGACTATTGAGATTGTACAAACGTGGCAGCTTGATCAAACGATATTTCAAAATCTCCAATTGAGAGCATACTTGTATCATGAGACCGGAAATGAAAGTATCAGTAGCCACATTTATGTAAGCCGAAGCCATATTGGCGACACTCTGATGCAGATATGATAACCAAAATATCTTTAAAGAAGATAAATCATAAGGTAGCCATGCTCTGAATGGTAAAATCCTCTTTTGACCATCATCGAAAATTGGTGGAATTAGTATAAGTGCAACTGTTATCTGTACCAATATTGCATAACGAAGTGTATTCCACCTAAAAGATTTATCAGTTCTTGTATTATAAAATTTTTATCAAAAATTTCATACAATACTTCTCTTCCCAAACCTGGCTATCCCATCGTATCCTTCTTTTATTTCCACTTCCCGTTTATCGACCGGTGCACAATAATCAAACGTCAACATGTTTGTCACTTTTAAAATTTTCTCACGTCCCGCCAAAATCCTTACCACTCGCCAGCACGCGTTTGTCATCGTCACGAGCATAAACGAATTCATCGTGAAATCATCAATACTTTTTATATTGATGAACACGTCGATAAACTCGGATAACATGAAACTGTATATTATAACGAAGATTAACAAGCTGTAGATACTGTAGAGAATTTTCATCCAACCTAAATAATGACTTGGTCGCCAGAGACCCCAGAATTTGAAAATTACAAAACACACCGGCAGAGTACGCATTGCGATATGGTGTCTTCCTCTTTGGTTATCTGACTATAATAAAATAGTAGTGGATCAAAAAGAGCCTTTGTCGTGTACGTCATTAATAGTTAGGTTATTCTCTTTGTAATGATGCAACGGGTGCACCTATGATATTATGCATACTGGCTTAAACGGTTTTCCTTGTAAGACATCATTACATGAAGAATAATAAAAGCTTGGCTTTTACCATTGTCCAATAATATTTTTATAACCAGTGTATAACTACAGGTGCTGGATATTCGAAGGATATTGATTTCAAAATAAGAGACTACTTGGCACAGCTAATCCATGGATAATCGTTGCAGAAAGTTGTATGTCGAATATGACGCTTTAAGAATCTGCAAAATTAACTTTTATTAATTATTTCTCTTCCGTGGATTATAAAGGTAATAATTAATTATTAATCTGTTTTACCTACATTCATATATGAATCGAGGGACAGACTGATAGTGAAAGCAAATTTAAATATTACTGGTCTGCTGGTGCTTTGAATGATAAGTGCAACAGTTTTTCTTTCAATTATTGACAACTCGGTCCATTTCATATTATACGCAGCATCACCGATCTCTATACTCTGTAACAGAATAGAATCTCAATTATTATATATCGAATTATTAATTGACTTTTGCGGAAATTTTTATTCACCTTCAGCATCACCTCGTTACCGTACCAACAATAGATCAAAAGTTGAACCAATATACATGACATGTACAAAATTAAATTATAAAATTCCGTTGTATTAAAAGTACATGTCGAGAGTTTATAAATGTTTGAACAAAGTACCACGGCACTGACAGTCAATTGAACGATTACAACGGCGCTAAATTCACGTTCCACATTGCCAGCGAATCTGTAAATTATATAGTTAAGACCATGATGCAAATAGAAGAGGTTTAGCCATTAGCGGTTCTGCCTATTTGGACAGTGACGTCACTGGACCCTCTTTGTTCCGATTAGCTGACTGTACGTATGTTGTGTCGTCACGCCGCAACCCCAGTTCCATTTTGAAGGGCCATCTCCTTAAGAATCGAAGCGTGAATAAGTCCCCTCAAAGTAAAACTGATTTCGCTTTGAACGCGATGTCATTGCTTCCTTTGCGATCTTGATCAAAATACAATCGCTAGTGGCTGTACCTCGTCTATTTTTATGATGCTTAACGCTAGGTTTACGGGACGCGTCATTTTAACAGATAAGAAAAATTACATAAACCTTTAAAATTTCTCTCCTACGACTTATGCTGACTTTTGTTGTACAATGTTCAATAATCAAAATTAATAGTGTATAATTATGTTGTTTTCGAATGAATTAAGTTTTTTTTTTTTTGTGAAAGAAAATATGCGAATTCGTTCACGCGTCAATTTGATGCCTGTCGGTAGATATCGGTAGACATATAAGAAATCTCCGTAAACCTAGTGTTATGCAATAATAATTCAGTTGTAATATTTCTTCGACATAATTGAATTAATCAGCTAACCTTATCATATAATTATGATGACGTATACACTCCTCCAATATTGTACCATTAATTTTTCTCGAAACCTTTTGGCAATTCGTAGACATAAGTCTGTATTTCAGTATTTCGAATTGCTCGCAAATCTGAATCATCATACCGATTATGAAAAGATCCGTAGTTACGTTTATGTACGCAGCCATGCCCAACGATACGCACTGATGTATGTAAGATAACCAAAAAAGTTTCAAGGAAGAAAGACTATAAGGAAGCCATACTTTGTACGGCAAAGTTCGGTGTTTTAAGTGACTGAATATAGAGCCAACTGAATTTGACAGAACAGAAGTCGTGACAAGAATCAAATAGCGACGTGAGTTTAACCTACAAATATTAATAAAGCAAGTCGTATCACTGACGCACAACAACCTAACCTAATTTGCTGAGCACTTTAATTCTTATCTCTCTAGCAATACTGTCGATTGGAATAGTAAGGATCAAAATAGCGAACAGTAACGTGTAACAAACCATGAGATGTTATTAAATTTCTCTTCTATCTTAATCTCCTCGGGATCTCGTGCCTTGTAATAAACGCTTCCCAAAAGCATTGCAATCAGTTCGACGATTTCGTTACGATGTCTCAGGACGCACACAGCTTTGAAGCAAGAATTTATCATCGACAGCAGGATAAACGAATTAGTCGTAATGTCGTCAGTATTGTGAGTGTTCGTTACGATTTCCGTAAATTCCAAAACCGTGAGGCTACACATGCCAAAGAGCGACAGCGCGCTGTAAATATTGTAGAAGACTTTGAAACACCGAGAAGAGTCTGTCGGTCTCCATACGCCGCAGAACTTGTAAATTCTAAAGTACAATGCAAACGGCGACATTGTTTGGTACGCGACACACTATTATTTTACACTGATAACGAGAATCCGACGTTCTCCGAACCCTTCACTGTGCCACATCTATGCTCCTTAGCGCGTCATTAACTATTTACTATTTCCTGGTGATTAGCGGATATTACAACAGACCTCTCGTTGGCTTCTTACTACCCTACGCAACTGGTTTATTAATATCCTCATTGTAACGGACATTAGAGAAGTTTTGCAATTATCTTATGACAGGGAGTACACGGTACGGGTGCATTTTTTAATAATGAGTAAAGTTATTGATTTTTTTTTAACTCTTCGTTAGGTGCGCGACTCTCAGACTTTAACCATTTTTCTCTTTAGTGCTCTATTAAGCGTAATAGATGTTGAAGAAAGAAAAAGAAAAAATCATAATCAGCTTTTGATAATTACCACGTCAAATGCCAAGCTTATTTTACATGGAGTGTCCGTCCGGTCAACATGACGTTCTTATTGTGCATTACGTACTTATTACAGTAAAATACTATTTACCAACAGACATGTTAAAAGTTGTAACCACGTTTGACGCATTTATCTTACTGCGGCTCACCGGTGACATCCCACGGCGCTGAAATGCATCTCTTTGGGCTCGCAGGATCAAGAGACTCGGTCGAGTCTCGCGCCAACTACAGGCAACCGGCTGGACCGGGTACGGATCGCTAAGACTCTTTAGCCGAGTCAACTCTTGATCCCCTAAAAAATACTTACGTGTAGAAAGCTATGCCAAGTACAGGAGTGCTGTGAGTTTCTCTAAGAAAAAGTATTGAATCATGTTATTAATGCCAAGTACGTAAGTACCTACGTATCTGCTTACTATACGATCTAGCACCAGAGCACCATTTTAATTGGATTTTCAAAATTTTCTGTAACGTCTTTTTTGCTACTAACTTTTATGTACTTGGCATTAATAATTCTTCTTGTTAGAGGAATTCGTAGCAGCCCTGTACTTGGCGTAGTTTTTTTACACGTAAGTGCTTTTTGGGAGACTGAAATTTACTCGAATTATGTATTTCTAGTAATCTTAACTTCGCCGGTCACCGGTGACCCTTATAACGTTCGACGTCTATGGTCGAAGACCACGAGGATCAACTCGTTAATAAAATTTACGCGTCTAACACAGAATTAATGGTAGAAAAGATTGATACAGTTTTTCCAATCGTTACTATATCACAGGAATTTTAATGATGGTATATCATTTCATATTCCAGATGTTGGCTGCAACAGGTTGAATGCTGAATACGATGCTTTTAATATCTGTAATAAAGAAGCAAGAGCGGTCCATTGAAAATTATTAAATTGGAAAACTTTTGAAAAAGAATTTTTAAAGACTGACACTCATGTAAGTAGTCAAGGACAAAGTTATTAAGCCAGCAATTGTTAATTGTATTGGTTCACTGGTTCTGACCATGATCATCAATAAATCCTTTCTTCGAGAAGTTGACAATGATAGCCAGTCCATATTGTATACATTGTTGCCAACCTCGAAACTCTGAAATTTTAAGAGTAACACAAATTCTATATATCAGCGGTAGATACTTGTTTTTGAGGTTTAATGAAATTCATTTTTAATACCCTCATAAGTAATTCGTTACCATGACGACAGTAAAAAAACAATTGGAATAACATGCAGATCAGATAAAGTATTAAACTAATAACTTCGACATTCAATATGTTGCGCCTTGAAACTTGAAACACACTTGAGCACAGTGTCGTGACCGTTACAAGAAACTGCACGAACATTACCAGTTGAAAAATGTTTTCAATAATTTTGACAAATCTGCAAAGTTTCAAATAATTTTTCTTTTACTTACATCTAAACGTCGATAATCATTATAATCGATATAATCTATACTCACTCTATTATTCGATTATGATGACGAATACATTTTCCGAAATTTTCTTCATACTCCTTCTTTGTCTCATTTTCAGTTTTTTTGCTTCTTGTTAATATTATCAACTTCTCCACACGATGCTCCAGCATTTCCAGCTGCGCGCAGCTTTGAATCATCAATCCCGGAATAAATGTGTCGTTAGCAACATTGACGAAGGCTCCTGACACCAGGCCAATACTTTGATACGCGTAAGTCAACCAAAATGACGTTGACGATGTTAAATCATAAGGATACCATGCTTGAACCAGTAAAACTCGTCTTTTGATATTATTAATTACCAAAGGTATCCCAACGTAAAATATTGCCGTGATCGTTACGAGTATTGAGTAATTTCGTGTAACTCCCCTATTGACATAAAGAAACGATAAAAACAAATTAACTTCAATTAATTCAACGTCCGCACTATCTATTCTATGTACGAACCAAGCCTTCAAATCATATTTCTCTTTTATCTTCTGCTCTACAGGATCTTCAGGATTTTCCAAGAACTTATTAATCACGTTAATTACTGTCTCGCGCTTAGCCAATATATTCGTAATTTTAAAGCAAACATTAATCATTGTCACAAGCATAAATGTACTGTTAGTCAAATTGTTAACGTCATCAAGCGCTTTTATAGCGTCTATCACTTGAGACAGGGTGAGGCTACATATACAAAATGTCACGAATACTGTATAGCAATTGTACAAAAATTTGCTCCACGACGTATAATTAATTGGTCGCCAAAAACCACAACATTGAAAAATTTTTAAGGACAAGGGAAATATATCCATCTTGTAGACCATTGTTTGGTATGCGACACTTTACTACTTTACACTGATAACGAGAATCCGACGTTCTCTGAAACCTTTACTGTACGGTATCTATGTTCCTCAGCCCATACTTAATTATTTACTATTTCCTGGTCATTATCGAATGTTGTAATAGACCTCTCGCTGGCTTCTTACTACCCTACGCAACTGGTTTATTAATATACTCATTGTAACAGACAGTAGAGAAGTTTTGCAATTATCTTATGATACAGAATGCACAGTACAGGTGCATTTGTTAATAATGAGTAAAGTTATTGATTTCTTTTTAACTCTTCGTTAAATGCTTGGCTCTTAGATTTAAATAGTTTTTCTCTCTAGTGTTCTATTAAACTTAATAGTTACATGGTGTAAAAGAAAAAAAAATCATAATCAACTTCTGATAATTAAAATGGTCTATGGTCGTAGACCACGCGGCTGAACTCGTTAATAAAATTCACGCGTCTAACACAGAATTAATGGTAGAAAAGATTGATACAGTTTTTCCAATCGTTACTATATCACAGGAATTTTAATGATGGTATATCATTTCATATTCCAGATGTTGGCTGCAACAGGTTGAATGCTGAATACGATGCTTTTAATATCTGTAATAAAGAAGCAAGAGCGGTCCATTGAAAATTATTAAATTGGAAAACTTTTGAAAAAGAATTTTTAAAGACTGACACTCATGTAAGTAGTCAAGGACAAAGTTATTAAGCCAGCAATTGTTAATTGTATTGGTTCACTGGTTCTGACCATGATCATCAATAAATCCTTTCTTCGAGAAGTTGACAATGATAGCCAGTCCATATTGTATACATTGTTGCCAACCTCGAAACTCTGAAATTTTAAGAGTAACACAAATTCTATATATCAGCGGTAGATACTTGTTTTTGAGGTTTAATGAAATTCATTTTTAATACCCTCATAAGTAATTCGTTACCATGACGACAGTAAAAAAACAATTGGAATAACATGCAGATCAGATAAAGTATTAAACTAATAACTTCGACATTCAATATGTTGCGCCTTGAAACTTGAAACACACTTGAGCACAGTGTCGTGACCGTTACAAGAAACTGCACGAACATTACCAGTTGAAAAATGTTTTCAATAATTTTGACAAATCTGCAAAGTTTCAAATAATTTTTCTTTTACTTACATCTAAACGTCGATAATCATTATAATCGATATAATCTATACTCACTCTATTATTCGATTATGATGACGAATACATTTTCCGAAATTTTCTTCATACTCCTTCTTTGTCTCATTTTCAGTTTTTTTGCTTCTTGTTAATATTATCAACTTCTCCACACGATGCTCCAGCATTTCCAGCTGCGCGCAGCTTTGAATCATCAATCCCGGAATAAATGTGTCGTTAGCAACATTGACGAAGGCTCCTGACACCAGGCCAATACTTTGATACGCGTAAGTCAACCAAAATGACGTTGACGATGTTAAATCATAAGGATACCATGCTTGAACCAGTAAAACTCGTCTTTTGATATTATTAATTACCAAAGGTATCCCAACGTAAAATATTGCCGTGATCGTTACGAGTATTGAGTAATTTCGTGTAACTCCCCTATTGACATAAAGAAACGATAAAAACAAATTAACTTCAATTAATTCAACGTCCGCACTATCTATTCTATGTACGAACCAAGCCTTCAAATCATATTTCTCTTTTATCTTCTGCTCTACAGGATCTTCAGGATTTTCCAAGAACTTATTAATCACGTTAATTACTGTCTCGCGCTTAGCCAATATATTCGTAATTTTAAAGCAAACATTAATCATTGTCACAAGCATAAATGTACTGTTAGTCAAATTGTTAACGTCATCAAGCGCTTTTATAGCGTCTATCACTTGAGACAGGGTGAGGCTACATATACAAAATGTCACGAATACTGTATAGCAATTGTACAAAAATTTGGTCCGTGACGTACAATTAATTGGTCGCCAAAAACCACAATATTGAAAAATTTTAAAGCACAAAGGAAGCATATGCATCTTGTCGACCACTGCTCATAAACTTCTATAAACTGCTTTCTCAGGGATCAACGTTGTTAGGCTTAGAAAAAAGAAATTTTATTTATTCATTAATACTAATTATAATGCCATGGACTAACCAGTAGTTATTATTTATTCGCTGCTACGATATTATACTTATTGCTGGACATTATCTATCTAGCATTATATCAATATATAATGGACGTGATGAGACGTACAATTATCTGATATAAATAATGACAATGTTAATTGTGGTACTGAAAAAATGTCGTGAGAGGATGAAGGTTTCATTTTTTTTTTAATAATATAAGATTTGTATAAATTACGAAATTTTTGTTAATAGTATGTTTTATTCATTAAAAATTTGTCCAGCTATACAAAATTCCTTCTATCACATTACTCATCATAAGATAAAATTCTTGATGCATTTAGTTTGTACCATCTGGACGTGCACGTCCTGTGACCTTTGGCATTTTCTTGTTTGTCGAATCCTCAAGTTCTTTGGGTTTATAATAATGTGGTGCTACCTCCAATAGCCATTTACTTTCTATTTCCGTGACCTATAGTAATTGATTAATAACGTATAAATATATATATTAAATTTAAAATGCCTTATAATTATTCGTTTCTACCTGTCGCATAAATTCCTTTGTCGTAAATACCAGCTCATGATACAGTAGCCATCTTGGCAGCTCTTGAAACAGTGAACTGTTTGGATGAATAGAAACAGTCTGATTGTGTTTAGCAGTTTTATAGTGACCCCCTTTAGATAAACGTGCTACGTGATAAAAATAGCCTGCCGTTATCGCCTGAAACAAAGTGATCCCCATTCGGTTAATAATATTTATAATCTTTAATGCAATACGATTATTTTAATACAGACCTTTCGGATATTGATAGTCTCGCTAATTCCAGAGACAAGCTCCATTTCTACACGTTGCATAAGTCCCACCAGTTGTTCTCGAACGTCTCTTGCCCTTTTCATGGATCTGTTAACAAAAGATACTTAGAATGTATAATAAAATATTACTAAAAATATTCTTCAATCCAACGTTACCTATGCTGAATAAAATTTTCATAACACCAATGTGTACTGAAGTCACTTTGCTGCCATTGATTGTATACATTTAGGAGGGTCAAATGATCTCCGCCTGGAACATGGAAGTTCTTACGAGCGGTATCGGCGTGAATGATTTTGTCTTTGGGCCTGTAGAATATTGCTCCATTTACAGAAAGCATTGCTGCTATAGTAGCTACTTCCTCAGAACATCGATAACGCTCGCTAGCAAGTAACATCTTGGCCATCATTGGATCCAGTGGAAACTCCGCCATTCTACGACCAAGTTTAGTCAATTCTCCACGATGATTTAGAGCACCAAGTGCGTAAAGTTGCTCCAATGCCAATACGAGAGTCTCGTGAGGTGGAGGATCCAAGAAATCAAAATGAACCAAGTCATTAATGCCCAGTGCTTTTAACGTCAGTACAGCATTACCTATTACAGAAAAATTATATCAAGTATTACTGGAAAGTATAGTTTCACAATTTATATACTATTAAACAATGTACCAAGATTAATTCGTTGAATTTCAGGAACTGTGTTATCCTCTAATTCATGTTGATAAGCCCATGCTGTGTAAAGCCTAAAACATTTTCCGGGCGCGACTCTACCAGCTCTTCCAGCACGTTGATTCGCAGAAGCTTTACTAATCGGCACCACCATTAAACTTTCCATACCGGTTCGTGAATTAAAATTATTCTGCTTTGCAAAACCAGGATCAATCACGTATACAATATTGTCTATGGTTAAAGACGTCTCAGCAATATTCGTAGCAAGTACCACCTGTACATTAATGCAAAGTATATTAATTTAGTGAATATAAGAAATAGATATTTTCATAATTTTACCTTCCTGGCACCTGGTGGAGTCGGCTGAAATATTTTCGCCTGCATGTCACTAGGTAGATTCGCATAAACCGGTAGAATTAAAAGCTCAGCTAATTTCGTTCCTAATCGTCTCACTCTCTCCTGCAGCATTTCCTGGCACGTCTCTATCTCGTCCTGACCTTGGTATTAACATCTTAGATAAATAACTCAGTGACTGCGATCTGGCGACCATCTTGAATATCCATACTGAGGCACACGAGTGTCCAGTTATACTAGTTCACTGATCGCCAATTAGTAAAACTCTAAGTAATTAATTATCAAATTATCTACCTGTAAGGAATACTAATATGTCACCAAACGGTTGAGTCGCGTGTATCTGGAGAATAGATACAACGCAGGCATCAATATAATCAGCTTCCGGAGCTTTTGTGTAATAAATATCAACAGGGAACCGTCGTCCTGGAATGCGGAAAATTGGAGCATCGTCGAAGAATTGACTGAACTTCGTAGCGTCCAAGGTTGCCGAAGAAATTAAAAGCTTTAAATCTGTGCGAAAGCGTGTAATATCCTTTACTAGTCCAAACAGAATATCTGTATGTAAAGTACGTTCGTGAGCCTCGTCTATGATCATGACACTGTAAATAAAAAGGGTAACATCATTATTAAAAAAAAAAAATTTGAATTAATAGAAACTTACCTGTACGATGCTAAATCGGGCTCACTAAGAAATTCACGATGCAGAGTTCCGTCTGTCATATATTTTATACGTGTACGCTGAGATGTACAATCCTCAAAACGAATTGCATAACCAACTTCGTTACCAAGTTTCACCGCCATTTCATGAGCTACTCGCGCAGCTACAGACATGGCAGCTACTCTTCTCGGTTGCGTGCATCCTATTATTTTCCCATCCTCCGTGAAACCGGATTCGTATAGGTATTGAGGGATTTGTGTAGTTTTTCCTGATCCTGTTTCTCCTTCAATAATTAATACCTATCCAAGATATATTATTGTGACAGACTTTAGAAATTTTACGCTAAGAGATTTTTTATTTCTTTGAAAGATACCTGGTGATCTTTAATAGCTTGAACGAGATCCTTCCTGAATGGATATATGGGTAAACTTTTTTTTGTTTCCTCGATTGTTGTCAATGCTTTTGTTTGAGGTGGTGGTGACATTTCACGTTTCTTATCCTTGATACTACCAGGCATACGCAATGCTTGGACAAACTCAACTTCATCCTCGAGAAGAAGTTCATAATCTTGTTGTGCTATAAGAAAGTATTTTTTAATGCAGATGTTTATTAGCAATTGATATTTTAATGTGGATGTATACCTTTTCTATCCTTGGCGCCAAAGCGAAATACTGCAGAGGACATTTGATCTGATTCCCATTTACTTTGCTCGGATTGTGGTGGTTCTATATCGATAGTTTCTGCTTCAGTAACATCCTTTCCCTTTTCATGAGGCATATGATAACGTTGCACACGTTCCAACTCTCTGGCTCTTTCATGCTCCTTTGCTAATTGTAGTAATTGTTTCTTATGCTCTCTTTCTCTTTTTTCTCGTTCAGTCAAACTAAAAAGAAGCGATCAAATATTTCTGAAGAAATCTTAATTAAGAGTTAGTTATCTCTTTCACAAATATATCAAACAATTACACTTCGTCTTCGAAAAGGTATTCATCATCCAAAATGTCAGCCTCCAACTCCGCCACCTTGTCTTCTTTTCTTTTTTCCAAATATTTTCTACGTGATTCCACACGCAGTTTTGGCACAAGTTTTTCCCTTGAATCAGTTTCCATTACTTTGAGTCTTTTTGCTGCTTCAGCTAAAGAAATTTTATTCCAAATGATAATTAACTATTTCTATGTATATTCAGGTATAGTATACGCACCAGCTCCAGAACCTGCAGGCATCGCAACCTTGCGTACTTTGGAATCATCTTTAGCTTTAAGACGACTAGCAAATTCATCTCTTTCCTTAATATCTTTTTTACGCCTTTCTTCCTCACTGTCACTGTCTTCGGTTGAAGACTCCTTTCTTCTGTATTTACTCATTTTTCTATATAAGATGTATACTGTTCCTATAAATGTTACAAAATTATGAGCAACAGAATAATGACAGTACCTAATTTTCTAAGAAAACCATTTATATAAACCTACTTCGCGTATAAGTATAATAAAAAATAACATTTATTAATGTTTAAAAACATTCAATTACAATCGTTGTCGGCTTTTAGGTTATGACAATCATTTCATCACATCTTCCTGAACAATATGTTTAGTAATATCTAGACTTTTAGAGATATAACACGTAATTCTATATTAAAATATAATCAGGAACTTACTGTACGGAAAATAATTTCACGTATAATTACTTTTTCACTTTTATACAGTACAGATAACCTTTTAATTCTTAGCCGATTATCGATGCTTGTCAGGACGTTTCGTTGCCGAGCAACGGGATCAATTGAAATACCGGGAAAAGTAGTACAAAAACGAATAACATATGACACCGAGATATGTTAATTAATAAAAATCAAATAGAAATATATGAATATATTAGTTTTCATCGGGTACAAGAATAAAATAATTACAATACATGTATTGTACAGATTTGAAAAATCATCGCTTTTCTGCCACACCACTGGACCTTCAATATCGTCAGTTAATATGTGAGAATATAGCAGCTCAATCAACAATATTCAATAAATAAT
>JARQSV010000090.1:31933-46738 GCA_030142285.1 Calameuta idolon
CCGAATTTGAGATGAGATCATTAATTTTCGACAAGGTTGGTTCCGGCACTGATTTCAACTTCCTGATGGTATCTATGCCTTTGACTGAATACCTAGAAAGAGAGTAAAGAAAGTAATTGAATTTTTTTTTCTATCGATAATCAATAAAAAATTAATCTCTTTAAATCGATATCTTACTTTTGTTCAAGCGGCTGATCGTTCATTGAATTTAATATTGGAATGTCATTTAATTCGACATTAGTGAGCCAAGCGATCAAATCGTCCCTGCCGATTTGTCGTAGACGGTTTTCTAAAACTAACTGAACGTCTCTTCGCGTCACTTTTAATTCTGATGTCCATCGATATAATCGATGAAAACATTCCATTGTACTCAATCCATTCTTCCTTATCGCTCTTCCAATTGTGGCTGTGAATATTTTATATTGATTATGTCATTCACCGAGTTTAAGCCTTTGCACTCCGTTGTCGCCGTATTTGCGACATTAAAATGCTAACATTAAATCGCCCTAAAATTTATGTTTTTCTTTTATAATATAAGTTGGAATATGTTTCTTCATAAAATAGCTAAGAAATAAATGTTTTGTTTTATTGCAACGTTATATACGTTTATTGCATCAAATACGATAATTATTGCATAGTGCTGGAGTTATTGGTATCCTCTATGAGTTACTAGGCTGCAGTGCAAAGGGTTAAGTTATACGAATATTTTTTAATCTTACGATTCAAATTGTAGGAGACAATTCTTAGGCATTCTTCCGGTTTCAAATTTGACGCTATATGACTCAATACAGACGTATCCGGAGCACTGGAATTCTGTAAATGAAGAATTTTCAGCAATTACGTATATACAGAAACTAAATAATTTCTTTGTATTACCTTAATCAGTATAAAAATGATGCTCATCAGTATTAATATTATATGATGCTGCGAGGTCCATGTTAATTTAAAAATCTTCAGGCACATTATCTTACGACGATCATAGTCAATATCAGAATTCCAACGTATGGCAGATGACTGGAAAGAAAATGATGATGGAAAATTGAAAAAGACTCAAGCGCATAGGTTATACATTAAAGTACCAAATGATCAAATACATTTTTTTAGGTTAAACGATCGTGAAAATTGAATTAATGAAAAATTGAATTAAGCACTAATAAAATAGCGATTACTTCTCGTCGATCACATCGAAACCATCTTCGTATATCGACTGTCAGAATTGACAGAAATGTGGAAATCCGGACGATGTATTTTATACGTATTATTTTTAAGATGAAATTTGTATATAATTTTTATACTCTAGTCATTGTTTTAAGGGCAAGTACACGAAGGACCATCGTCCTAACAGATCGTTAAAATATAATTACATATCTGTACTATAACCATGTTACTTATATAAATTATAATTATCATACTGAACCAGGGTGTATGGGTGACTGAAGGAACGGCCGATTTCGATCTCGAGGAACTGAAGCATCTATCACGAAAATTAAACCCCATAGAATGCGTGAAACTCGTAGGGGAACTGTATCTTCGGACACCCTTACATGGAGGAGTAGTCGGATTCCATCAGAATCTACCTGGAATATTTTCAGGACGACGAGGACGACGAGAAGTCGTCGCGAATTGGAATACCCAGGATGGTTGTTTGGTGAAACTCGAAGAATGGAATTACAAGTATCCAGGTACTCGATTCTGTTGGAAAAAAAGAAGAAAAAAAAATTAAAATTAAAATATTCTCTATAATATTTAATCCTTCCGATACGTAGAAACCAGGAATCCCAAAGCTCGTGCTTTAATGGAAACCACCCTAAGGTCACTGGGAAGACCGGACCTTGCAAATTATATTCATCGCAACGAGCGAGTGGTAAAGTTTCTAGATTGCATCGTTAAAGATGCCGAAAGCTCGACAGTTTCTGGGGACATTCACAGGATATCGAAAAGACATGCAATCAAAGCTGCCAAAACAGTGGCGACCAGCAAGAAGAAAAAATTAGTGACTAAAGGACGCAAGGAGGCAGGAACTCCTGTGCAGGAAAAAATACGCGTTGAATTGAATAAGGAGAAACTTGCTGCAGCGTGAGTTAATTAATCGAGCTGTTTTTCGGGAATTAGATGCGCGCGGATGAGGAAACTAATGATTTTAGTATCGACGGTGGAGAGCAAACTGAAACCAGCGGTGTCGAGAGCGTAAAGGAGACACGCTGGATAGCTTTTATTTTCTTGCTGGGAATAATTGTCGTGTCAATATTTGGAATGATAGTGTACGGCGTGATTAAGAAAAGTCGATTAAAAGGTTGTAGCAATCAAGAAATTAGAACGACTATATGTACTGATTGCTGTCAGCAGCCTAATCGTTCCTTTAGAAAATCATCTAGTGGCGACGTGGACGTCGAAGGTGGTAATACTGCAAGGAGTTCAAAGTGCAATAGGTTTTATAGCAAATTTGGATTTGAGAAACGTAAACGACAGTACAACAGTTGTGATCAGGAAACTCCAACGCTTGTTTCCGTGCGGAACAGTAAAAAAAAGAAAAGGCACAGATCGCCAAAGCGCGTAAAAACGACAATAGACAAAAACTGTAAGACGCGGGAGAGGGACAGGTCGGAATTGAAGTGCAGAAAGAGTAGGAAAAAAACGTCTAAAGATTCATCTCCTTTGAGTCGAGATACGCGTGCAGCAGCCGATCCAAAAAATAATCAATCTGATTTGAAAAAATTTCAAAATAAACTCGCTCTGATTCTTTGCAAGGACCGTAACAATTGCACGTGCTGCAAATGCACTTTTCTTGAAGAAGGTAAGCATTCGTGATGACGATATATATTTTTTTGGATTTTCTAATTCAATTTTTTTTTTTATTAACGTACAGGAAAGGCCAACTCGTGTAAAAAGAAATTTCTTGTAAAAAAAAATCTCTGCAACGATCTTCACTGTAAAAAGCAACAGATAGAAAGCATAACTGGTCTCTGTGTATCTGAGGCCACAAACAATTACAGGAATGTCAGGAAAGAGCCGAGATTACGCAAAAGACCCAAGAAACGAGAGACCGACAGAAAATCTTCACGCAGCTCCTCGAGTTCTGGCGAACGAAAAGTCACTCGAGGAAAGGGCAACCAAGCAAAGGACGAACCAGTTATAGTTCCTTGTATCAAAAGAACGTGCATTTCAAGAAAATTATCAAAGGATCGAAAACGGAATAAAAATGTAATTGATGTATGCGTGAATCCAGGGACGAAGATGAAATATCGAAAATTCTTTTAGGGTGATGAAACTCGCGATGGTAATATTTTGAATTTTACTACGAGTAATGCAAATTCAATTTAATTATCTTTTTTTTTATTTTATATCAGTCGTCATGCGAATTTTTGACATTGATAGGGTAATTTGAATCTGTACGTGGTACTTCATATGGATACCATTCGATGTCTGGTGATTCTGTTTGTCCTGGATTCTATCGATCGATTTCGTTCAAGACATTCATGTCGTCACACAGTCGAATGAAACGTGCGAATTGTCTGAAGTCGTATCGTGAAATGATTCAGCGCGTCAGTTGTCTGAAAATGAAGAGAAGGAGGAAAACAAGAAAATGATTAGAAGTGATCTACGAGCGTTTCGCGTGTTTCGTGAAAATAGGGTTAATTTTGTAGAAATATATACCTTAATTTTTATTATGAAACTTTTGCAGTTTTTTCTTTTGACTATTTTTACTGTCTGGGCAAGTTATATGCTGCCTTGGTTAATGGACATTTTCAAAATTCCAATAATTCACTTTCGATTTTCCTACAGGATGCCAAATTTCGCGTCTCTGCGGATTTTACGCATTTCGAATTGGAATATTTATCAAAGAGACTTTATCCTGCGGAATGTTTCCAGTTGGTTACTTATCTGGGAGCGATAAGAAATCCAAAAATACCATCGATGGATCATCTAAATGATTTTCGAGATACACAAGACAGTTGGGATGCCGAAGGACGACTACGTTGTCTGGACAAATTAGAGGAATGGAAAGATAAAAATGAAATGGACCGATATGCTGGAAATAGACTCACATTTGTTTTACAGAAATTGGGAAGACCTGATCTTGTTGCACATCTTAAAAAAACGTACCCTAATTTCAAATCCAAGGAAAGTAAAATGATTTCATCAAGGGAAATCAAAAGCAGAGAGACACGTGATTTGGGGATTAAAGATAACGTCGCATCTTTAAACAGTGGGTTAGCAAGATATAACAGATTTATATTTTATTCCTGTGAGAACATTTTGAAAAATTAATTTTTCCCTCCAGCGGATTTATACAGGCGTTTCAAGATGGCGATAATAAAAATCTTTCATACATTTTGGGACCTGAATTTACGATGTATGTCATTATAGGGAGTCTCGTTATCTTGAGTTGTCTTGGATGTGTCCTTGTGATGTCTTATAGAAGAGTTTATAATTATTATCAATGTTATATGGATCATTTTAAGTAAGTCACTCTTTCTTCTCAAAAAAAATGTGTACCTAATGATGTACATCTTGTATAGAAATAAAGACGAAGAGAAATGTATGTTTGATAAGGCTTTGAGCAAATTCGAAATATCTCCTCAGAAGGAACTTCAAAATTTGGAAATTTGCAAAGATTGTACAGCAGATAATGAGAAGCAAGATAAGGAAATAGATATCGAAAATTCCAAGAGTGATCGAAGATTTTCGAAAAATAACAACAAACTGATTAAAAAAAACAATCATTGTAAAAATACTAAACAGAATCTTAATAAATTCAACAAAATTAATAAAACTACCAGAAAAATAAGTGAAAGTATTCAAAACGAAAAGAAAATGAACGTGTGTAAATGTAATCGCAGTCAGAGACCTGAATTTATCTCAAAATTGCGAAAAATTATTGGTGGGTCCATTAAAAAAACCAATGAAAATCATACCTCACGTACATTTATTCAGTATCCATTAAGTAAAATCAAAAATAATCTAAAATCTCAAGAGGAGCGCAATAAAGGATACCGAGGAGGGAAAATGTTTCGTAAAAAATATTTGAAACGAAACAGAAAATCTAAACTTGTTCTGCCCAGCCGTAAAATAAACTCAACGGAAAATATTAATCCATGTACCTGTAAAATGTGCAAACTATTCAATATTAATGATGAGAAGTACAACGAAATTCATAAACTCATGATGGAATAATGAATTTCAATTGGATCGACCAACCTTTACTCTAGTACTGCGCAGACATTGGAGCTACCAGTGGGTAAAAGATCTCAGTTGATAATCATTCGACAGAATGGTAACAATGGTTTCTTTCGAGGTTATACAAGAACGAATGTCGTATTAGTTGTTAATGGTTTTACTACCACAATCCTGTTTGGCTGTCACATTCCCGCAAGGGGCAGCCAATTGTTGATAAAATTACTCTGTGAATTCGTTCAAAGAATATATGTTGTACGCTGCCACATTTGGCACGATAGCTGCCTCTTCAACATGAGTAAAATGTACTCAACAGCAAACCTATCTGACAAGGAATTGAAGGAACAAGGAAATCGTTTATTCAATCTTCATAAATATGAGGATGCTGCTAACTGCTATACAAAAGCAATAGTGAGTGCACAAATTTATCGTGTGGTTATAATTAATTATGTATTAATTAATTATTATCTTATTATTTTTTCCACAGATAAAAAATCCCACTCAAACAATGTATTTCACCAATCGAGCTCTTTGTCACCTTAAACTTAAGAGATGGGAATCCTCGTGCAAGGATTGTCGTCGAGCATTGGATATGGATCCTTGCTTGGTAAAGGGACACTTTTTTTTGGGACTTGCTCTCTTGGAGTTAGAATTGTATGATGAAGCTATTAAACATCTACAGCGAGGTATGTTTTGATTGTTCTTGCTAAGGATTTCTTTGATATAATAAGAATGAGAATAAGAATGACAGACTCTTCTGCATATTATGAAACTAAACTTATAATGGCATAGCGGTGGATCTGGCCAAGGAACAAAAGTTGAACTATGGTGATGATGTCACAAGCGTCTTGAGGCAAGCACGAAAGCGACGATTTCAGTTGAGGGAAGAACAAAGAGTTGCTCAAGATATTGAGCTTCAATCTTATCTGAATCAACTCATTGCGGAAGATGCAGAACGTAGCATCGCAGCCTTGAAACTGAATGATTCTGACTCAAAAGAAGGAGAAGGTGAAAGTGATGCGGAGACAACTAATAGCCATCAAAAGAAAGAACTTATTGAAGAAAAAAGAGACAATTGTATTGCCAGACTGAATGATCTGTTTGCCAAAGTAGATGAACGACGTCGGGTGAGTGATTATTTTCTATTATATTATTTTATTGAATACGTTAAGTTCCAATATTATAATAATTTCATACATAAATTCATTCAACCAAACAGAAAAGAGAAGTGCCTGATTATCTTTGTGGAAAGATCAGTTTTGAGATTCTACAAGAACCAGTGATTACACCAAGCGGTATAACATACGAACGAAAAGATATAGAAGAGCATTTGCAGAGGGTGGGTCACTTTGACCCCGTGACGCGTGTTCGTTTGACTCAAGATCAATTGATTCCGAATCTAGCCATGAAGGAGGTTGTTGACTCATTTCTCCAGGAGAACGAATGGGCTTTGGACTACTAATTATTTACACGCAAGAAAGCCCTAAGTATAAATATACCACTATGATATATCGTCCGTATATCAAAATCATTATTTAGAGACATATCATTGTCTTATATTACCCATACGCCAATCATCTCATTACGAGCCGAATTAACTATCGGCGATAATCACTTTTTAATAAGCATCTTGTTACTATCGCTTCTTTCGTTATCATTATTCGAAAATGGGATATAGGGATGGGTAATCTTATGTCAAACCGTCTGTTTTAATCTTTAGAAATTTTTGTTTAAGTTCTTTTTCTATTGTTTAGAGTTTATGTGCCAGAAAAAAAAAAGCATTGCGCCTATCGCACAAAGCAACAATATAGTTAGACGTCTCCATACGTGTACGTTTAATTTTTTTCACGAACGAATAATAAAATTATTTATTTTGAGAGATCACTGCCTTTATTACTTGACTCCATATTAATTCTATTGAAGGACTTTAAAATATATCAAAATTTGTACTTAAGATATGACTTAGTCTTAAGGAGACAGTACGAATTTTAGAGATTAATTTTAAATTAATTATATTGCGTATTGTATACGAACAATCTAAATTTGATTTATCCATTCATTTTTTATCTGTATTCAAAGTAATTCTAAGTCAATACTAATGAAAAATACACGATATACACAGTTATGCTATGAATCAATTTTCTAACAGTGCAGTGCAGGAATCAACGATTGTTTGGTACTATTGAATCTATAGTAACAGTAGCAATAGCTAAAGCTATAAATGGTGCCATCCATTGCTGATAATACGTTGAGTTTTCGCCGTTTGTTGTAGAAAGAATAAATAGGCCTAAACAATATAATATCGTTGCTAAAGTTCGTGAACGAATTCCATCCGGACTTGATGGAATTCGTAAGATCCCTAAAGTACCACAAGTGGTCATTACCACCCAACAAGTTAGTAACACAGGATTCTCTGAAGTAAGTCTTTTTTCGTAACTAAAAGAAAAAGAAAGAGATAATTTATAAGACATTACTAACTAGAATTACGTCAATAAGAAATCAAAGTAAACGGACGTACCGGAAATTCTTTGCCCAAATTAGGACTGAGGGTATAGCTGGTAATGCAGCAAAACACCATGTTAAAAAAAGTACTAATTGATTAATTATTTGTTCCTTTGCACCGGAACTATTGTTCTGGTCGTTGCTTCCTGACTTGGACTTTGGTAGTATGTTGAAATGGCGTAATGTTGCCATGAATAATTGCTCAAGATAGTCTTCGTACATGTTAGTCAATTTGAGAAAGTAAAGAAATACTGATAATAACATAGCCAGTGCACCGCAGGTGGCTGGAATCAGAGACAATAGCAGGACTGTAGTAACCAGAGGCAATTGATTTAATCCTCCCAAAAGCCAATCAGACCAAGTCATTGAGAAGGTAATGGTTCTAGCCAGAAACCTGTAAAATACAATTTTTCGATTGCACACGAATGTATCAATTATGCATAAAAGCTTATATATTATAAATTAATTCTTCAAACCTAATTGCCACGTTGTGAGCTACAGAGCCAAAGAGAATAACAGCCACGCAAGTAGCAGTGGTAAGTACAAAAAGTACAGTCCAGGCCACAGCCATTTCTAGACCAATCCCCAGATAAACACCAAAAATCATTGCGATAGTTGTGATCATTACACCCTTCTGTCCATGATCAACTCTGACACCAATGGCAAGGATCAGTAGGCTCACAATGACTGTGTATAAGATTGGCCAACGATCTCTCACTAAACACAGTACTCGTTCTATTAAACCGGATCTCTGTATATCAAAAGTATATGAACACATTGGATCTAATGTTATCCTTAATATTGGAGTTACATTAGACATTTTGTGAGCAGTTTGTAACCTCATTATTTTTGGTCCATTGTCCCTAGAAAGAGTAATTATTGATAAATAATTACTGACTAATAAAACCTTATTTATAACAGCTTGATATGATTATTAACCTATCAGTGAAAAATTTGAATTGTCCAATGTCAGGATTCCAAGGCTCCAATAATTCGATCATTGCATGATGAATATCTGTAAAATCGTCTTCGCATTCTACGTCTTTCAGTTTAATCGATATTGAATCCAATATATTCGGAATAGCTACGTAGTAACGTACATTACCACGATCAAACTTTATTGGATCGAATTTATTTAGGCCAAAAAGTCTTCCTAGAAATGGTATTCTCTCGTTGAGCTGTATATTCCGTTGATTATTGGAGTACGAATCCACATGTATGATAGCATTTTGTTGTAATGACCGTCCTGGTACTCTAATTACAACATGCGTCACTGAAGGTCGATTTATTTCATTCAAATTCAGGTCGACGACCTTTCTTTTTCTATGTCTCAGAATATCAGGTGAATTTCTTGTTAAATTCGTTAAATTCCATCCCCACTTACTGAATAAAATCGAAAACGTTAATAATCCACACAGAATAAATATGTTACTGTATAGCATGTGATATGATTTACCATATTCGTGAATTTCCTTCTACACTAGAGGCAGAACAAAGAAATAACCATTCGCTGCTATCCAAACTAAAAGTATCAATTGTCAAACGATCCCAAGGTTTCAAAATTCTGATCATGAGATAAACCTCATGATTTCTTGACTTATCAGCCATGTATTTTTTAGCCGACCACACATACTGTCTGCGAATGTTTTCGATCCACACACCGCCATATAGTTCTACTGTCGCTTTAAAATTAGAATATCTTTTTCCCATGGAGGACTAAAATTGTTGAATAAAGTCAATTAATCTTTTCTGTAATGGATTAATTAATAATTTCAAAATAGATACCCTCAAAAGATGATAAGACATAACTTTCAATCTTTCCTCCGAATCAGCTATAATTTGTGCAGGAGGTTTAGTACTGTCTACGCAATCAAAAAGAGCTCGCACAATAGACATCATGAATTGCTTGCACCAAAGAATGCAAAGGTGATCCACTGATCTCCATACGTTCGCAATATTTGTTGTAACAATATTTATATCGGCTATGGGGTCTATAGCTTGAGATGCTGTGACAAGCATATCCTTGGAACCTCCACTGATAGAGATTATAGTTGTTCCAGATTCTTTGAGCTGATGAGATACGTTTTTTAAATTCCTGTAATATTCATCTAACGTTCCATCGATCATCAATAATGGTACATGCGGTGCTGCCAAAGTGATTAACATGTTCACTTGTCCAGGATGGGAGTTCTCTGTCAGTAATACTGATCCTTTGGCCAGAATACCACCCTTCAATATATAAAGATTATTCATTTTTGTAAGCATCTTTCATTGAGTTACAATTACAATCTTACCATCGAATGGCCTATAATAATGATATTCTTTATTTTCCCATTATAGATGGCCAAAATTCTCTGTATACAATGAGAGATGTACAATGTTTTTTCCATGAGTACACCTTTAATTAATTGAGCAGTTAATTATAAATATATTATCTGTCATTTCTTGTATGGTATTAATAGTTTCTCGTACCTCCATAGAGAGCAGAATAATCCTCTGCTAGATCGACGGTAAAAAAGTCAAAATGATAAGGGGTCCATTCATTTATGCTTATCCGCAATGCGACTGAAGCCAATGACCTTACTGCCGGTGACAATAAATTATAGAACACAAAGTCAATGGAATTGTTTTTTATTTTATAAATAGATTCTGCTCTAATTTACCTTGTTTGAACGAACCAGCATTTCCTGGAACAAAAAGAACTGGAATACCTGAAAAATGCATTCTTCTGTGACTTTCAGTAACAAAGCCTTCTGCATAAGAATATAGATTGAACTTAGGAAATTGGTTTTCCACTTTCTTATTTAACGTTATCCTCTGTAAATATAAGCGCAATAAATAATTGTGTACAAAGAACTGTTTAAATGTTTTCTATTGACTTACCACATACTGCGAGTATTCAAACATAAATGTCATATTGCAAGTATTCTCTTCGTGAACAGTAACATAATGCAAAGTCCCCAATATATAAAGTAAAAAAATAGGTAAAGATATGACAGTTAAAGTTCCATAGAAGGTTGCACTTTTAACATTCATTGTCCTGATGTTATTATTAAATTATAATCTGAAAAGATTACATAAATGACTCATTCCAAATAACGTAACGACTTCCCTACCTCATACATTGTTAAACAATATTATGCAGCTGAATGTCAAACTTTATTTCCATATTAAATTAATCTCTATAATGAATGCATTTTTAAACTCACTGCCGATACTAAGTGTAACGTCGTGTTTTTTATTATCAGCATACAACTGAGCGAGACAGAACTATACTGCAGTGTTTTAGAATACATCTTAAGGTGGTTGTCCCGTGACTGTACTGTTCAAAAGTTGTTTCCATCGGGTGTACTACGAGCCTAGAAGTAATTGCAACTCGATTCATGCCACTAAAAACTTGTGGCATAGTACAGTCACTGCCATGCTCAGCTATTGCAGCGAGATTCTACATCACAAAAAAGTATAAATTGTTCAATTAAGTTGGAATCGTTAATAAAATAGTCATTATTGATTTTTAAAAAATCGACATTAAAAAACAAAAAAATTGTATTGAAACCCATCAATTAGACGTCTTAAAAATAAAAAAAAATTATAATACAATACTTGAGAGTCTATTTTAATTAAAGATCTTTATTTCCAAATTACAACAATTTTAATAATATACTTGAAATATCAGTCAACAAACACAGATAGCATAAAAATCGTAAAGTCATCTTTAACACTTTTGGATAATACGTGTTTGGAAAATACCCTTGTTATTGTAAAATGGAACATGAGCGTAATATTAACACTAGATATTTAATCGTAAACGAAGTGATGGATTATATTAACCGCAAAGGATATCACTCCGTACAACTACAGATAAATTTTATGAATTTACTATATGCCTGTAAATTATGTTGTAAATCCTTACTAATGTCTGTGTCTATATTTATGATTACAGTTGGTGTGTGATCACAGGACTTTAATTACAAATTGCTACAACAGACATCCTGGTTTAGTTCATGATCAGAAAGTATTCCGATTATTGGATGTTTCTAATTAATTACTTGAATGAAGATGAAAAATTTCCTGAAGATAGCCATAGTGTATAGGTGATACAGCATATGAGCTGCATCAACATCTACTTACTCGTTTCCGACACAATGGCCATTTGACGGAAAGACAAAAAGGATACAACTATTGCCAATCAGCGGCTAGGGTAACAGTAGAAAGATGCAGTGATCTAGAAAGGACGCATGAGAAGCTTCCTACACTACCTACCAATGTCAAGGATAGACTTCCTTACTTCTTTCCTTCCTTTCCTTATGGCCGTATCTCCAATGGGGGACATGTGCCGGCAAGGATACACTTTATGGCAAAGTATATTGTAGCTACTGAAATATATGTATACCTAAAGGCGTACCACCATAAGAATAAGCTGCGCAGGTGCGTGCCAGGTGTTTTCTATTTACATATCTACATCTTTGGGGAGTCATCTGTCTTTCTCTATTGGAAAGGACTGGAAACAGAAAAGAACGGTAATCATCAATTCCTTACGGTAATGAAGTTTTTTAAACATTAGGTTGGCCAAAAAGTCATTTAGTTTATTTTCTGTGTAAATGTACGTCCATCTATAACAAAAAAAAAACGCAATGACTTTTCCGCCAACTAATATCTATTACTATATGAATTGTACATTGTATTTGCAAATAAATTAATAATATAACAACCAGTTGAATGTGATAATAAATAAAACAGCTACAGTCCGCGAAGGAGTAATTTGACTCATGATTGCAAATCGTTTGTAACTCATTATTTTTGTATAACAAAAGTAAGTTTTAAGGAATAGCATTATTTTCCGAAATGTAATAATAAGTTTTTAAACGTCATAAATTCTAAAACTCAGTAACAAGTTTTAAAATAGTAATAAATATCTTTTTCGTACATTGTGAAATAAAATTTTGTACAATACTCGTTGAAAAAACTTTTTCCTAACTCGTGTGATAAAAACACTCACCTTCGGCTCGTGCTGTAGACACACACTCGTCAGAATCAAAAAAAGTTTTATCGCACTCGTATCGTAATATACTAAAGTAGTACGGCTTAGTTTTTTGATAATTTTTCCAGACATTTTGCATCCACCTCCATTCGTTTTTGATCTCTTAATTTTATTTTCTTCATGTATGTCTCTTTGTCTCAATCTATTCTCGAGTAAAGATTTGACATTTGCCATAAGTCCGTTTTCTTTAACACGGTTCAATGCATAAATTCGTTTACCTTCAAAATGCAAGTATCTGATGGGCTAAGAGCACAGTAAAACCAAGTTTAAAAAATCAGTGCTATTAAGACTATAAATAAAAGAAAACAATGCATTAACTTACTAGGTGAACATTCACTGTTATATTTTACAGTGCTATTATCTTTTTCTTATTACTGAATGGAAAGCCCTGTGAGAGACGCTATAGAAACAGGATTGCAATTTGCTTTCTTACAAAATATTACATATTATTAAAAATAAGAAAAGAACAGACAAGCTTTACTGACTATAGTATTCATTTTTGTATTGTGTACCTCTAAAAGCTGCCAAGTTCTTCTGTAGTTTCCGAATTTATTTATTTAACACCGATTTCGTTTGAGCCTAGTTCAATTTTTTAAATATATTTTTTAAATAGGATAATCAGAGTTTAAACCACTGTCTTACATATTTACATGTCTTGCGGCTTCAATGGATTTCAGTTGATTTCAGTGGTAAGAAGTAACTCGAATATTGTATAGATATAGAAATATAGATAGGGACGATAACTCTGTGTGCGGGTGTGGGGGGATCTATTTAGAGGGGGGTGCCGACGCACATTACGCCTACTTGTGATTGGTTACTATTGGGAGCAAGCGCAGTAATGTAAAAGTGCTACGTAGTCTGCCGTTTCCTTATACGCACAAGGAGAACCAATCATAGTAAGGCAGAGTCCAGCTTGAATTTGATTGGTTATGCAGCGAACTCTCCTCTCTCATTTTGGCTTCACTCCCCTTGCCATCAAACCCAGTTTATGCTTCAGCCCTGTATTTCTATATCTATGGATATTAAAGCAGTTTCTAATATATGGCATTGCCTGTACGGGTCGCTACTATCGAATGCGCTCGATGAACATAACCTAGAAATCGAATTTTGTCAGAAAACGTAAAAGTATATTTTTATGTTCTCTGGTTTCGTTGACATGTGCTCTTTCATTTTCATAATTAGAAAAAGTAATTATAATTGAAGAAAGTAAAAGTAATCTCGGAAAAATGTACAACATATACAGCGAAATGGGGTGATCGTGCTTGTGTACCAGGGGAGGAAAAGCGTAGATCAGCGAGATCAGTGTAGACTATCACTAGACCTATATTTTGAGCCCACTATGGTAAGCTTTCACAAGTTCATAAAGTAGAAATATAACCGTACATTATATGGTTAACATAAGATTAATTGAATTCATAAACTTATAAAATATATAAATAAAGTTCATCATGAAATATACATTTTACTGCGCGGGGTTCCCTTATTCCTGATTCCGCTCCTGCCCAAAAGAAGGACAGAATAGTATTCACGATTCGCTTTCTCTTTCTATTCCCTGTTACACTTTCTGCGGCCACAGTGAGTAGTCCAGCTATTATATGTCGATGATCTAAATACAAGTGGCATAAATAATAATAGGTTAAATGATAACCGGCAAGCCTGAACACTTTTTAATAATATTCAGGATCCTGATATAAATCTTCAATGGATTTTTCACGTTTAGTACGTAATAATCAAAATTATAGATCATTAAAATTTATGGTAAATTCAAAAAGACGGCAGAGCAGTGTGCCACTCAGTAACGAATTAAAGGTTAAAGATTGTACTGGGGACCTAAAGATTAGTGAGAAAACTATATCATTACTGGAAAGAATATCTTTGGTTGATTTTGGTAACGAAGAAGGCGTCAAGAGGCTGGAAGCAGCGATACGCTTTGCAAAATTATTGAAGGTATATCATATAGATGAGTCTGTAAAACCAATGTATAGTGTTCTTGAAAAAGAAAAGCTGCGGTTGAGGGAAGACGAAGTCAATGAGGGTGGTTGTCGTGAGAAGATACTGAAGAACGCTGCTGTGGTTGATGAATATTA
>JARQSV010000091.1:0-24381 GCA_030142285.1 Calameuta idolon
CTAAAACCGTAGCGTTGTGCATCTCCCTACTCATCTCTGAATGTATAGCTTGACGGGCAGAGGTTCTCCGCCATTCACCGCTGTTTCCCGAAGCAACACTTAGAACAAGAACGCGCAACAGATATTGCCTAAATATTCTTTTTCTTTGGAATCTTAAGTTCGAGCGCACAGTGTAAGCTCGATAAGATTTACTATGACAAAATCCAGCACCCCATGTCTGCCTCCACTGAAGCATATGACGCCACCAGTATGTTTATTAAGTAAATGTCTTACCGATGTTGTGTAGCAGAACTATTCTTAAAACCTGTCAGAGCGATAGAACTCCTCGAGAACTATTGAGGAAGCCATTTGTTGTATTTTTTTGAATATAGAGATTATTCAAATTCTAGTTCTATAAAGAAATATACGATACATTTTTATCGATTATGTAAAATTATTGAAAAATGCGCCTTTATCGACCACAGAAATTCTTCGATCACACAGGATACTGTAATAATCTATATTTTCATCGAGTATGAAGACAAGAATTCGTAAAGCTGAATTTCCTTAATTTAAAATTAGTTTATTAATAAATAATTTTTATTGCTGTTTATCCGCTACGCTATGATTTGTATCGACAGTTGAATTTCTTTATTCGTAATCTATTTTATTGAATTTTAAAACAACCGATCTGTATTACTGACCGAGAAGAAATTATGGAATCAAATGATCTTGGAACAGAGTCAACTTCAGAGGCCTCGTGAATAACCTTACAAATTTTTGATAGTGCTTGTACTTCAATATGGCGAACCACGACAAAGGACGCAGAAAGTGGGGAGGAATTTCACAAGGTACTTTGAAAAAAGTTAAATCGCGAATTGAACGTGTCAAAATTGTGTAGTGTTTTAGTAGAAAGCATAAGAAATTGTGTTCTGTCGTGATCACTGGGTAGTTTTTACAATTGAGTGAACGGTAACAGAAAATTAACCTCACCAAACAAGCTAACCTAAAAGTCGCATTAACGCCGCAATTTTAATTTGTTGCCCGAAATAAGCGGCCTTCGTCGTATAAAAATAGTGCTCGTACCTAAATTGCACGTATTGCTGAGAAATCATTATAATATTTTTGCCATACGCGCCGCATTACATAACTATTATCTTTTCATCGTCCTTCCGCGATTACTTTAGTTATTTGTCAACTCTGTCAATGGTCATTCTTACGAATTCCATGCTTTATTTTGATCTAGTATCTGTTATCTTTGTTATCTTCGTTATCCAGTGCAAAATTCAAGCATCAGCTGTTTCATTGCTGCATGTGCTTTTTTACATTTTGTATCAAAACTTTTGCACAAGTTCATTTCACTTTTCTCACTTATTTTGCATCAGACATGATTTTTTAAATTTGTTCTAGAAAGATCTTAGTACTATTGCAGCTTTTGCACTGCTTTAATTATTGTTTCTCGATGTATTATTTATTATTTATGGATATTTTCAATTACTTTTCTATATAGAGATATAGTCATTGAAAAGAGCATCTCTGTATAGATAAACAGAAATTTATTTTACTAAACATACTTTTTTTCTTTTTTTCATTCTTCTTGATATTTTATCGACTGTATGTATTTATTTGTAATTCGTAATAAGCATTTAATGCTTTACATTTTATAAAATTTTGTATACTATGATTTAAATGGTTTACTATTTTTTTAAATTATTCCAATGTGTCTGTCCATTGATATATAATTGTATAACGTACAACAACATGTTAGATATATGCAATGTGTTATTTTTATTCTATACGTATATTGTGGTAGGAGGTACCTTTCACTTTCCATTGAGAGATCACAAACCATGAATAGTGCTTAATAATTCAAACAATGATACACGTTGATTAATTCCAGAATGTCCATGAAAGATACATGAATGTAACTGGAAATATAATAAAATGGATGAAGTATAAGGGAAATATATATATTGAGTTAGAATGACTTTTCAGATTTCAGAACAGATTTGAAATTGGATATCAGCAGATCAGCAGGAATGCGGGGCGGAGGAAACAGAGCTCCACCTCAGGCCCTTTACAGACCAGGAAGTGGGCCTCTTCGTAAATCAGGTCGTTCGAACGAGGACTTTGATAATGAGAACAATGCGCAAGATAGGCCAAAACCGAGCTCCATCCAGTATCGTTTAAAGCAGTCGCAATTTAACAGTCCCAATCAGATACAGAACAGTCCACCGTCATCCCAAATTGACAACATAACCACGAAATTGAATGACGTGCATGTGAACTACAGGAACAATAGCAATAACGATCAAACACAAGGGTCCTCTAAGAATAATCAGATGGGTGGCGATTCCAGAAAGAAAAATAAAAAGCCAGAGCAACAACTATACGTGCCAAAGAAAGTTAAAGAGGCTTTAGCTGGGCGCGACGTGTCCAACAGGTACTAATAAACAATTTTAAATACAGTTTCCTAAAATTTGTTGTCTGCAAAACTGCATCTATCCGTAATCTCTGATTAGATCTCCAACGCATGGTACCTGGGATCGTGACAGAGATGACAAAGATTGGGACACCCAATCGAATCGCAGTCATCGCAGTGAGAGTCATCGACATCATCGTTCTGGTGGTCATGGCGGAAGTCACAGTGAGGCCGGAAGTCGCAGAGACGATCATGGAAAACGATACTCGGGTAACAGACGCAATCGTAACGCCAGCGAGAACGACGAACGCTGGAGATCAGATTCACCATCCGCGGCAAGGAATTTTGGAAATCGCAGAGACAATCCTCGTGAAGTCAGACAGGTAAAGATATTAATTAGAAACCATTTATTTACTTGTTCATTCATATTTTGATTTTCATCCATGAAAAATAGGGTTCAGAGCCGCTCTTTGAGACACCGCTGAATGCCAATGATCCAAATCGTAAACGGGATACGCGTAGCGTCGAACCTACCGGACACCCTGATAAATTTCAGGGTAAACCACCCTCCGGTAGAAGAGGCAGTGTTAAAGAAGGTTTTACAACTAACAGCATGAAACACCTGGACCTCCTTCCTCTAAGACTGCGAAAGAAATTTATTGAAGATGGTACTGGGTCTATAGGGATCACTGCTATAGGAACTTCCTCCGAAGACACCTGGGATGGTAGTACAGTAACTTTTCAGGTCTGGTTCTTATCAGTTTTAGTTTATGACCTCGAAGATGTTAATTATGCATTTCCTCTATGTGATATTTAATCTTGCATCCGGGTAGGGTTCTTCGGCTTATCACTATCCACCTGCTATGCAGCATTCGCAGACTATGCAGAATTTACCACCCACCGGTCCCCTGCCTCCTCAGCAATGCTGGTCCAATACTGTACCAGCACGAAGTAGAGGTCGAGGAAGACTCAGGCCTGAAGAAATCGAATCCCCAGCACCGATCTTCAGGCCTGTCACACCGGATCAGTATTCGGCACCAAGTACACGCTCGCATACTCCAAGCCAGGACTACATGAATCGGTGAGTCCTTTGTTTTGTTATCTTATCGAATTCTAGCTATTGATCGTAATGGGATCTTTTTGAAAGTATTCGAAAATATTAAGGTTATCCTGTAATTATAAATATAAACAGATCGTATGATCGTCGAGGGAGTAGCAGCACCATGTATACTAGCATGGAAAGTCTTAGTCGTGCCGACAGTATACTTATGCCACCACCACCAGCAGTGTCACCCTCGACGACCGTAACTAATCCGAATAGATGTCAGCCATCGCCGGATAATTATCGAGAAGACGTATCGTTACCTTCTGCATCTCAACAACAGACTTATCAAACGTGAGAACTCTTTTATTGCTGGTATAATTAAATACACATGGTTCTAACGTTGCCATAGCATTCTTAATTGGGTTTTCATTGTACAGACAACGCGTTAACAATAATTCCTACGATGCCATTTCTACAACAGAAAAATCAAACAATCAGCAGACTTCAAGTCTTAGTCCAAACAAACGTGAAACTTTTAGTCCTATACCGAATTTGTCTTCTGAGCAGCCATTGGTGAGTTGTTGATTAAAAGATGATGAAACAGATCTGTATTTTTAAAAATAATTTTTGACAATTTAGGATTGGTACGAGGAGGTAGAATTGAATGAAAAATTGGAGGCTGAACATATGAGTCGTAGTTCATCCATGATGAGTCTGCGCGAGAATGCAAGTGTTTCCGGAAATCAGCCGCCAATGGGAGGAAGTATTGGACGTCACAGTAATAGAAAAAAGAGACGAAACAAAAGATATGGTGGTGATCGGTACGATTATTATTTATATTGTAGTATCAATCTTTTGTTCTACGATACTGGAACTCTGTCATCTGTTGATTGTCTTTTGGTATTGTGCGAATGAGTTAGTTGCATTCTGATTGTTCAAGGAGCAATAGCAGGGATAAAGTCAGGGAGAACAGTTGCGAGCGACAGAACAATCAACACAATAGAGAGAACGATAACTATAACAACAACCAGAAAAATGCAAATAGCAACAGAAGGTACGACAGGAGGCACCGCAACATCATTCATCGTAGTCGAGAATCCAGTAAAGACAGAAATTATCGTACCGGATATCGAAATACCGATGATTTTCATAGAAACAGGTAAGAATGTGCCAAGTGATTCCTAGTTTGATAAAGTTACAATCGATATTTGTTCAATGACATTTAACTTTCCTTCCGGTGTAGGGTTACAGATCATACAGAGGAAAATTGGAGAAGTGGTAGAAAGACTTCAGTTTGTGAGTCCGAAGATGGTAGACGAACACCTTGCCAACCAATAAACACTGTTCATCCATCGAACACTGTTAATCAACCGAACACCAGTACAAATTTGGCCACTAAACAGACTCCTCCTACAAGTTGCAGCAATGCTCAACCAGGTGTTCTTGTTCTACCGGAAAACTCCAGTCACTCGCCAACTAGTGTGACGCCACCTAGGCAACTAACTGCTTCACAACAGCAAAGGACATTGTTCGATCCTAACAATCCTAATAAACCAATTATAGTGACTTCGACAGGAAACAGAGCATCCATGCAGCACAGGTAAAAGTTCATCGATCAGTCCATTTTCATTGCGAAAGGTTAAATAAGATCTTTCTAACAATTGGATTATGAATTATAGAGAAAATGAGGTTCCGGCTCAAGTATCCAGTGTTCCTATATTTCCATCACATTCTGGGATCACTTCGAGCAATCATAACTTTCAGCTACCCCAGTTGGACACTGCACTACCATCTTACAATCCTGATCAGTTTGGTAACATGAGACCATCTTGGTACGATGTCTCTTCGGAGAGGTCAGTTTAATTTTTTTACTTAATGTCAATTGACATTACTGTTTACCATAAAGATAAAAAGAGTCAACTTCTATGATCTTCCCATAGCTTCCGAGCTGCTAGAAACAATCGTATACTCGTGGATATAGAGCACGCCGATTTGGAGTTACAATGGATATTTAGTTCAGGCAAATTTATGACGCAGTGGGAGAGCGTTTGCAAGAACAGAAACTGCCTTCAGAATAGTCTAAGGTCTCTCCTTGAGACGGATATAAAGTTCTGCGAGGCGGAGAACGTTGAACAGCACATCTGGAAGATCCTCTTCTATAATATAATCGAGTTGCTGCGCAAGGGTATGCCAAAGGAGAATTCAGTCGAGCGAGATTGCTACAAGAAGATCATGCTCGGCGTCATCGACGAGGGTACAGCCTACCTGGAGAGTTTGCTGATAGTCCTCGAGAACACGTACAAAATCAAACTGGACACTTACTTGGGATCTTCGGCACCGACTAAGGGTCTTGGTATTCGCGGATTGGCCCTGATAAGCGCTCACAAGATATTTTTATTTCTTGGCGACTTGGCAAGGTACAAGGAACAAGCAAATGAGACGAATAACTACGGAAAGTCCAGACAGTACGTATTTTTAAAATACCTTCACTTCCGTTCTATTTGAACCCTGCATGACCTCTGCAATCTTTCAGATGGTATCTCAAGGCTCAACAAATCAATCCCAAGAACGGGCGACCTTACAATCAGTTGGCATTGCTCGCCCACTACGCTGTAAGTATAATTTGATGATCAACTCGTACATTGCCAAACAAATTATACGTTTTCAATTTGTTTTTACAGAAACGAAAATTGGACGCGGTCTACTATTACATGCGGTCCCTAATGGCGTCGAATCCATTTCGTTCGGCTCGCGAGAGTCTGATAGCGCTTTTTGATGAGAACCGCAAGAAGGTAGGTCCAAGTTAAAAAATTCATCATAATAATAACTTCAGACGGTATTCAATTACGCGAGGTTAATAATACCTGTAAATTTTCTTTTGCCGCCAGTATCTACACTATGTAAGTAAAATTCAGTACTTGGTGTGAAACCTCTTTAGATATCATTTATTCGCTGTCGCTGCAAGAGGCTTCTCTCCATTTCTGTTTTTATCCACGTATTCACTTTTGGTCACTTTCTCCGCGCGACGATACGTGCACAGCAGATCATTATGCACAAGCGCGATTCAGGCATGTTCGATTCGTTTGTGAGGCACTAAGTAAAATAGAAGTAAATTAATTAATCGGGCCGAATAAGAATCAGTCATTAGATCGCATATTAATTTCGTCCATTTAGAATAGAGAATATCGTTAGCACAAAAATATCTGTTTACGTCACGCATTTTGTATGGCATACCAAAAACCAGATGCACCGCTAGTTTTTTTATTTATTCACTCTTTCTTTTGTACTCCATTGCTATGTTTTCCCTTGAGTATTTGCATGCATTTCCCGCGTAAAGGTAAATAGTCAAAGAAAAAGATAGAGTCTGGCAAAGATGTAGAATCTGTGATTCCGTCATCCTAACCTATGGAATCATTGGACGCTGATAATTTCTGTAGAATATTAAACAGACAAATAATGTATCGCAAACAGTACGAATCGACGGAACGTAAGCGGAAGGAAGAAAGAGAATGGAAGGAAAGGGCCAGGATGAAGGAAAAGGAAGGTGCCAGTTCTTCGGGTGGTGGTCTTCGTAGGGAGACCTGGATTCATCCAGGTGGAAGACGAGTAAGGCGTACGACCTCAGCAGCCACAGCTAACGAGGCCAGATTGGCTCAGAGTGACCTCGAGGAATTTGCAGAGCTGACCAGTGTCGAGGTACAGTACAAATTTAACCACAGGATACGTCAAATTATTCATAATCTTTGTTTCTCATTGAATTCAATCTAATTCCACACAATGGATTGATTACAGGTGAACAAGCGCTTCATCACATCCTACCTTCACGTTCATGGAAAGCTGTTCACCAAGATAGGGTGAGTCAGTGATACTATTTACTTATTTTTCATATACCTCAAACTGTAGGTGATCTTGATTCTCCCAGTTTCCGGTATACGAATGCGCATGAATTCTTTGCGGTCGGATCCTATATTTCCGGCAGGATACCCATGCCAAGAAGTATTAGAAGGAGCAAAGATTTATGTTCGCCTAGACTTAGACTCAGACTAAACCTTGCAAGAGCTTTGAGCGTCTCTACTGCAAAAACTTAGTTGATACCGCAGCGATTATTCGCCAAGGACTCATGAACTTTTACTACGTCATGACACCGTCATGAATCTCAAATAATTTATGTCCGTCAGATGTAATCTCCCAGTAAGAAGGATGTTCCTGGGTATTATCACGAGTAGAGTAAAGGAGTCTTCATCAAGGTAAATTTAGTCGAATGAAAGGTCTGTAACAGTTGAATGCAGCTCTGCTTTCTGTTATTGCTTGGGTCCATGAGGTAGTAGATTTTGTTTCACCTGGTCCAATCATATTGATCAGACCTGATGAAAGGCTCCAACTTACTGAAGGGATTGGTCATCGTGCCACCCATACGTCTGGTGCGAAATACATTTAATTTTAGAGAAGACAATGAAACTTCTCATGAAAAATATTGAGTCTGAGACGGTAGCCAATGAGAGGTCATCGTTCATCCGGGATGAATAGAGCTATTATTATCAAGTTAAAAAAAAAATGATGCTCAGAAGGAATAACCAGACACCGTGACCAATGGGGCGTTTTGTTAAAAAGCATTGTACCCTTGGTTGAGAAATTTCATTTTTGCGGTAAAAATCTTTATCGTAATTTTTTTGACGTTGGTACGTGCGCCAAAGAATTTTTGTTTTCACGAGAAAAGTCAAGGACTCGAGTTCACATCGGTAAGAACCGGATGCTGGTCTCCTTTATGGGTAAGAGAAAGACTCTTACCTGGAAGAACATAGTTACCAATGGGTACCACAAGTGGAAGATGTAATATTCACTGGGAGGCAGTCACGACCTGACTTCTGGAAGCTGGGATAAAGGAGTGCTGCCAACTGTACGAGGATAAGAGAACGCGAGGGAATTGTTCTATGGAAACGGGACGGTTCTCCGAGTTACTTCCAGGGATAACTATTGCTCGGCTATCGGGTGTGAAGAGGTCACGAAGTGACGTGAACTCGGAAACGTCCTGTAGCTTTATTGGTTTTCAAGGAAGTCCAGGTCCGGTCATCCCTTGAAGATAGGCTCAGTCGCGTTCTTCATGGTCTTGAGGCTCCTTGATTCCTGTTAGAGATATCAGTAAACTATTTGGTCTGGGAATCGCGAAATTCCAAAGAACTTACAAAATCAGCGTAGTCGGCACGTACGATACCGTTGAGTCGCGAGTCGAATCGTTAAGGCGACGCCGAGCGTGAATGGAAATGAATAAGATTGGAATTGAGACTGAGATTCCAGGCATTGAACGATTCGCGTAAAGGGAAATCGTTTGAGCACGTGACTGGCACCCATGTCTTCCCGTCGGCCATTATTCCTCGGGGTCATTCGATTTGCCAAGGGTCCGTTATTCCTCTCGAATTAATCAGCGTGACGCCCGGTACCTGATGAACGGTATTGTCCATATCGGCGAAGATCCTCAAACGGTCTGTACCCGAGCTGAAAAGAAATTTTCTGAGCCTTCGCGGACCAACTTGATCCACGCACGATGAAGTCTTCATCAGGGATGCTGCAGGGTCAGAGACACGTATCCCACACGTATGATGACTTTCGATCTGGATCTTAATACGTTGATGAATTATTGAACAACCTGGTAACTGTGATTCTGTTCCAAGGACCCCCACAGTGATACTCGAGCTCGTTTGAAAGGCCTGAAAGGAAGAGGGCGCCAGCATCATCATCGTCTCTTGGATCCGTACCCAGCCACTTCTAGGATTCGAGCTTTGACGCTCGCTTGAAAGGGAGACGCTTTACGGGAATCTGCATCTTCTCCATTTAAGAGTACAGACTGGACCTGGAGACTGATGTTGCTCTTGTTGGAAATTCTCGGTAACGGAGCTCTGACTCTTCAGTGGCTGTTTACATATGTTACACGTACTCATTTCTCTCACGTCCCTCTCCTTGCCTCTCTCTCTCTCTCTCTCTCTCTGGTTATAATAGCACCTATCTTCTTTTTTCCTCAGCGAGTATTCATCGTTCGAGCTTTCTCACTCTGGACCTGACAATGGGTCCTTTCCTTCCTTCGTTTGGGTACCCGCTCATCGCGACTCTCCAGCCTCTCCCTCGTCTTCTCTCTCACCTCTCCCCTTCACATGGCAAGAGAAAGAGACAGAGATAGAGAGAGCGAGACGTAGAGCCGTTCTCCACATAGTGGCGACTTCACCGGGTTCATTGTACCAGGGTTGAGCATTGTGTCGCTCCTCGCTCGTCCCAGGAACTGTCACATGCGTACATATAACATCAGTTTTGCGGCAAAGAATTGCCTTCCTGGAAAGCGTCGCATCAACGAGCACTCGGAACCGCCTCCTGGTTATGTAAGCACACAGAGACACAGGCGAGCCCGGATAACATGGACTCTTTTCGACAACTGGCCAAAGGAGCCAGCACACCACTGATTTAGAGTCCTGGTGAAACGGAACAAGGATTTACCATCTATCCAGGTCCTACCAGGAGACGAGGCATGGGCCGTTACCCCTCGACGGATGCCAAGCGGATGCTATCGCTAATGACTCTTTGAGACTCTGAATCGCTTCTGTAAATCATATCAGTCGCTAATTACGTGGATGCACTTAGTCAGTGCAATTAAATGCATCCACTTCGGGCTCTTGGTGAGATCTAACCTTGGACTTTTAAATGACTCTTTCGCTCCTTCCGAGTGCACGATTCCCATGCGCACCAGGATCGCTACCAGGCTCTTCTTCTTCTTCTTCTTCTTCTTTTCTTCTTGCGCCGTCTCGGAGCACAGCTGCACAGACGTTCACCTCCGTAGGACACCATGTGTAAATTTTCTGGCGCGGACGACCTTGCCCTTGCTCTCGCACCGTCCCTCGTTATATAATTCCATACCGCATGAGAAAGCGGACTCGCCGTACTTGGGCAGTCAGCCTTCGAACGGTCTCCCGTACAGACGGAGAAGGACGAAGAGCGAGTAACTGCAGAAGCAAGTGTGCATTCTTATTCGCTTCTTCCGAAAGATCACCTCCCGGTCACTTCTTTCCTACTTTCTTGACTTCTCCGAAATTGCCAAGAAAAAAGGAATCACAAGGGCCACGTGCACTCACTCAGGCCCCTATCTACGGTGTGCCCCATGTATCCTCGGCTGGACCAAAAAAACCAAGCTGATTGTCACACGTACCTCCGTTACCTTTACTGCCAGGGTGTTTCGACCTGTCAGAATAATAATTCGAAAGCGCTCGGTAGCGCGAAGAAAGAAAGGAAAAAAAAGAGAGAGACCTCAGGAAATTATGCTGCTGCTTCATCCACCCAAATACTCGCTGGTCTCCTTCGAATATTTACGGCCAGGTGCTGATTGGCTATGGCCAGACTGTATTCAGTGGCCGTAACTTTTCGATGCGGTTTTCACGAGACCGCTCGAACGTTCGAGTCGCTAGCTGAAGATGAAGAGGATAGGATATCCCTATTACATGCTGATGGCGCGGTTGACTGCCTGTCCGACTGCCCGACATATGCATCTCGTAAAAGCCACCGGGTCCACCTCCACCGGTATCGAGTAACAGAATAACAACGTGCTACCGGTGCGCCACATAACCTCACTTTTCTTCACTCTCGCTCTCTAACCCTGGACGTCCCTTTGGACTTGAGGTTGGAAAGTTTTGTTACATAAAAGAGTCTGTGCTTACGTGGGGGTTTTTTTTTTCTTTCTTTTTTCTTCGAGTTCAGCTTCACCTGGATGATGGTCTGTACGGATGGGTATGCGATTAGCAATCCATTGCACACATAATCATAATGAAATGTATCCCTGCCACGGTCTGGAACCCTGTTGGGTCCGTAGGTTGGCAGGGCCTGGCCACGTACGCGGCACGTAGCTTCGTGTTTTCTTGCGCGGCGGTAAAAATGTTAATTGACAATTGCGTGGCGCCACTGGCCACCGTCTCGCTTCAGCGTCTCGACCCGAGTGCATCTCTCTACCGAGGAGCAACCCTCCAGGACACAGCCTGTTCCACTCGGAGCGGACTGGGTCTATGCTGGTGCTGGTTGATCGGGCTGAAAATAATTCCTTGAGAATTTGGAATGACCTGGGTAGCCCTACGGCAACTATTGGGATGATCAACGAAGACCTGGTACCATCGGGGAAAAATATTTACGGATGTCTCCAAAAGTATTATGCACCTGGTAACTTGTTGGTAAAAGTGCATCGATGCACTTTTAAAAGGTGCATAATTACCAAACGTAGCAACGCGCCAAGGTGATGTTTACTTTTGTCTTAACAATAATGGATCGTTCCGTACAAGGCAGAAGGACTTGTAGTTCAAGTATGTGGAACATTGAAAGGAAGGGACTCGGTGATGAAGTATTTCTCGAGGATGCTTTTGGACTCCAGGTCATGTAAGGTCCTAGCCAGTCCTCTTTAGGCGGCAGTCCTGTATAGATCCCACTATTCATTATTTTATTGATCTTCCAGAATACCTCTTGACAATGATCCTTTGAGAACCTCTGGGACGTGCAGGTACAAAGAGCGCCATTGTTTCCTTGAATCTTCACCGGCGAGTTGCGCCAGATGTATCTGAACCCCGAGGAAGGTGTCGCGGTGCAGTTACTTAAAATCAGCAACGATCCGGAATGGAAGATCCAGCTACCAAGACCTCCCTACGGGATGGACATTGCTGAAGAGTACACGATCAGCATGAAATAGGAGAATTTAAGGAACGTAAAGGATGGAACTCGATCGAAAACATATAGCCCTGACTCCGGGGAGTAAGGATAAGTCGCCGATAGTCACCAGGAGGAACGTGCGTGGCATAGAACCGTAGATCGTGTATTGGCTCTCTATAGTCAAGTAGCGTCCAATTCCCACTGTGAGGTTAGGTTGACTTAGGTTAGGTGTTGCAGTCCCAGTCTACGTAGTGCAAGTTGTAATGGATTTGGCTCATTACCGGATGGAGCATCCACGAGCACTGTGAGTTATCTACGTCCTGAGGGTAGGGGTCTACCTCGCGGTTGAAAACCCTCAGTGAACCCGAGCATGGTCCAAGCTCCTTATTTCTCTATTTATTTTTTACCACCCTACAAACTCAATCTTCGACTTCTTACAATCTGAGATCATTACCGTTAGACTTATTGGAGTGGAAGGATTTCGCTATTGGTAAACTTTCAAGGATCATCGATTGGCCGAGGTCCAATGTCATTCTGGTCTGATAGCGCTGGTGGACGCAATGTCTCTGCTGCTTTGGCAATTGGTCAGGAGGATTGCGTGGCTTCCTCGTAAGCCCGTAATTAAACCCATAAATCCATGATGGTACTGGCTACAGTATGCTCGGTGCTGCTACCAGGGCAGAGAGTTCTGAACGAGATGAGAACGAGAGTAACCGAGAGAGACGAAGAGGAGGGAACACGTCATTTCATAACACTTGCAGAGCAATGAACAGAGGATAACAGTGCTGCAACTCTTGAGAAACGGAGAAGGTGAGCGTGTGCTGCACAATTGCCTTGGCGAAGAAGAGGCGATGAGGAGAGAGAGAGAAAGAGAGAGAGAGAGAGAGAGACAGGGAGAGACGGACGGGGAGCACAGCGCAGCACATCGCGGCAGCTCAACGCAGCGCAGCTACTATGCCGTGCCGAGTGGAAACGCTATAAGGCCTCGGCTGGTAACACACATGGGTTTCTGATGGTCGTTTACCTGCAGCAGGGCTCGAGTGACGACCCCGCCCGCTTCAAGGACACCATCGGACACCGCAGACTCGGGGCCCGTACCCAACCATCTTCAGAAACTAACTGCATGTATGCATCGTGCCACGACTATCTGGATTTCTACTGTCAGTCCCAGGATGAATGACCCGATCACTTGGATTAGCCATTGTTCCTGATTATTTCATCGATGATCGTCCACGTTCTTCATGTTCGCCAGGTTCGCCAGGTTCGCCAGTTTCGCAATCTCTGCGATCTTACTGGTAGCGAACGATCTAGGTAGCTATGCTTATTTATATTGCCATCAGGGTACTTGTCCGGTTGGGTGCAGTGTCTTTTGTTCTTTCGGTAGGTATCCGCCGGGAGTACCTATGGCGTGCGATAACGGTTATCTTCATGGTCGTAGCTTTGGACACGCTGATCTTCATAACGAGAGCTACCATTGGACGTGTATCACGTTGCGCAAGGGATGGCTTTAGTGAAACTTCACTTTCTTCTTGATCTTCTTCCTCCTCTTCTTCTTGACACGGTCCTCCTCTTGGCTGACGCGTTAACGAACCGCGAAACGCAATTACAACGACAATCGGAGGGAATCTGGCGCGTAATCGATAAATAGATCGATAAACGAATTGATTATGCAACCCGACCTGACTACCGTCCTCGTGGTACGAAACGACAATATTCCGAGAATACTTTCTCTTCTGGAAGCGACTCCTATGTAGCTCTGGCTCCTCCAATGGACGTGCCGCGATCGACCTTGTTCATGAAACGTTGCCACTTCATGGAAACTGGAGCTCTTGGCTAATGCTCCTCGAGTAGTTTCGTAATCCTGGTAAAAATCTAAAGCGGATGCCAATGCCTTTGAATTCGATCTCTCGGTCTTCTCGGAGATGCTTTCATTGTCGACAGCATCCATACCCAGTTGCCATCTGCGAAGACGTAGATTTAATTCTGTGCCCGGGTGATAGGCTGCTGGGTGCAGCCGTGCTCGCTGAGCTTGCACGTAGAATAGATTTTCGCACCAGCTTGTCATCTTGAAAATGTGAAATCTTTTGAAAAATTTCTGAGCTCATCAATCCTCCGTGAGATTAGGCCTAGTCCTATTCAGCCGGAAGTAGACTTTGTTCCTTGTCTCTTGGTACCTGGGTGCTTGTCTTACGACCTGGGCAAAGCTGACAGGCTGATCGTGAAAAATAGAACGACAGAAAGGAGAAGAAGAAGAAGAAGAAGAAGAAGGCTTCGACGACCGACGGCGTAGAATCGCGTCGCGGCGTCGTCCTCTTCGTATTTTTCCGTGAATCACGGATATGCTTTTTGCCCTGGTATCGGTGATGAGTAGGATTGCTTCGGTTCACTTTCATTGTCGATTGTCTTGCTGCGCCTGGAGGTAACGGCGACACAAAAACCTCAAGGAGTCCTGAGGACGACGATGGGAGAGAAGGGCATAGAAATAAAGATAAAAGAAAGATCACCAACGGAGAAAGAGATAAGCTCAGACTCTCTTAAGGAATACAAGCGGAGCCGGAATACGCTGAGACAAGGAAGAGACGAGGATAAGACGGATGAGAGTCCAGGGATAACCGAAGATTCCAGTAAAGGCCAAGATGGCGCATCCGGGTCTACGTTATTGCCGGTTTCAGTACTAAGTGGACGTTTAGGCTCCCGGGTAGACGGTTATTAACAATAAACCCGTATATTGCAACAGGAACATTTAAGCCAGGTACTTACCTCAGTGCATCCAATATAGCGACCATCAAAGCCACTCTGTAATATACATCTCCGGTTTATCCCTAGAAACTCCCTAGGCGATTATTCCGTTACTAGATCATCCCAATCCAGCCACACTCGGTTAGACTACCTAGAACATTTTCATATGCACCAAGCGCATCCAAATGGACTCGCTGTAATTCACGTTCCTTTTTTGACTTTTTCCTCCCCCCCCCCCTTTTTTTTTTCTAAAAATAACGCCTGGAATAATCCAGACCCGATTAGATATACTCTTATAAAGTTATATATACACGGTGGCATTTTGAAGGCTCATAAAAATCAGTTCCCTCTCTTAATTGGACCTTAGACTTTACCACAGGGGGTCCGGAGCAAGAGTGCGCACGACATACTCCTGATGAGGAGGACGAGGATGATGAGGCAACGGCCTCTAGCGATTCTCTATTTCCTTCTCTCTCCCACCAGTGAAGAATAAGACAGAAAGAAAAGAGCAAGATAGCTAAGGAGCCATTTAATCCGGAGTTGCCAGTCTTACCTTCCTACCCTGTTCTCCCTTTTGCTCCTTCGTCAGCTCCGTCCTGCTCCTTCTCGCTCCCCAGGCTCTTCCCTCTCGGCCTTAACGATTTCCCTCGTTTCCGCGATTCCGGCCGGCAAATTACGCGCACCGAGACTCGGCGTTACTAATTAACCGGCAGCTACTCCCGGTGGTACTGCTACTTAATATCCGTAAAACGATCTTGCCCAGCGGTCCGTGATATCGACAATAGGCAGTTCCAAGCGAGCATCCGAGGACTTTCTTGTTCGCACGCTTGCCAATACCTTGGCTGACTCTTTGTGTCAGGTGTAGGTTAGGTTGCCATAGTCCTTCGACTACCGGTATACCTAAACCACTGTCTCCGAAGGTTTTGGTCCAATCGCCGCGAAGATGCTGCGTGTCTCTGACGTAAATGGCAGAGTGAAAATTTTAGCACGGAACGATCGCAGCTCTGCTATCTCTTTCGTCGTCGGATCTTCTTACCGACTGTACGGGTCTTGGACCGGGGCCCCGTTGCTCATACGCACGGTACTGGTTGTACGCCTGTTCGCGCGTTGTTTATAGCCTTCGCTAGCCCCGGGCTCAAATGCGTACACGCTGCGTGGACACTTCTCCGATCTGTATCTAAGCTGCTGATTAATTATTTGCATATTAAACGGGGCGTGGATGCCCGGCGCGATGCCTCCAAGGTTTTCTTTGATTTGTTCGTGAATTTTTGTGCCTTTTGAAATTTCTTTTTCTGGATCATCGTTAAATTAATACGGGAGTCATACCTCGGCTCGGTGTATATTGATTCGATCGATCTTCATTCTTTTGGATTGGTCCAGATTGATCTTGACGATCTCCTACAATCTTGCTGATGGGAGGATGTCTTGGTGGAAATTTTTTTTTTTTTTTTTTTTTTTTTTCTATAGTCGTTACGGCAATTAAACTTGTCTGGAGGTTTAATCTTGTCATTAATATCTTCTTAAAAAATTTTATCAAGATATACGGAACTGCCAGTTTCAGATTATCATACGCGTTCCTGATTGGGTGGCGAGCAGGTAATACGGCGCGGTGAAAAAAATTCTGGAAAATTGAGTAAAAATTTTAAACGCTCGCGTAATAGGGTTTGTCAGTGGCTCTCGCAGGGACTTTGTATGATAGATTTTGTAATCTAGATAAAGACCTGAATGCGTTATATTCATAGGGATTGGTACGGACGATACCGATTAATCTGACGCCTAATTACGTTCCTGGTTAATTGTTCGACTGGATGATTATCTTTGACGGGAGGAGCCGATCGCGCGATATTAACTGCCCTCTCCTTTTGGCGAACACTCAACGGACCTGGATCGACCGGGTTTATCTTTTTGATCGTAGCTCCTCGTCGCCATCTCGGATCCCTCGATTCATAGCTCCCTTGAATATTATTCTTGGCTCACGCCTCTCTTTCTGCTTAGATGAAATCCATTTAATCTCCCGGCGACAAGGTGGACTCGCAACCAGCGACAATTTCATTAAATGACAGCGATAAAGGTTTACGCGTAACGCAGCGACGGGTCACTCGAGTGCCTTTGGATCTTCTTTATTTCGTTTACTGTCTGGAGGCTGCGGCTCAAAATAGTCTTGTGTCTGTAAATAAAAGATATTTCTTTAGCGAGGATATAAAGACGCGTTTACAAAATAGGGGGAGGATTGGCTTATGATTATTTATGAGAGCGACAAGAAGATGGACCAGTCGCTAAGTCAGAGCGATACGTTTAGATCTTTTTTTTTTTTTCTTCTTTAGCGTCTCGCAATTCCAATTGGATGATCTTAAAGGATTTTTGGGCCTTATTCCCAAGGGATGATACTTGCCGGTCCTTTTGACGCGATGCACCCAAAGGGTCCCCACCGTGGGCCTTATAAGGCGTCTCGAAGGCAAAGAGAATAGTCGAAGGTACTCGCTTGATCTCTGGGTGGATTTTTATTTAACGACAGTCCGGTTGCCCGCGGGAGCGAGTTCCTTTTTTTTTTCGCGGGCCCTTAATGCCATCGCGGACCTTCTCAAGGTCGTCGCTTCATATAAATTCACCTATTGCCAATTCGATCTGTTCCTTTAATTTTTTTTTCATCTTCATTTTTCCACTCTTAAATCCGATCCCTTTACCGTCCCCTACTCTTCTTATTGGTCAGGATGTAAATTCCTCGTCGTCCTCGGCGGATCCTCCAGGGCCCATTGGTCAGTCCCCGTAACGGATGTCCCTTATTTTTTTTCCCACTCGGAGACAGACACAAAAGGCAATCCTCTCAGGACGCTAAAAATACGCGTAATTGGCCGCGAGCGATGACTAAAGAGGCGCCGAGGGCCCAAAATAAGAGCAGCCGACAGATTCACCGGGCCCAAATCCAAGTAACGAGGATCTGAATTCACGAGACCTGTTATGCTAAGCGTATTCCGCAGTGTGTACCAACCTGCAGGTGAAAGGAGAAGAAAAAAAAAATGAATTGAGATTAAAACGGTAGGAAATAAGGCCCACGGAGTAACAATGTAACTGGGCCCAATATTATTCCCGCAGCTCAAGGAGACTGGTACCGTGTCACTGTGGTCATTGGGCCCAGTGATCGGAGTCCACAATTTCCACGAACAATGGAGGCGCACCATTCCAGAAGTAGGTGGCCGTTGACACTGTAAAGAATCTGCCAATTTTTTTTACAGGGCACGTGGCCCATTGTGATATGGGGCCCTATAGCTATTATCCCCGGTCGTATTGTTTACGCGAGATCCGTGTAATCGCCGATTTCGCCCGTGCCACGTTTTTACTCTTTCCTTGAATGTGGCAGAAAGTGAAGTCGAGTGAATCCTGCGGTCGATGCTGCAAATCATACTAAAATCTTTACTCTATATATATATAAACACACACACATATCCGTTCCATATCCTATGACCGTATAACCTCAAAAACCAGCACGACACTCGACCTCCAGCAATACCCAACGCACCAGGAGGGAAGATCGCAATACCGAAATTCCTGTTGGCAACCTCATCTGAAAGCGACGTCGTCGTACCCGAAGAAAAAGATTTTCCAGTAGTAGCCGGCATGCTTGACCCAGGCCATTTGGCCCTGATGACCTCGAGCGCGCTAGGCAATTTCCTGAATGCCACCCTCCCCTGGATGCAGCACACGTAATTACAAGCTACTCCTCATCGAGGGTTCGAGATGAAAGTCCCGGGTCCACCAAACGATTGGTAGAAACGGAAAACGAAGATTCAGCATCTCATTGGGTTCAGGGGCCTCGTTCCTCTGAAAAACCTGTTAGCGCGTGACGTATGCGTGTAATTTTGAAAAATTCATCAAGTACAGATATTGCGTATTGCGATTCGTTAACAACCTTGGCGATTATGATTACTCCAGCGGTAGATCTACCCAGGTCGACAGGAATCTCTGTGGGTGCGTAGAGGACGGCGACGCGCCCGTGGCGCTGAAGGCGGAAAGAGACGAAGACACAGCCTGGACCCGACGCTGGACCTTAAGTAGGGGAAACTTAATGTCCCGGTAACGGGGATGAGTATGGTTATGGGGCCTCGGCCCACGCAATCAGAGGGTCAGCAGGATGATCTATAGAGACGGGAATGCCGTTATGCGCTAAAGTGCAAAGTTTGTTAGTCATAGAGCCGAGTGGCGGCGTCGGTGCGATCGTTCGACGGGACCGCGCCGGCTACTAGAGTTGCCGGTGCGTATCAGCCTCCTGGGGCAAAACGAGAAGGTGGACCCCTGTCCTTCACTGCGGGTTATCGGCGATGCCGTTATGCCCTAAAGTGCAATTCTCTCGGTGAAGGACCTGTCTGTGTGTTATGCTGGCTGGTTCCTGGTTGCGGGTTACAGGACGTTGCGTCACTTCCTCGCAGCATGATAGGGCCGAGACCCGAGAGACCGTATTGACCTTGCGACCTCATCGGTTACAATAGGAGAGAGAGGGAGTCTATTCGTAGAGAGAGAAGTAGCATGGGAAATCTATTAGAGACTGGAGACATTTTCAGTTCATCAGAGTGACAGCGACGGGACCTGGTTCTAATCTTGTGTCGATACACCTTGGGGCATTGACTATTGCCAAGACAAATTGCCCATGGTCTTACCGAGGCCCACGTAATATCGTGGTCGGTGCACGATAATGACGTTTTTAGTGTCTATCAAAGAGCCGTAAAGTTTATCTTGAACGGGTGTACCTGTTGGACAGGCCGACAGAGCTGTAACTCCTCTTTATTCGGTGTCGCACTGCAGGACGTGGACGTACGAGCCATTTGCTTCTTCCTTTCGCCATTTTATGTCTGCCGGGAGCATTGGTATGGTGTATATGCGTACATATACGTTTAGGCAATGTCAAAGATTCTCTGGATAACATATATGTGTATCAGGTAATTAGATGCGCCTCGTAAATTTTAAACAGCCGCCGCCAAACTGTTGAGGCGCACCTGGTGTCGCTTCCGCGAACTAAAGTACTTCGTCAAACCGACGACGCGCGGCGCTCTTTCACTCCGTATTCGGTTCACGCTCTAGAGATAAATTTTTCAGTGGATCGAATGAGGGAGACGCTGTATTCGTTTATTGCTTTTATTTCTCATCTTTCCTTTCTTTTTTTTCGTGTCTTCTTATTCTCGCCGCTACTTCGCCACAGGGTCTCGTCCCTTTGTCCGGCCATTGAAAATTAGAATATCGTGTATCCGGTCGGGTGTTAATAAGTCTCGGGGTTTAGTGGCTACACGACGGAAGAGGCGGCCGACCTGCCACGAAGACATTGGCCAAGGGTGATGACTGCGTGCAAGCAGTAACCCGCAGGGGAAACGAAATGGGAATGGGCCGGTTATATAGCCCTGTAATTTTCACGTGACGCGTCTGTACCAACAGAGTGAGTGAGAGAGAGAGAGAGAGAGAACGAGAACACTACCGACGGTGAGTGCTGTGAATGAATATACATTAATTCGTAAGTTTAACTGAAAACAAGTTGAGCATATTTCTTCCTTTATTGTCCGATTGTAAGTGGAATCTTGAAAACAAACGGTACTCCCAGACACAATGACTTCACGGATAGACACACGAGCGCCATCTTGGAAATTAGAATATTACAACTCGCAGTCAGTCGGGTGTTAATAAGGACCAGACTTTACAGCCCGGGGTTGTGCTAGGTCACGCCGTACCATACAATATATTTAACGTGGGAATGCTCATCTTCGCGTCGACTCTTCCTATACACTGTAGCTTCGCGAGCGTCACAGCATATTGGCTGCTACGACGGCGCGTTACATTCCCGCCGCCACGGCGATGCGAATTCTTCCATTCGACGCTCGTCTCTTTCCCTTCCGCCCACGTGAAAATCGACTTATTGACTTTATGCGCTGTTCCGGCTCTTGCCGCTGCACTTACTGCAAGTCAGAAATGTATTGATATCGATTACGAGTTTCTTTGACCTTCCCACCTTCCCACCTTCCCTCCTGTCACTATTTCCATCCCTCTCCCACTCCTGCTCGTCTCCTCGTCCGTATTGGGCATACGTGTATTGTACACGTTGTAACTTGCTCTTATCTTTTTACACGGGGTGTGGGCAAACCTACCAGAGGGATTTTATTACGCGATTAAAACCTCTTTACACGCTATCTTCATCCCGTTTCCTATATCTTTTTTTTTTACCTGACCCAACATAACCTAACCTCCCTCGGTGTCTCCGTATCTCTCTATCTCGCTCTTAAGATATCCTTGTCTCGCTTTAAAGTTTCACATCGACTCGACGATTTCCATCTGCCTGAACTTACGTTGCTTGGCGTTCTCGACGTTCCTCGGTGCCGCGAACTGGTTATTCGCAGTAACCGTGACTTGGCCCAGGTCTATCTATATTTCCGGGATAATTCAGTCACGCCATTTTAATACGTGGCATCGAATCAGAACCGATTATTACGTCCTTCTTCTTGGCTGCAGGAAACACGGCGAATCCTCATGAGACCTGTCCATATTTACCACCTAAGACATACAGGCTAACTATTCACACCGGTGTGAAGTTGGGTACACTCTTGTCTCTAAGTGTCGGGTATACCTTTAACGTAACATAACCTCACCTACTTCAGTGCATATCCATCTACTAGTACCTGGGGAATCGTAACAAGACTATAAACAACTACCAACTGTGTCTGGGAACAATCCGTAAACTCATACGGTGCCGTTTTATTAACCAAAAGGGGAACGCGAGCCAATCGGCATACCAGGTCGAACCGCGACCTCTTGGTTTAGCACTGTCATTTGTTGGATACGCGTCTTCCTGGCATCCCGCGGTGGTTAACGTGTCAAAGGTCACGTCACGAGCTGCCTTGGATTACAAGGGAGGATCAAGTGAGACGTTACACGTACCGTAAATTTTCCACTCGCAAGACTGTGGGAAGTTAACCCCAATTGACGACGAGGAAGGAGTCGCGCATGCGCACTCGACGAGCGGTACGTACGTGCGCGCGCGCGGGAAATTCAAATGGCTTTATGCGACCCGTCTAAATAATTTCTCAAGAAACGCTCTTACGATCGCTATATACGGTGTCTATAAGTGTCTCTTTTAACTTTGTGCCCTCTTATCAACCCAGTCGCACCCACGTTAAGGAGCTTCCGTTACTAATCACTGCCCACGCCAGGCGCAGTGCCTTCCTACCGATATATATCCCTAGGTTCGTATAGGAGTCTTCGCCAAGTCAATACCGACCCCAGCGGTTACCTACCTGATGTCCAGGACGGTTCCTTTGACTTGCCTGATATTTCAAGGAGAACCTAGCGCGCCGAACCACCGGGAATCGGATTTCTTCCGCCATGGCTCGCTGGATCTTGGGAAACTTTTTTTTTTAATAATTTCTCATAGGGATTTTTATATTTCGCAGGTGCATAACTGCACGAGAGTCCCACTATGGGATGCATGTGTGTCTCCGTGCACTTGTGGTGGGTTTGATGCTCGACACTGTTACTCGGTTCACCCGGTAGATCGGGTAGGGTCGGTACGTACTCGAAGTTAATAAGAACCTGCGGTGAGGAGAGTCTAGTATTTTTAACGTGTACTCGCTATATCTGTATATATGTACCCATTTGTTTATATGCATGTACATACATATATAGTCGCGTGCACAAAGTACCACTTGCTCTATAATATATACGATAATTTTAGCAGCGTCGCTCCGTTATCCTAATTACAGGCAACCCCTTAGATTTATAGATCGCGCTGTGATTCCGTTGGTCGGTATTTATACGTACGCAGGTGCATTCAGTGTGTGCATCTTTGCGTACGGTGGATGCTGAGAGGAGCTCATCATCCTGGAACATAGTAGTTAAGTGGATTCGCGCTACCAATTGCGTTACGCGTAAATTATTGTGCTTTTTTATTTATTTATTTATTTTTTTTTTGAAATTTCAGATAAATTTCAATTTTTAGGTTATGTCGCAGCGACATACTTGTGTGAAGATTTTTAGGCGACTGCAACAGGCTTGAGGCGGGACGTGTAGTCGGAATTGGAATACCGATGAGAATTTCTAGATGGAAATTCGGGCGACAGTGGGTTCAGTGTCCTGTTGGCCAGACAGTCCGATAAATCATGCAAGAGTAAACTATTTTCGAGTGAATCGATTTTCCACGATTTATTAAGTCCTTGGTACATTTTACAGGATAAAAATCGTACATTCGTCCCTCATACATAGGGTGGTTGTAAAATTTGGTTTATAAAAAAATTTTCATTTTTTTTTTTTTCCTTTGCAGAATGGAAACGTTTCAGGAAGCCGGAATACAGATGCTGAAGGAATTTCGCGCTCTTCTGCAACACTCGCCGCTTCCGCTTCAGGGTACCAGACTTCTTCAGCTACTGGCGCTCAATATGTTCGCCATAGACTCGACTCAGCTGAAGGGTGAGTGACGTTTATATTTTATTTAATAAAAATATATACACCGCGGCGGCCTTCGTCGTACGATGAAAATGAGATTGAGGGTAGTGGTAAGAAAAAAAAAAAAAAAAAAAATTGATAACAAAAAATTATCACCGGCGAATGCTGGGCTCAAGATTCGATCTCAGGTCGCAAGAATTTTCTTACCCGATGTCGTAACATCGGCGCGTCTCCGGTACATGGAGACTTTATTGTTTTTCAATGGTACCCCTGTACCCAACGCACGCGTGCCTACCGAGGCATCGCGTTGCAGGTTTGCCAACCTACTGGCAACCGTCGAGTTAACGGCCCCTCGTAAATCAAGGTAAACGAGTGCCGACCGATGCCAAAAGCCCTACGAATTCGGTATTAAACTTTACGGGGTTGGCCATTCCCATAAGCAGTCAGCATAGAGCGGCACGAAAGTCCCTTTTTCTTATACAGGGTGTCCCGTGGGATCTCTTATCGAGTCTGGAAGCTTTTTTTTTTTTCTTCTTCCTAAATCTTCCCCTGACCCATCCCCGCGTATAACCAGGAATATCCTCAGATTCTCCTTTATGTCTTTTTGGAGTCTGCTCCCCCCATCCCCCCTCCCCCATACTCCTTATCCTGGTCTTCTCTCGTTCCGGTGTTATTTATATATCCCGGGGGATAGTGTCCTGGAAGGACGAAGGAGCGAGAGGGTCAAACGTGGGCGTAGCGCAGGGCGCATCATCCTGTCCAGGGTGCACCAAAATGTATTACCGTAAATTCTAAAATCGCTGCTTCCCTTTACGATGGGATTCGCGGAATCGCAAATCATTGCGTTCCGAAGAGTGATAGTTTTGTAAGAGAGGGAGGGGGGGCAGGAGGGAAGGAGGACGGAACGAAAAAGACCAAGAAAACAAAATAGCAAAGGGCGATGATGGTTTCTGAAAGTTTTAACGGGCAAAGGTGTGGTTATACTAATCGGCGTCTTCTTAACTGTCCGCTAGGCGGCGAACGATGCACCGCGTAAAATCATTGTGGCAGTTCGTTAGGAGAGATTATACGATTGCAAAGGTGGCAGGCTTGCTCGAGCTCGAGAACTCGTAAATAA
>JARQSV010000091.1:33810-48174 GCA_030142285.1 Calameuta idolon
AACCCATTCGCCGTGTCTCCGTGAAATCGTAGAGATCGCGATCGGTAAAGATTTTCGAAGGAATTTTTGTGTTTCCTATACCGATCGCGAGTGCGAGAGAGAGAGTCTTATGGGCGTTTCAGTGCGCGAGACAAGGACAGACATAGCCGTGATTCCAAAACCTCACTCTTTTAATACCCTTGCAGGAAAAATGACTACGCGATTTTTTTTTGATAGTTTTTGGAACCCTTCGAAGTAACGATTTATTGCACGTCGACGATGTCGTCTGGATTTTATTATCGTATTCACGTGTTTTCGTGATTTTTTTTTTTTAAATATTACCTTTTTTATGATCGTTACCGTATTTTTGCCCGTAAATTACACGTTTTATTGGTACTTCTCTCGCTGCAGTCGATTTTACATGTACGGGGTTGCCAAAGCGATCGATATTTCCTGTCGTGAAATCTTTTCCGATCTATTTATACGTATCGGCTGAAACGAGTCGCGAATTGCAATTGACGTGGTCGACGCGATGCGCCGCATCCCGATGGCCGCTTAATGCGTCGATATAAATGCGCACGGGTTTTGCTCTTTTCTCTTGGCGAATCGTCGTTCCTCCTATACTCCAATGTCAATACCAATGGCCATACGTGGTTACCGATCGCCCTGTAGCTTCCTATAACGATTTTATTGGATAATCTATATCCTTCTCAGGAAATGTTGTTCGGTACCGGCAGCTTTTAGAACGCTTTGAGAACGCAGCGTTGGCCAGTATCTGTAAATGCTCGGTGCTTAGCATTATGTCGGCCGTTAGGCAGTCGCTTAACGATTTCTAGGCTTGTGTACTAGGCTTAAGTGTACTATGGATTACACGTAATAAAATGGTTTCACATTAATTGGCTAATAAATGCTGGAAATAAAATGTCGTTGAATGAGTCGACGTTGACCTGTGGGTGGGGTGGGGGGGGGGGGGCAGCAAGCAGGCAGATGTCGCCGTTTAATTGGTGTGAATCGGCCGTTTACGAAATCGATAAAAAAAAAAGGTTGTTTCGTGTAATTTAAATTTTTTTATTGGAACCAGTTTTCAACCTTTTTTTTTTGGGATCAATTTGAATTTTTTTTTTGGAAAATAATTTCAAAATTTCAGTTTACTCTTTCACCTGTCGATTGGGATTTTTTCGGATCGATCGATCGGCACGTATGGGTATCGATCACCACGTAACGGCGTAACGTTGTTAGCGATAACAAATAGCAAGTAAAACGATCTATTAATCTCGATCGACCAGCCTCCGGCGTATCGATCTATATACCGCTATGATATCCGATATATCGATACACGCCGATATCTACATATGTTACATATGGATCGCTAACCGTCGATCGGTATTGCGTAATTTATTTCGACGTCGTACCAATAATAAATCAATTCCGCGTAACGTCGACGCATGCGCACCAGAGTGCTTGACCGACGTCCCGACGCCCGCAGAAACGGGTAGCGGTAAATTCGATCGAAATCCATTGCTCGTTCTCGATCGGTCATTCGTTTTTATCACCGATCCGATCGTCATTCTCAGATAAATTGGTCCTATCAAATAAAATCGATCGTAAGCTAAAACCTGAGAGATCGTCAGATTTACGTGCTAAAAATTTATTTTTCGAATTAAAATCGACGTAACGAGAATTGAAAAAAAAATTCAAAAATATCTCGTCAAATTATATTGTCACGCCCGTTATTAAGCGTACGGGTAAATTTTCCAAAAAAAAAAAATTAATCTCCCCAAAAAAGATTTCTAACGACCAACTACTTAATACACAGTCTTATTTATAGTCTTACGGGCCGCATCGTTCACTTACGTACGTATAGGTATACCGCGCACTGGTCAGTTTGCGCCGCGACGCCTTTGGCTGTCGGAAGCGTCTGGCCGAGCGTGCCATTAGAATTAATGCTATAATAACGGGGGAATCGGTGATTATTAAATTAAATTATTGTAATGCAACCACCGGGTATGTACGAGCAACATGGCTGACATATGAGGTTCTAGCGTTTGCTCATAGGAAATGCCGACGTCGTAATACCCGAGGATCATGCGAGGCTCGGCGGATATAATGACGAGATGGAAACAGCCTGACAAAAGGTTCGCAGAGTAGTGTAGATGATATAGAAAAAAAAAAAAAATACGGCTCGATGGGCACGCGCATATATAGGGTGACCAAAAAAAACACGGCAAGAAAAAAATAGGAAAAAGTCGGGGCGAAAGTAAAAAAAAAAATTAGGCCTCGCGTAAGAATGCACCGATTACGCCTCTGGGCCGTGACCTCTCGCAAGGGCCGTTATTAAGTTTCTGTTTCTGTAACTGTTTATCGAGGCTGAGCAAACGTGGCGTCCGTTCGCTTAGGGTCAGCCTATTTGCCTGTTCTCTTTGCACTGCTCGTGCGCCCTTACCTCGACGCCTACCACCGACGCCAGGACCGACGCCCTTCAGTCAGTTGGTTCTATGGGCTCAAAAGCGAGACCAGGCCTCGAGGCGTTTATTCGTTGGTATATCCATGTGTGTATATATATATATATGTCCATCCCTTTATCTCTTTAGCTCGACGTTCGTGTTTGCCACCGAGGCGCGAATTACGAGCTTCCCCTCTGTCAATATGTCAGCCGGATATTTCTACGAGCGTCTCTTGAGGCCACGTAGACGGCATTTTCACACACGAGTCTGAGAGATTCGTCTGTCCCTCTCGTGTTCCTCTGTGTACATTAGATAGGTCCGCGAGGACGTCGAACGCAGCATCCTCTTTTCCTGGAGAATCTCAAGGATGACGTGTCGTGGGTATGAATGTATATTTTTAGAGAGTTTGAAAAAAAAAAAATTGTCATTTTTATTCGGTCTTGTTAGTATTCGTTTTTGAATTTTTTTTTTCTCAAAATTCTAATTTTTCGCTTCCTGAATTGCTACAACGGGAGCCTCCTGTTCAGGTAAACGACGTTCCTCGGTAACCTGGGTACGTGGGCGCGGTTGCCGAGGCTTGCGATAGTCTGCTAGTCACTTTCTCTTTTTATCTTCGTATCCTTTCTCTCTCTCTCTCTCTCTCTCTCTTTCTTTTTGTCGAATGCATCGTGCATCGCTAAGAAAAATTGCACTGCCAGTCGTCCTTGCCCTCGCCGCTCGGCCCACGTCAAGGCCACCTCGCTCCGGGCGCAATGCACCCGCTCATCTAATGCACTGAGACGTCCCACCTCTCTGGTCTCCTTATAGCTCGAGCAAGCTCAGTCTTCTGCGACGGGTCTGCCCTTCTTCGTCTTTCGCCTCTTCCGCGTATCTTCTCTACCTTTTCTCTTGCTCTTTCCTCTCGGTTATAAGGGAGCACCCCCCCTCATGTCCCCCCCCCCTCCCCCCATCCGACACCAACTCCTACCCTCAGCTCACTCGCGTGCATGCACTTCCAACCCGCTGCACCGCGACAGCTAGTCGCTCCCGCTGGATGCTGCAGTTGCAGCACCACTCTCGCGAGAGTGCATCCGCTCGCAATCGCTATAAATAAACCGCGGATGGTATTTTTAACCGTCGGTCAACGCTGCCGTGAGTCCATGGAAGATGCTGGGGTGGTCCACGGCACGTACCGTCGTCTCATTGACCGATCTCGAGACCGTGTTGATCTTTAAATTTACTCTAATCCGACCATTTCGTATACTGAGCCAGGACTGGTTTATGGTAATACAGATATTCTCTCATGGACCAAAATTTCATATGGACCCATTTTTTTTTTTTTTTTTGGATGCTGGGTCCGGATAGCTTTGCTATATGATATTTTTCTTATTTCAATCTCTACCGAACTTTCAATCTTCTCCGTATGTCTTTCTCTCTTCGTCTTGGATTCGGCTCTCTTTTTCTCTCACCAGCTTCCTTTTCTTCTTTCATCTCTCTCTCTCTCTTTCTCTCTCCTCCCTGGTCTTCGGAGCCACCGGGGCCTGTTCTCTGGAGCATGACGACCAGGCGTTGATTAGACCCCTTCTCTAGCTCCACCTCAGCTTCTTCTTCCACGGCTCCCTTTTTATCCTAGCCGTGACCTTGCGAAGGTCGGGTGAACGAACAGCCAGCCCGGCCAGGCGACCGGACCCGGGAATCGTCGACCTGAGCCTAAGAGCGAGTATTACCGGGGGAATTGCATCGCGGCGACCAGGTTGGCTGGGAGCCTTAATGCGACCAACTCCAGCAATCATTACCAGGCTGCGCCATCAGCCGACCATAGTGGCGCAACGTATACGAGCGAGGGCCCCGACCCACGCTAAATCGTCTACGTCGTTACGCCATACGAAGTTCACTGCTTATCGTGTACCTGCGATAAGGATTCCCGTGATCCGATCTCGGTAAATCCACTCGTTCGCGTCGAATTTCATCCGTTATTGCTTCTACGTGTAATACAGCGCAATTCCGCTTAATTTATGCCAAGGCTCGATGTAGATCCCATTACCAGCCTGGACCGACCATCGATCACAGGATCATCCCCGACAAGACGATCGTCAACGATGATAACAATTCGAATATCCATACCGATAACATTTACGATCCGAAAAAATTTTAAATTAATCGCTATCGCCGTATTCCCAATCCCTTAACGATCATTGATTCCTACGTGTAATCGCACGCGGATGAAACGACCCGTACGTTATCAGTATATCGACAGCTTACATCGTGCGCTAAAATTTAATTGATACTCGATTTCGAAAATACCTCGATATAATTTTTTTTTTATCCACCTACAAGATGTCATCTCCACGCATGATAACGTGCTACCAGATGATAGTGCCAGCTGATTTTGAAAGGTCCTGTACATAAATTCAAATGCGAAATTGTTCCGTACGTTGAAGGAGGTAATTTATAAAATTTTGACCTCACGATATTTTAATGTCTCGACGGCGCAAAATCTCACGTCAAACAACAGTCCCACACATGGTAGATAAAATCTTGGTGTGTAACATACCTCCTCTTCGTGTGTCATACGTGATGTACCGGGTGATCTTTAATTCAGACGCATAGGCTACAACGGCGATGAGTGTATATATATATACATGCGAGAGATGAGGAACAAAAATGATGGACGGCATACATTTCCCACACGTGACACGTATCAGTCATCGTGTCAGGATTTCTTATCAGTTGGCTTGATCTCGCGTGAATATAATGTTACATGCTTAATGTCCCGATCCGAGTACTGTTATGTCAGTTCGCCCAGGAGAAATCAGCAGTTTGTCAGGCGGGCACGTTCGACGACGTCTTCATATACGTTACATGCGTCACGTGTGTTTATCGTATGACATATATACACACACGCACATACGTGTAACCTTGAATCTCCTCGCGACGCTTACACGAGTTTCCAAGTGGCGACCATTGCGCACCTGTCTCTTCCACTTGTGTCGATCTGGCATGTCGAACCCTTTGACGTGACGTCGATGCATGCCATGCGAAGTCCAGGATACCATGTGTGAGTATGTGGAAATTTTTTACCCATTCGCAGGTGACGCGTCGATATATTTTGATTAAAAAAAGTTTTTGGGATTATTTTTTTTTTTACGAAAAAATTTTAATTTTCAAAATTATTTTCTTAAGTTTTTTTTTTCTATACGGTGTACATTTATGTAAGGGATCGATGCGACCAGTTTCCATGTGACTCGAACGAACTGTCATTATCGCCTGGTTCACTCTCACTTCCAGTGGCGTCGCTGTTGTCGCTTTTCAACGCAGCGAAATAACCGCTCAACCACTTCAAAACAAGTCGTAATTCATCTAGCCAGGAATAGCCACGGCAATGACGTTCCTTTCGTTTCTTCTTATTTTGGGTCCAGCGCTCTCCTCTTCTTGCTTCTTCCTCCTCCCTCTGGCCACCCCCCCCCCCCCTGCGCCTTATCCATGTCATCTTCACTGTCATCTCGTTTACATCTTACCGGTTTTAGTCCCGATTCAATTTTTGTTCCGCATGTCTGAAATCTAGTAAGAAACGATAATTCCCACTTGAACAGTCGCGTCTGCCAACTGTCGAACGAAAAATTCCTTGGACGACAAAAAATCGTATTAAACAAAAAAAAATCAAAATTCGATTCACAGTACAACTGGAGATAGGATGAAATTTTTTTAATTTTTTTTTTTACACTACAGAAACGTTTCGTGCATTGTCGGCAAAGTTCGGTCGTCATCGGCCCTCGATATGATTTTTCCGAACGCTCTAAGTGACGTTCGCGGATCAACAGGTGTCTTCGTTCCCTCTGTCAGGTTTGCCACGACAAGAATATGAAGAAAAAAAAGTCACCATAATCAGGTAGCTTCCAAACGAGGGACTCTTCGCTCCTTTAAATCGCTCCATAAATTCATCTTTTGCCCGTCGCGTCGCCGTGGCGGCGTCCGCGTCGCGACGTCGAGGCCACCTCGAGCCAGTGACACTGTCCGTGCACAGAGGGTTGCAGAGTAGATAAGTTTTACCTTTGTATTTGCATGCGCCTTCCCCCCCCCCCACGGCTACTTCAGTCAGTATATTCAAGTATTTAAAGAAAAAAAAAAGACACCGTCGCTCACTTCGTACTCGCCTTTACGACCGTTAAAATATAACATCCCGCGTGTACGCGGATAATAACTATGAATACTTGGCGCAAAGACTCGATCCTGGCCGTACCAACCGTTCGCGAGATTAACGATGCATTTCATCTACCGCGTGGCACAGGTTAAAAACTATTACTTACCAGCACCTAACATGTATACCTATATACGATACTAAAATCCTAATGACGAATCATCCCCCCCCCCCTTTTTTTTTTTTAAATTCCTCTCATTAAAAATCCTCAAACCTGTCATATTTCAATCCCCAAGGATTTCCACCGATAATCCCACGGCTCATTAATAATCTTAGCATTGATGAGAATTGATTAGGAAGAAAGAAAAAAAAGAAGAAGAAGAAGATAAAAGAAATAAACATTATAATTCCCATGTAAAGTCATCCTGGCGTCTTCAAAGGAGCGAAGTCGACTACTCGTCGCTGGGACTTAAATCCTGTATATACCGTCTCCTAGTAATCATATGCAAGTACCTACTGGTACACGGGTAATACCGTACAGCATCCCCCTTTGGTCCATGAATCTCGAGACAGCTCCGCGCCATGTTCAAGCAGCTCGGACGTCGCGACCGCGCACGAGGTTATTAGGCATGCAGATTGCCTGTCCGTCGGGACCAGGACGATGTAGAGTCATACGCGAGCTCCACTCGCCGTGAAGATGCGCCTTGAGGATTATTCATCGGACACTGCAAATACTTGAACCGGCTGGCTGCCGGCAATACGGAGAGTCTGGCGCGTCTTCATAGGTACGACGCTGATGTCCGCTCTTTACATTGTATCGAAGCACGCGCTATTACTGACTCCTCGGCTTCCGTCTCCTCCTTCTTCATCCTCCTCCTCCTCCTCCTCCTCCTCCTCCTCGTCATTTTATCTTCTGGACGTACTCGATGACTTCCTACTCGACTGCCTGTATTATGCTTCGGCTACCAATTTACATATACCGATCCTGTACTCAATTGTATCGGTCTAATCGTAAAGCTCAATTCACATGCTCGCGACTCTCTTTTACTTTTTGATACCATATGCTAAGGACAGCTGCTACGTCTGCTCGCCGGAATCCAACTGGATTCAGCTGGTCCGCTGGTCATTCGTTTGGCTGATTGTGATTCTGAACTCGTATGAATATGCATGACTTACCGGGTCGTTCGTAATATCTTTCTCTGTCATACGTCGGTCGCAGACCGTCGATTCGCCATAGTCGTACGCACGTGTGTATATGAAATTTTCACATATGTACCAGTTTTTTTTTTTATCTTCGTACCTTTATACTCGTTATTTGCATAAGGTAGGTTTACGAGGAAAATTTACGTTTCGTAATATCGTCACATATTTTTTTTTTTATCCGTCTTTCGTCGTTATGGTTTGCGAAGTTTTTTTATGTTTTTCATGGGGGCGGAGGGGGGGGGGGGGTTGTATGAAATACACGAGACAGTCGACGAGACGAAAAAGTGGGTTAGGCTCTTTTATGGGATTTTTGGAACTTTATTAACTTCCGGTAGATTTTCTTATCGTAACGGAATAGCCTTGTCTGGCTTTCATATTGTATTCGGATTTCACTTCCGGTATTATTTGATATTTTTTTTATTTTTCAGCTTCGATCGTCTCCCGTTTCTTTCTTGTCACAACCGTCGCTGTCGTCGTATTATTTTTACTTTCGGTATCCACCTTGTCACGCGAGGAATTGCCTGTCACCGGCTTATTGTCGTAGTCGGGATGCGCTCGTGCAGAAATACGAACGGATCGAATCGATCGTCCACGATGGATTCTGCGTTTCCTCGAGTTTCCCATCTTGCTACGGCATTACTCGTGTCCTGGATATTAAATTTTTTTTTTTTAGGGCGATTCTTCAATTTGCGCGAATAATAATAAAATTCCCACGAAGCGCTTGAAGATTTTTGTAAGTTTCGATCTGGCCTGGTCGTGACGTCGAAAAAATAATATGTTTTCGAAAAGAAAAAAAAAATCGCTCGTCCCGACCATCAAGCATTCACGAAATTGTCCAGCGCAACGCCTCTGCCAGAAAAGTCCGCGCGGCGGCGCTGCGGTCGCGCGCTCGCAAGACCGTAACCCGTAATAAACAATGACACTTATAATATAACGGAGATATTAGCGTTATCTATTAGCTACACGTTATGCAAATTATCACGTGGGCGTTCGTGGTGAACGTGCCTGTACATTAATTCTTCTTATAACTGAGCATACAATAACGCGGAGTAACAAGTGAGGTTAACGATCGTGTATGGGAATATGAGAAATTTTCGTCGAAGCTATCATTGAGATATTTACGATAACATCGAGTTTTTTTTTTTATTGTCAGATATCAGATTACCGATAACGTTAATTATCTGTAGTGACGTAACGATCTTTTTTTTAATTTAATATTATTTTATCGCACAAGAACTATGAGGGCTTTTACGAGTCTACCGGGCGTGGACGTCTCGACGCCCAGCGTCGACACCGGGCACGGCTACCCCGTAATCAGTCAGCAATATTTCACGCTTTTAAACGAGCGACCTTCGACCGAAGCTAGTCGGGTTAAAAAAAAAATGAAAATTAGGTAAAACGTGTTTTTGACATGGATTCCGGGTACCAGTTGATCTCGAGTCATTATTTCGAAGATAAAAAAAAATCTAAACAGGGAACGATACCGTTATTAATTAATTTACCCAATTAAGTATATATGATTAAATAACAGAGTAGATTATTATCATTATAAATTCACGGTAATTACAAGGAATGAATTATTCCAACAATCGTACAGCTGGTTGCTCCTGGAATGTTGCCTGAAGGATCATCAATGCCAGAAACAGAAGAAGCGCGGCGGGCTTGCGTGCCCCTGATGACTGGCGTGATGCAAAATTCCCTAGTGACTTTTTTGCCGTCGTTAAAGTTCACTCGGCGATGCACGCAATTAAAGGTAAAACCGTAGAGACGTATTCTCTCATTCACCTTGGTGCCAGTTGATCTTAACATTTATCCACGGCATTTTCTTAAGCCGTCCCTTCGCAGGACTGAATTTATCCAGGCAGTCCAGGACTCTCTGACTTCGTAAGCAACGAACCACCGGGTCCATGAGAATCTGGATGACTCCTTGTGCATATATATATAACAGGAAATCTGACCTCCTAATCCGCGTGAAAGAGTCAGGGTCACATGGGCGACCTCGCAAGGTCCCACGAAGGTCGTCCTTCCAGCGGAAGGTCTTCGCCAGCTGTCAGAGGTCCTCGACCGTTTTGCCTTCTACCTCTTCTTGGTCCCGGATTTCTATTTTCTTCTTGCTGAATCGTTTCGTACCTTAACCTAACCTAACCTACCTGGTCGAGCGTCAGCAACGCACTGAGTCTTGGTGACTCATTTGCCGAGTATAGTCGTTCGTAGTTAGGTAGGGGTAGGGCCCTGTCCATTCTCTATAGGTATATAGGATATATATATAGGTACTAAAAAATCATTAGCAATTGGCATAACGTACAAAATTTTTTTCACGGATAAAATTTCTCCGTGCATGTCTATCTCAAGATGGCGCACCTTACCGGTACGAAGGAAACCTGTGACCGGAGAATATTTTGTATCGAATCGCGTGGTTGCGTCATGCCGGTGTGGCCTCTCCCGAAGAAAGTCAGATTCACGATAACTCTTATCAGTTCACCTGGTTCACCCTTTGAAAAAATATATTCAAGGACCCTAACCTTCCTTGCAAGTCGTCAGGGGTCCTGCAGGACACTCGGGGTCCTGCACTTCCGGATAGGGGTATCTCCAACCGGAAGTTGCGTTCGGGGTTAGGTTAGGATGACATTAGCAGTCGGTCAAAGGTCGAATTAGATCGGAGGAGGAATAAGAAATGGGATGAGCTTAAAGGAAGAGGACTAAGAGTGATGATGATCGTGTGGTATAATGATAAGAGTAACTGGACCAAAATGGTACGGAGTAACAGAGATGAAGATCTTGACGCGTTGCCACACGTGCCATTACCGCCTTTCGTAATCGTAATTTCGATAACTGTAACCGCGGCAGCGGCTCACGGTTTTCTTATTATAACAGTATAATCCCATTACGCATTGGCATCGAGTACGCCGATGCCTTCTGGCAACGTTATCTGTAGTTCTGTATGCCAGATATATTATCTCGATGGACTTTTTTTTTTTTTTTTACTTCGCGCTAATAAAATTACAACTATGGGAAAGGAATTTCTGGCTTAGTCTCCTCTCTATGTGTCTTGCTTGTTTCTCCCGTGAGCGCCGTAACGTTAGTTCGGACTTGGAGGCTACGGAGGGCGCCACTGTTGGTTCTGTCTCCGCCAAAGAATTTCTAATGGGACATTACTCTGTACTATTTATTTTGTATCAATCGATGGACACGATTCACTATACAGGGTGACAGAGATAATTCTTCATCGAAATTCCTTTGTAGGGAGGGAGCGCGCACTACGACGTCCAGGAGTCAGGCTGTGCGGGTACGACTCTGTGGTGAGAAAAAAAAAATTAAATTTTAAATAAGAGATGCATCGGGAGAAATAAAAGAGAAAGAATAAAAAAAAAGATAAAGAAAACGATAATCGAGATTAGATAGAGAGCGTTCGAGAAACCTGTCCAGCCTTTCGAGTGTATAGTCTGTTTCCCGTTGGCAGCACTGAGTGCACTTTATACGTGTGTGTGTGTATATATATATATATTCCAAGGGATTGTCAGGTATCCGATAACGTCCCTTGGAGGGACGATGGATTTTTTAGTGATATCGGCAAGGTAGATACCTACATATTTTTTTAATCCTATGGACCACACGAACAATGCCTCTAGCAGTGACGGACATGGGGATGGTTAATGGGGGTTGAACAAGTCGAATGAGATGAAAAGGAAATAATGAAACGAAAGAAATTCTATTGATTATTGGGTCTGGTAATAAGCACGTGGATCGGTAAAGTTGGTATTATTGACAGGAGGCGGACTGATGCGTTTCCCTTGGTCCTGGGCCGGATGGTTGGGATAGAGGCGTGTTAAGGTCGGATGAAACGGCATGGGCTTTTGAGATGAATTATTACACGTGGCTGTATATACATATATATGTACGTATCAACGAAAGTAATCGATAAATCGATTTCGCGCAGTATCGATCGATTATCGATTATCGTATCGCACGTGCCGTACTTGCCGTACTTGCCCTAGGGAATTTTCGTACCAGACCATATTATCGTGCGTCAAAGCTTCACTGAAACTCATGGACTGTCGTACGCGCGAAAGTGTACACGAACGGACTATATGTACCGAGCTAACCGAATTATTTCCGCAGCCGACAAACTCAATTTCCCGTCGGTTTTTGCACCCTGATCGAATTAATATCTGCACGGGAAATTAAAGGTCTGACCTACCCCTCCAGACCTCATTAGGCAACGCCCACTAGTTTTCAACCCCTCGTAGCAGAAGGGGTAGTTTGTTACTTGAATATATATATATATACACACACATATGTACTTCCATAGGTACCAACCCTTATATTCGTCCAGGTACATACTCGTTAGTAAATCACTAGCCTATGTGTAACCAGTCGCCGATGCTGAACTACCCTTAAGGGAGTCGTAGACGACTTTCCTCGGCGTTAATCGCCTAGCGCAACCCCATAAAGAACTAGTAACTTAATTACATACTCGTAATTAATGCGACCCCCGATATATGGTAGAGATACGTGTGCAGGGTTAAGTCAATAATTGAGGATTTGGTAGAAAAAAAAAATTGATTGATTAAAAAAAAATAAATTTTGAAAAAAAAAACAAAACAGAACCGGATATCTGGAGACTCGCGCGTGAGTTAATTCCCAAAGGGTGGAAGAAGGTTTGACGATATACGGCATAACTCACGCCTTCGCTAATGATCGCATTAGCAATTAGTCAAGCCCTCGAATAAATCACGTCTAACTAATTACCCTTTACACTCCCAATACCACGGGACCACACAGACCTCCCCATACGACCTCACGGTTAAACGCTAATTATTATCCTTGCCCCGTAATAAATTAATGTCCCGGGACCCTTTGGATGTGCTGGCACGCACTGCGCATGCGCGATACTCGATTCCCGAAAAAACTGCTCCAGTCAAACGAGACACCCGGTACGTGTGGGAACATTTTTTTTTTTTATTCAAAATAATAATTACGATCTCAACTTTGAATATTTTTTCAAATTTTACGTATGAGATAAAAATTATTATTTTTTTTTTTTTCTTTATCCGTACTTAAATGTCACTGTATATATGATTTGAGAGCCTCTGTATACCGGGTAGAACAATAACGATCGTTTCCGAACCCTTAACAGAGGAGAGTGAACGAAGAAGAATCCTCGGGAAAGGGATACGTGAGAATCTGACAGAGTCCTACCCCCCCCCCCCCCCTACCGCCAGCCACCCCCTCTCCCCCCTCCTGATCCTCTTCCCTTTTATTCCTTTCGACTCCTTTCGATCTTTTCCATCGGGTTGTCGATCATTCTCCGTGGCCATTAGTCATGCTGACCTTAGCCCCAGGCCGCCCTTCAATCAAACTCCAAGCGTCTATGGTACAGTACAAAGATATCATGTATAACGCATCAGGGTACTGTATGCAGGACACTATACAAATCACAGTATAGACGAAAATAGGGTGGCGTGAAAGAAAAGAGAATAGTGGTCCAGGGTGTGCGAGGTTAATTTTTAACACCTGTTAGACTCCCAGTGATCCCCGTGGGATAAAATACAGGTACGATCGAGTATATCGATATAATCGCTCTTATCTATCCCGAGATTTCGTTATCTCTTATCATCGATAAATCCTCGCTGGTCCGGTGCTTTGATTTTTTTTTTACCGTTAATTTTCAATTCTATTTACACAGTGCAAGAGCCACCTATGGTAGGTGCGGGGTAACTCTATGCGAAAATTCAAAGGGTTACACTGCTAACAGATAACGGTTATCTACGGCAATCGGGAAAGCTGGAACCGCCGGAGTGAAAAAAAAAATCTAATTAAAATCTATCGCAGATTGGATGTATTTTTGTATAAGAGGTTCAGTTCCAAGTCTGACTGTTGCCGTCGGATGCTGCGAATGTTTATCGATCAGTATCGCGGAGGAGTAAGTCATGAGAAAAATCTCATGATGCATTTTGTCGATCCTTGAGTCACGTAGTCTAACGTGGAACGTGTAACGACATTAGATCGACAATATCGAGTAGATTGCAGTGTGGCGGCTGCATCATCTCCGTAACGTGTGCAGCTACTGGAGTTCGGAGTAATCTCTCGATGAAATTGCATACTGCACTTCCGAGTGCATCCGTCTGTACATAAAGAGTGACACTGTTTACGATGGGAAAAAAAATCAAAATCAATTCTTATATCAATTTCGCAGACTCTCAACTGGAGCAGGGTTACAGATCAGAGGTCCAGGAGAGGGCGCTGGTGGTGTCTCTGCAGATGTTCAACCTGATCCTGGAGCGAGTCGTGTCCTTGCTGAAGAGTCAATTGGACAATGACGAGAGACCTAATCTGATAGTGGACGAGGACATGCAGGTCCTGTTGCCGTCGATTAAGGCGAGTATTATTATTATTTTTTAATTGATAAAAAATATAATCCACGTTTCATCCCTTCGGTCCATTCTCTAGGATCTCCATTTTTTTTCCTGCCTCTCCTTATCAGGGCGCTTATCACGCACGCGCGTTACGCGTACAAGGATTTATGAAGCAGGGATCCCTCGCACACCCACGCCTTAACCACCGGTGGCCAATGTCAAGTACCGGAGGCTGCATCTTGTACCGTCTCATTATGCAACCGGC
>JARQSV010000091.1:48274-76352 GCA_030142285.1 Calameuta idolon
CACCCACGCCTTAACCACCGGTGGCCAATGTCAAGTACCGGAGGCTGCATCTTGTACCGTCTCATTATGCAACCGGCGGGATTAATGCACCCATCCTTGGGAAGCTGCAGCGCGATGCACCCAGGACAAGTAGAGTCTATCGATAAAGGTCAGACCAGTAGGTGTGACCAGGGTGCCTCTGGAGGTTGCGCGTCTGTTGAATTGATACGAAGACCTCGTCATCGCCAACCTGGACCGTTCTTAATTTACCACCTCAGTCGCTTAGGGTCTGGTGCCTCGATGTTCTATTTTTTTTTCTACTCTATGTACTATTTTTTTTTTTGCGTGCGAATATATATATATATACTGTATGTGGCAAGGACCTGGACACAGCTACCAGTACTCTTCTCCTGGACGTGTTCGCCGACCTCCTTGCGGGCGGCGGGTGTGTTACTATCGCGTAATGAACTGGTACGGAATGGCTGTCATGAACGATATTTCTAGTTGACAAGCCACCATTAATATTGCCGATAAGCCGGACGCGGTACAAGGACGCGGTTGTGCGGAATGGGAATACGTAATATCGTGTCCGTAGGGATGTACTGTGATATATTTTTTTTTGAAAAAAAAATTTTTTTTGAAATTTTTTTTCCATTGAAAAAGAACCCAGGGAGAAATTTTTTATGGGACTTTATCGATCTTTCTTGATACCTTTTTCTCGTCGCCACGTGTGAATGTGCCTTCACGTCGTATCTGACGTCTCGTTTATCTTTACAGATTTGGTGCGACTGGATGCTGTGTAACAGTACCATATGGAATCCACCACCTTCCTGCACGGACTATAGAGTGGGGTACGAATCTTTTTTTTTTTCTTTTGCTATTACTACATTTGTTTTTATATATCTTTACGAAAATCCATACCAGAGGATGCTGCGCGAATTCTCGTGGGATTAAAAGTTATCTCGTTAAATGCGTCTGGTCGGGATGCTTTATTATCCAGGAATTTTAAGCCGCGCGCGCAAACCACCAGTCACGCAGTTATCGAGTCTAAGCCTTGTCTAAGTTTTGGCACGTTTGGAATTTTCGATCTGTCCAACTCCTGGCGAAAATTTTTTTTTTACCTGTTCTACCTTATTTTTAATATAATTGTACGGCACTGGTAGCCTGGAACCAGTATTGCTGGGTACCGAAAATGGTACCCGGTACCAATACCTGGTATCCGGTGATGCACGGTCGGTAACCGTGCGATACTCGGATTTGCCAATAGATCACGCTAGAATGTACACGTTGATAATAATAATGCCAAGGATAAAATGATAAGAGAAAAAAGACTTGATAAGAAAAAAAAAAAAAAAAAAAAAAAATCCAATCATTTTGCACAGTATTTACACCGGTCTCGTTCCAAGCCTGCAGCATACAAATTCATAACGAAAAACCAGGATATCCGTCTTGGTCCGGAGTCCTTGCGAAAAATGAATTTTTAATTCGCGCAAACTTTTTGCCGCACGTTAACACGCGTCTTTGAACAACAACACGATGCTTCTCAGTAAATCGGGTCCAGCCTCCGCTTGGATGATTGCTAATATTTTCGTCTCTCAAGGCTCTTATCGTTCGTATCGTAATAATAATTTCTGTTTGTTTTGCCGAGTCGTGTGTCATTTTTGCATGGAATTTCGCTAATCGCCCACGTCACGCGATACATCGCATTAGAGATGGTTCAAACCGTGACGTATTAAAATTACAGATAAGATGACTCCTTTCGTATCATTAATATGTATATAGGTATATACATATAATGATTTGAAATTACATGACTGATTTTTTTTTTTTTTTTTTTTTCCCCTATTCAAACGACAAACGACGATCTTACCAATTGTGAAACCACCAGTAGCCTTACGGTAGTACCTTATACACGGGAGATGTATAAAGTAGCTGCCGTGCGGAGGAGCCGTGAGGTAGGATTGCGCAGGTCATGGCCGTCCGCTGCCCATGCCCAGCATCTCTGGATGCTCCATAGAAACGCATCCATATATCCTTACGGCTATTTCGTTCAGCATTGCCAACTTGACAATTTTACCGACGTTTCGTTTTCATTGGCCAAAAGGACATTCGCAGAGTCGCTTCCGTGAATTCTCGAGAGTCTATGGGGGAAAAAAAAAAATTCGGACCGGAAGTCCATAAGATTCCATGAGAAATTTTCGTATGACTCATCCATGGTGTGACGCACTAATGAAAGGTCGGCCAGAGGCAGTCTCGGGGAAGATGCTGTAAACGAGAAGCATCATGGGATAAGGATGCTGGCTGTGACGTGGACCTTAAGAACCTGAAGAATTTTCAGGGGGGTGATTGGTGTGGGGGGGGGGGGGGGTACCAGATGAGTCAGAGGGGTTAAAAAAAATTGTATCCCGAACGCCCTTGGCAAGACGACTTTCTTCTTAGAATTTTTTGTTTTTTTCTTGGATTTGACATTTTTTGTCCTTTTCTTTTTTAACTGTCTTGGATATTGCCATTTTTTTGCAATTAAAAAGATTCTTCGAAATTGTATACGTATCTTCGGAAGGTTGTAAAATCGGCATAGCGGCTTGGACGAGGTGTAAAAACAAGATGCAATAAAGTTTTCAGTAGCGACGAGCGTTCGCGGTTTCGAGTGTGAAGACGAAGAATAAAAGGCGTATGGGAGTAATATAATGATAAAGAGAGAAGATAAAAAGAAAAAAGAAACCTGCGAGTCTTCGTGTTATGGGCGATTTTAATCTATTGGCCATTACGAGGAGAGTCCCAAGGCTTCCGCTCCCGTAACCGCGCTTTACGCAATCACCTGCTTCGCCGTACTGAAATAAGTTAATTATCGTTAACGATTAACAATTACATGAGTCAAGCGTCTCCTTGCAAGGACGCGCTCAGCGAGACGGATCGTAATTCTCTGTCCCGGTCGGACGCGATCGGCAAGAGGAGAGACGACGATGATGACGCGGGCGTCTGGAAAAAAGAATGAGAGGAGAGAGAGGGAGAGAAAATTGAAAAAAAAAAAAAAATTTTTTTCGGGGAATCCCATTAAAAAGTTACCACTAGGGGAAAACAAAAAATTCCCTAGAAGTTACTATATCGCGAAACAACGATTCCTCGGGTAGTCATTGAGAATTTTCTCAACCGCCTCGCGCACCATGGTCGTCCCAGTCCCTAGGGACTTGTTCGCCTGACGCAGGAGATTTGCTCCAGTGATCTTAACAGCGGCCATTAAGTCCGCTGACTCGAGAAGTCGCGAAAGTAAGGTCAGTTCGGACTGGAAGTCCGAGTTGGAATTATTATTTTTTTTTTTCAATCCTGCCCCGGCGTACACTTTTGCATTGGAACCAGGAAGACCCGTATGACGTGGCCGGGATATTTCTGGGTCACTGCTGGAGTGACCCAGGCCACGTGTCGGAGGTCGAGCCAGTTAAAGGACGTCTTGTGGACGTGTATGTTCTAGGCCACCGGGTGACGCGTGGAGTCGTCTGGCGACGACGGTCAATCTCCTGGAGAAGCTGCCTTATCCAAGGAACGTCCTGGTCACCCCTAAGGACGACAAGGACTTGTCGGACGGTAAGCTTGCGGAGTTGGAACCAATTATTAGAACCCTGATGAACATCCGTATCGTCACGGACGTTCTTAGGTGCGATTCCCTAGTGTGTGTTCGATAAAATCCCTAGGACGAAAAAAAGTACCGAGAAATCCCTAGTGTGTTGACCCGGCGCTCCTCTAGTGGCCGCGGTTGCGTAACGGTAAATCCGCGTCCGCCATATACCCAACGGGAGGACTCTGTATACGCTTCTACGATTTACTGGCAGCACGCAGGGACCCCGTGTAGTGTCTGCTGCCAACCGAACGGAATTACAGTGGACTTCCCTTTCGTCGATAAAAATTCCCTGTGACGCTTCGGACTCTGTTCGTGAAAAAAAGAAAAAAGTAACTAGCGGGTTTCGTATATGGGACGGGAAAATATTGACACTAGATCAGTCCGAGTTATTCGTGTTTCCTATGACGACCCTGGTTACGATTTCCCTAGAGTTGTTCTGGGTCTGTCGTGTGAAAAAGTAACTAGATCGTCGAATTACCCTAGGGATAATTGTGACGCTCGGTAATGCCGCATGGGATTGACCTCCGTAACGGCCTTGATACTGGTACACTTTGATGAGCTGGTCCGGGTCTTTTTTTTTTCTTTTTCTAACCTCAAAATGCAGCCTGGACGGCAGTGCTGTTCGCGTTGACTGCAGTTAACTTTATCGTAGTGTCTGCTTGGTATCCATTTGGCGAAGATTGACGAGCTCCGTGGATGAGTATGTGAAGGATGTGTTTTCGGAAAGGAGTAGCGACACTAACGGGATCAGGCTAACGTGTACCGTAATGCCAATTTGGCCGTTGCTGGGCGTTCGCGCGGGCACATGCTAGGTACCATAAATACCTGTATACTTTGGTTGGTAGGTTAGGTCGGTATGTTGGTATACGTGAAGTCTGGCTTTGGTACACCTTACGGGCACAATGGATAAATTGGATAAAAGGTACAAGAAGCGTGATGGAGGACGCTGCTTGTATACCGGGCTGAACGTTGCAACACGCTGTAGTGAAAAGGAATGCGTATTGTGCTCTGGAAGATTGGGGACTTTTTTGTCCTCGACTCTTAACACATATGCCCCATGTACTTTTGGGAATTTTTTTTTTTTTTTTTTTTAAAGAATCAGTACTGCCTAATTCTCGCCGTTACGTAGATTCGTTTGAGCCGAATAATTTTTTTCTAATCGAAGGGTTGATAACGGTGTGTTTTGATTGGGAATTTTTTTTTTTTTCGAAAAAATCTATTTTTTGAATTTACCGCGCAAGTCGCTCAACGCTCGGCTTTTGGGTACGCTGAATCGAGCGGGTTCGGTTTTCTTGAGCTTGCCCTAGGTCAAGATGCACGATTACCACTCGATACGGTTTATCGACGCGAACCAGGCCGCGGAATGCGGATTCCGCAGGACGTCGCGATAGAGACGCCTAAACGACGCGATGGAATTACACGTGGGGAATATAAAATTGTCCCGGGCGTCGTACAGTGAATTGGAAAATCGACAGGCGTCGGATTCTAAGTCTGTAGGACGAGGTGAATATCCTCGTTTTTCTCTTAACCTTGTGGAACACGAGGAATTTTGTATTCTTGCATTTCAACTAGATCGCCTATAAATTGACGCGTGATTCGAATCTCCGCCAGGCTCCCCAAGCGTGACTATCGAATGGAATTGTTGAGAATCTAGGGAATTTTTTTTTTATAGATTTGGAACTACTCAGACTGCCCGAGGACACGACCCTCTCTGGATTCACACCCCTTATGTCCAATCTTCAGGATCCCGTATATTACAGAAAAAGCGAGGATCTGGTAAGACACTGTGATAAGAACTGATAAGATATTTTTTTCTTATTCTTATCACATTATTTATCAATGTCAATCTTCCATGGCAGGAGCTGACTCAGGTCTGCCTAAGGATCAACAAGATCCTCTTCTTCGGTCAGGTGTTCCTCTGCGGTCTGGAGACTCCGGTGCTGAAGTTGCAGAAGAGCGAGACTGGCGTAAGCGAGTACGTCTCGGTGGTGGAGGCATCTAGCGGCAGTTCGCCAAGTTCACCACCGGAACAGGTGCAGGAATTGATTGGATTACGGCAATAAATATTTCCCATCCTGGTACCCAGGATATACGTTTGTCTAACTGACCCTGATGATCCATGGGTTACAGAGCGACTCCGAGCTCCTGGTCGAGAGTTACAGCGAGGACGAGGACGACGCCTCGCACAACCTCAGACGAAGATCATCGTCGACCCAGGTCAGGAACGAGGTCGCCGAGGAGTCCTCGTTGACCCCATCGACACCGGGTGACATCCGCTCCTTACTCGAACGGAAGGAGGAGCTGGAGAGGTGTCAGAGGAAGCAGGATCATCATCGTCAGCGAGTCCAGGTGAGCTTGGATCACGAGAGTCATTCCGTCCTAATTTCGTCATCTTCTTAGCCCAGGGCGATCATCCGCTGAACAAATCTATTACGTGACTCGAGCTGTAAGACCAGCCGAGTGCGAACCAAGTTCGGACGGACAAATCGATAGAGGAGACTCTTTCATCTGTCGAATTCCCACGTATCCGAGTACCGTTCCTATAGACTTTAACATCCGGTACGTAATTCATTCCCCGAGACATCCCTGTGAATCGACTGGTTCTTGAGTCACTCGAGAGATAATCCAGGAATCCGCTATGCCTGGTATAAATAAATTATTCGTCGAGTTGTATCGAACGAAACGTATATACATGCATATAAGAAGAAAGAAAGAAATTGAAAAGAAGAAAAGATAATTTTTACAATGCATAGTTTTTTTTTTATTATTTTATTTTTTCAACACGAGGCACGCGAGTCACGTGATCCTTTGAATCCAAGAACGGCCGGTAACGTACGTCTCAACTTTTCGCCTTGTACCTCCTCCCCACCCTGAGGATTCTTTGGCGCGGCCATTTTTATTATTACTTTTTTCCTTTATTCGCGAACCCTCTTATATTCCACCGACAAAGTACTACGGGACACGCTCGTATTATAGGGCTAAGCCCAACTAAATCAAGAGATTACAGCGACAGCAGCGCCAAAGGGCCCATTCGGGGGACTCCCCTTGTTCCTTCCTTTTTATTTTACTCGACTTTTTTCTCCACCCGGTATCTTATTCCCTGGTAGGTGACCACGGCCGTGCACGAATCTGCACGATCCCCGTTCCCTTGGTTCGCGCAGCTACCCAAAATTCACTCTGCCCTCCAACCCCCCCCGACACGGCCATATTTATTTATTGCGGCTTCTCTCCTCCTTTCTTTTTTCTGCCATATTTATCACCCACGCTATGCCGTATTATATATCCATGCAGTTTGGAGAATGGTCGAGGCCCTTGGGACCCTTAAAAAAAAAGGGTTAAATCGACACGAGGAGAAAGGCAATGAACCCTAAAGGAGTAAATAACAAAATTGAATAAATCGAGAAGAGCCGAGGAAAATTTTTGGAGAAAGGGGAAAGTAAAGGGACGAGGACAGTTGGGGGGGGGGGGGGGCGAAATAAGGAAAACAAAATTTTTTTTTTTTTTTCAAAATACTAGGTGTCGGCTGCGCAACAGAATTTTATGCATCCGCAGCGACAGACCCAGCTGCGATCCTGCGGCTTTCTTGGAAAGATTCGTGTGACTGATCGCTCCTTGGAAACCCCATGGGGTTATTCCCAAGTAGTCGCCAAGAATCCATTGTCCTACGTCAACGTTCGACTCCATCTTTATTTTCTACGACTTTCGCCGTTCGGTTTTTTTATTTTTACTTTTTCTTTCATATTCCTTTTCACCCTCTTTATCAATTCTTGTGATAAATTTACACACACACCCCCCCACCCACTTTTCGCCCTCCCCCACGGTCCTACGTTCTTTCTACGCTATATAACGGGTGACGTTGCTCTCCACTATCCCTATGGGTATCCAAGATTCTGGTGACACTCTATAGGTATAAATTCCGGATCAAGTGGTTCCCTTGGGATGGCGACTATATTAAATCGTACATATATATATATATATATACATCGTAACTGTCCGATACCTCTTTACGTTACACCACGATTAGATAGAGTCTTATTTCTTACGCGAGTGTGCCACTTCTTATACAATTTTAGTTCATGCCTGAAATTTCCAACCAACCTTTCCCCTCTTTCTCCTTACTTCCCCTCACTCCTTCTTCATCTTCTTACCGAACTCTTCTGCATTTGCGATAACGAGCTGTAAAATGTACAGTCAGTGTCAAAGATGGCCCTATATCCGCTCCGTGATATCTTTGACACATACTGTACACATCTTCTCGATTAGACCTACCTTAGGATCCAGAAGTGAAATAAAAGATGGCCGTTGCTCCATATTCTCGTTCTTCTCCCACACTCGAAGCAGACGTCCTTTCCTTAAGAAATTTTCCTGCTGAGATCCAGATCTTCAATTTGGGGCTACCTAGATGCGAAACTCGTTTATAAAAACCGGATCTGTTATATATATACATATATATGCACGTATACGAATTTGAGTACTCGGAAGCGAAAAAGAACCGGAAACGGAAATGACCGAAATCGTGAAATTATGTCACCGTGTCCGTTCAACGCGCGGCTTACTTAATCCGTGACTTACTTAATCAGACCTCAATTAGCGGCAGTGATAAGGCACAGGAAGGAGACACGTCGGCCAATAGAGAAAGAGAAAAAAAAGCAGAACAAGAATAACAGCCGAGAAAGACGTAGCGACGGATCTGAAAATTTCGCACGTACCTTTGCGCTGAATTATTTAACCGGGACAGGGTTAAAGCTCATCGCGCAACCTGCCTGACAATTGTAAACCGGCTTAATGACCTACGGTTGCTCCCCTGCTTATTTTATTCGACACATAGTCGACGCTCGCAGCTTCGCCCTTATCCATAGACTATAATTCTAAGGCACATAGACTGGCTCTGTTCGCCCAAGACACCAGTCGGAACGGACTCCTCGGGTATTGTCGAAGCTTATTACTGGCGCCATCTGTGAAATTGATCTGTAAATAGAAAAAAATTTCAATTCTTTTTTTCATACAACTTTCGTCACACTCCTGCGACATAACGGTATCAATGAATGTGGATCATACGTTCAAGGCTGAGATGAAATTTTTTTTTTCCACATACACATCAATGATATGCAAAAGGTATTGATAAGGAAAAAAAAAAATATGATATCGGTATCCGCCACCTGTATATCGTTCGTCGATATATAATTCAACGGGACAAACAAATAGAAGAGGAGCCCCGCGTATTTCGTGTGTGGAAACGCGTAACGCCTAACCGTGACCAATTTCAGGTTTATAAATAACATCGGCGGCCGTGCGCTTTGTAAACGGGTACGCAAGGCCGCCTTTATTCCTCGTTGTCGTTTCATGCATATTTACAAGCACGGCTGTGCTGTACCCCGTCGTATCGCGCTACATGTAATCCTGGCTGATAGTTTGCGCAATTTTCATTTCCCGTTGATATACGCTATTAGGGGATATTGTGATAATTTTTTTTGGATTTTAGAATTTTTTTTTTTATTTTTGATCTTTCGACAGATCGATGAAAACTCCGTTGACTCGTTTAACTGCGTTTGACTTGTTACAGGATATTGGAATTCTTGCAGTCCGTTGCATATATGCATTTATGCACGCGCGACAGTTAATCTATACTTGATCCGGGAATTGTCCGTTTATTTCTATCGAGCGTTGCAGTGATGTCATTCACTTTTGCACGGATGACCTTTTGGCGCGAATCGTCGATGATCGTTAATGACTCGTTGCAAGTCACTGGATAATGCTAATGAAACGCTGGAGAGGATCGATTTATAGGGGAAGCCTTTGGCAAGCGATCATCGTCATTTTGATATTTATTTTTGGATTTTGAAAATTTTTTTTTTCGATTTTTTACCTCGCTTGGTAATTGGCACCGTGATTTTTTTTTAGGAGTTTTGGGGGTGACTTGAATTTTTGCACGGATTGTATTTAGGGTGTGGTCCATTAGACGGCAACCGGCAGCATCCTAATTGAATCCCGTGAAATTTCGTTGGGGTCCTGACTCTTAATTAATTAGGGAACTAAAATTCATTACGAACTTTAGTCGCTCGTCTGTTGGCAAATAGAGGCTAATCGAAGTGTCGATTGGTGAAATTAATTTATATTTTTTGCATTGTTTTTGTATATAGGACTTTTTTTTTGGTTACTCGATATTTGCACAATTTTGCATTTAATAATGTACATTTGATTTCTTGCGATTTTAAGGGAAAATTGTATCTTTTGAAATTTGCGAAAATCATATTGAGGGGGAGGGGGGTTACGACGTCGACGTCGCGACGGCCTAAGGGCCAATTACTACCAAAGGTTAGTAACCTCACGACTCTGTAAGATTTTTCGCAAATTTCTCGTATTTTTTTCCATTGGCGAATTTCCTGAGCATTTTAAATCCCTAGGGAATTTCAGCCATTCGCACAGTTTGTCTACTGCACGAAAAACCGTATCTAAAGAAAAGCTCTCTATTAGTTACAGGATATATGAAAAAGAGACGTGGCCAAAAATCCAATCCACGAAATGGATCCAGAACGAAAAACCGTAAATATTTGGCAACCGGCTAAAAAATTGCGAAGAAAAGGAACGAGAGTGATGAGAAATATAAAAATTATAGGAAAAAAATTTTTTAAACAAACCTTACGCAATTTCGACGTGATCGCTGCTGCTTAGAATTCGCACAAAGATTAGCCAAAAAAAAATATTTGCAATAGCTACCTTGAGCCGAAAAAAAAAAAGGAATTTGACAAACATTATCTCATCTCAAGGCCGCCGATAATCAGCATCCACCTTTTAGTCCTCGTATCTCGCGCCACGAACGCAATTAACCGGTCATTAATTTTTGTAATAAATAAAAAATTATCTCCAAATTTTATTTCGACCACGATTTTTTAAATCTGTCAAATTTTGAAAAAAAAAAAAAAAAATCTATCCTTCCCGGTATCACTATACTGTTCTGTTTAACATAATTATGCAATCCGGCGCGTGCTAAGACTTTCTACCTGTTTGACCATTATCCTACGAGGTCAATGCCCTCTTCTCGCTAATTAGAAATAACACGTAAAATAAAGAGTATCTCTCGCGCATCCTCATTATTATCATGGACCAAGAGTCAAAGCCCATAGACTACGGCGGACATAGATACACTGTTTGTCATTCGATTAGTGCGCGAAGAGAAGGTCGTGTTTGCAAAATTCTTAACTGGCGTGAAAAACACTGGCGAAAATAATTTTTTTTGTCACTTCCGGTTTCGCCTCGCTTCCTGTTGCTTATTTAAAATGACGTAATCGTTTGGAGATTAATTTATTGTTAAATTTTTTTTTTCAATGTTCCCACTAATATCCGAATTAACTTACTGCACGGACTGTACCCGTGATACAGTACCCGCTGTACAGTCAGCTTTAAATTTATTTTAACGTCATTTTCACGCCGATACTCATTTCTGGAATTCGCTCGATGCTCAAAACCAAAAATCTATCTCCGACAAGATTCAGACAAGAAGTATAATTACGGCAAAGGGCAATTATCTTTTATGGCAAAAGCCTCCTCGTTCTCCGAAAGCAATGAGTGTGTACTCTGTCCTACGTCTGACTATCTCTTTCTATATATATATATATTGGATATCATGGCAAGCGAGAGTGGAGAACCCGAGCAGCTAATTACTCTAAACTAATTATCTTCCGTTAGCGCCGCTCTAGACTACCGAGCGGTCACCATTTTGCTCAACTTTCAACCAGAGAGCCTTGAAGCAATTACAAGGAGAAACGAAAGCATCCGGTACTTTATGGGTACCACTTAAAGAGACCCTTCGAAAAATAGTACCGTGTGTAATGAATTTTTCAAAATGAAAAAAAAAAAATTTTTTTTTTTTAATTTTTGTCCAATTTCTCGAGCTACCCTGTGCGCGATCGTAAAGATCGATAATCAGGATGATGAAAATTTGGAAATTCTAACATTCAAATTTGAATTCGTATCTGCGTATTCACTGGCGAATTCGTCTAGGATTATTTCCCAAGTCCCAGTGTCGCATAATGGTTAATTTATCGGGCATTTGGCGATTCCGCGTAATCGTCCGTAACGCACGGTGAATACGAATGTACGCGCTATTTTGTATGTAAAATGCATGTGGGTCCGCGACCGTCAATTTGACTGTTGATTACGATTCCCTGGTGTGAACGGCCCTTATAAATATATACTCGTATAAATATATATAATCCAGGACGCCATTTTCGGGTTGCGAATTTAAACGGATAAAATTAGATCGTTAATAAACGATAAACCTCGTTGGGATTTATGAGACTCGGTTAATTCCACTGTCGGGTTTCTAACGAAGGTGGCCATTTCGCAGGGGTAGTTTTAGGCTCTTCGGTCCATGAGTCCCATTAAGTGGGACTGAAAGTAACTACCGGGTGTCCATTCGTGATCTCATCATTTTAATGAACACTCGTACGTAAGCTTCAAAAATACATACAATCAGGGTGAAACCAGTGGGGTAGGATTTACTAACCCAGCAAATCGGCATAAGGCACTGTAGGGTAACACCGAAGGGGTTATGAAAAAAGATATTTTCGTCCCTTACAATAATTCGAAAATTTTTACGAATTTCGTTCGACACCAAAATTCAATATTTAGTTTTTCGATAAATACGAAAAATTCAGCCACTTTTTTTTTTCGTAAATAGGTAATCACGAAATCTTCCATACCGACAAAAATATAACGAGAATCCATAAAAGCATAACAGATGCGCTCGCAATTTCCTCATACAGACCTTCACTGCCCATAAGCTCCTACAGTAAAATATATTCCATGGTCCACACCATCATGACCACCTATTCCCATGACTACGTGCACCATAGACACCGACCATTAAAACTTTTATCCTGGAAATATTACAGGGTGACGTACCGAAACTCCCACGGGATCTGCCTATCCGTCGTTCATTTTCCCTCCTATTGTCTGCACCAGGCAGATAACCCTCCTCAACCCCCCCCATACCCAGTGAATCGAGGGGTGCGGCGATACAGGATACGGGGATTAACATTTTAGGGGTTGACCAGTACCGACTCCTGGTGGTGGCTGAACATCACAGGAACACGTCCCTCATTAAGTCACATGAAAATCACAATTCCACCCCTAAAAATCTCCTCACCAACTACCATTATTATCCCCCCCCCAAAAAAAACCACCCGGTATAAAAATTTGTAAAAAAATTTTTTTCGCGTACAAAACTGTGTAGAAAAAAAAAATATAAAATTTTTTTTCAGACACTCCCCTTCCCCCTCTCACCCCTCCTATTAGCTCAGTCATCGACAAAGCAAACAGCCTTCTTCGTGGTCTTCCCGGAGCCACTTCAGCCACTTCAGCCGCGTTCCCATGCCAAAGCCTCGTGACAATGTAAATGTTTGCATCGTTGCTGCGAGACACTCGAAGTAATCCCGTAGGAGTGAATTCCCTGTATCTAATATAGCTATAGATAGTATATGCCAGGTAGAACGTATATCAAGAGAGCCATACGTCCGGCGATATACAGTATGATACATAAATAAGGATAAAATATAATAACGTCGAATATAAATGGCCATTGAGTAAAGCTTCGGCTGGTTTCAAGACGGGCGGCCCTGTGCCATTGATGATGAATAATAGGACCCGAGAGCCTTAATGGATCTGACTTCTGTCGCGCGGAAGTCGTCCGCTGACCGTACGAGCTCAAAGGACGACGACGTCCTTGCCGATGTCCTGCGTCAGGACTTGATATCGTTATACCATCCACCAGGTCCTTTGCGTATACTTAACAGCTGCGTGCATCTCCCTTACCCGATATATATCTATATGTCGATGTATCTATAGGCTACAAACGCTCGTACTGGACGAACTTCACGTGGGTGTTGTTTATGGGTCTAGGCCGGAGGCGATCTGATTTGCGAACGCTATTACACGGAGGATCGCTGTAGCGCAACTGTTGCATTTATGAATGCGATTACTTTAACATATACCGCGAGGCTCCCCCCCCTCTTGAATATTCGCTGAATTTAAGGCGGACGCGGTCGCGCGAATTTCACGAGGATCTTGGAGGGGGGGGATTATTTTAGGTCAGTCAATTTTATCGTGTCAGATGCACTCTCGATGGACCTTGCGAGAGCTTAATCTCGCTCTGGACCGTCGATCCGGGTAAATTGGATCAGGAGCCGGGTAATTGTAGTTTCATAGAAACTAGTTGGCAGATGCAGGACAGGCGACAGATGTTGCTTCGATGTGTGTAAATGTGAATTACGGTATGGACCGAAGGGATGCTGGGCCGAAATAGGTCCTTAGCTATTTCATTTGGTGGATTCTAATGTCTCTTACCTATGCAGGGGCTATACCGTGAGACGAGTCTGCGTTAAGTCTGACGGAAGTCGACAGGGGCGTACGAACGAGGTTCATCGGTCTTAACGCTATTCGTAATTAAATAGTAATCGGACTCGAGCGCTCAGGGGGGGAGTTTGAAATTTTTTCATCGGACGGACTTTTTTTTTCGAGTTTCGTGCTTTTGTTTTTTTGGGGTATTTTTATAGTTTTCGTTAATCTTTCGAAATTTTTTCGATTCTCAAATTTTTTTTCCTACTTTTTCTTTCTTACTCTCGTGCCACTGCCAAGTGACTCTTTTCGGTTCTCTCTCCACCGTTTATCGCGACTGTCACTCTTCAGTATGCTCACGTGTAACACATGGCAAGTACCAATTGGCAAATACCAATTGGCAAGTACGAATGGCGTGTGCGGCTCAAGTTTCCACGTGTGTCGCGCATCGATAATCGCGCAGGTAGAAATAAGTCTTGTCCGTTGCTCGTGGGGCATTGCCAGGCGTTTTAATATGCACGAGCGTCAGAGGCGCAGTGCGTGATCCAAGGCGGGTTCTCACGCAGCAGCACGATAGGCAGCCGGACAGAGAGGGAGATAGGGAGTGGGAGTAAGGTGAAGATAAAGAGATAAGAGACAGAAGAATAAATTGAACGGAGCAGTCGGTACCAGAATACGGGGAGGGAGGAAGTTCAGTGCCAAAAAGAAATTCCCTGCAGATACCAATGGGGGAGTTGTAAGTTGAAATAGATACATGAGAGAGAGAGAGACAGGATATAAGGAATTCATGTTTAGAGGAACAGAGATAAAAAAAAATAGTGACGTTTCATCCCGATACACCCGACAAGGGACAACGGTACTTCTAGACGTCATTGCTGCTATACGAATCTATAAATACTTCAAAGCAGAGTTCATTCCCTTGATTCGGAGTTGGCCATTGCCAGCGTGCAATATGAATCATTTATATCGCTCGAATCGCTTAGAACTGTAGTAAAAGACGAATTGGGAGTCGTAAAATGTCCCTAGATTTCAGACCGTGAGTGGAGGTATTTTTTTGAAATTTTTTTTTTTTTTCTAGCATTGCACTTTTTTTTTTCTAGTTACTTTTACTACTTGGCCTAGTGACTTTCTTCGTTTCCGAGGGTACGATTTGAAATTAAGAAAATTTCGTACACCCGTTATTTCGGTGGATGATTTTCGAGTGTTTTCTCGTTCATTGATTCGGCGTATGGGAGTTCAAGTAATTTATCTTCCTTGGTACGGGGGGTCAAACCGGATGACGACTTGGACCAGACTACTAACAGACTTCAGTCTGTTGCACGTGTATTGCTACGTGACTTAAGAAATTTATTATGGCCCAGAGAGTATGGATGAATAAGCGAGAGGGGTCTGGGGTTAACGGAACAGAAGATTCCGAATGGAGAAATAAGAGCTCGCTTTTGTTTCAGGCCGATGTCCGATAGTGGTCCATGTCGTGGACGTGTCCCCTCGTGGTCGCTTAAGACACGTGTCTGACATTTGCGAATATCCACGGGTTAGAAGCCACATTGAGGCCCTCTGGTTACTTAAAATTCAACCGAGTCTTCCACGGCAATTAGAATCCACGTGGACTCCCTGAGACACACGGGTCTCTTTTGGCTCTTCTCCTGCGTTAGGATCGCCAGGACTCCTGTGTATCTTCAATTAAATAATATCGAGGATCAAATTCGAAAAACCATGTCGAAACGACTTGGTGTTATTCGCGTGACTGCAGCCACTTGGATAAAACCACGTTAAAAAAGTATATACGTAGCAACGTTACCGCGGTCGGACAAAAATTGATTTCGTTAAAATTTTGGGAATGACTTTTCGAGTAAAATTATTTTTTTTTTTTGTTACATTTTTTTCACTCAAAAATATGCACGTGGGAGTCTGGGGGAAAAATGAAATTCCCTAGTGAGAATGAACTTGAGAACGAGAGTGTCCGTTCGGCTGGTATCACGGCGAAAAGTAAAATGAATTGTCGCAAGGAGGGGAAAAATAATGATGCAATGCTCCTACACCGTAACTAGTAACGAGACGGTGAACTAGGCTTATCTGGCTTCACAATGGCTACTCGCTAAGTACCCGCCGCCTCTGTAATTCTACTGCACGAGGCCTCGGTGAACATTAGTTGCTCGTTACTCGAGGCAGAGCCGCAACAATGGGCGCGAGGCGTATCGCAATTTGCGGAATGAATTCCTGTCTAAACTACGGCTGACAGGTGCGATTGAACTTCTTAGCTCTGTCGCGGATTTCTGGGAGACACGCGGATAAAGGGGATCAATTAATCGGTCGATAATCGAACATTTTATTATTTCCCTGGTATCGATTATATTTCTATCGGCAACCAACGCGCTGTACAGTCCGAACAAAATTTCCTCGTGACAAGGGTAAAATTCTACGCATGCGCGTAAGTGGTGCTAATCGTTGCTCAGACATTCTAATTAGGGGGGGGGGGGGGTTGTACTATAAAACGGGGGGAGGGGCGAGAAAAAAAAAGAAAAATTTAAAGATGAGAAGAGACGGCGTCAAACTACCAAAGGATTTTGTGCTGACTAAGAATAAATATTTTCTCGAGTGTTCGAGGACGGCGATAAAGAGGCAAGAAAAGATCTTTTCTTTGTATTGTGCCGACCCTCTCTTTTTTTTTATATTTTATTCTTCGAACGAACCTGCTGTTTTTTTTTGGGGGGGGAAAAAAAAATATTGCATGGGTACTCGTGCAAATTTTGATATTTTTTTTTTGTCTACTCCGATAATTGTAATAGGGTTATTAGGGTTGTCTTTTTTTTTTCTAATCTTTTCTTATCTTTCTCAACCCTTTTCAGGCCATCCTACAGAAGTCCTCGGTCTCGGTGGAGATCGAAGTCAGACCACGACAACTGGTACCGGATACCAACTGTTTCATCGACTACCTGCCGCAACTGCAGTTGATCGCAAAGGCCACTTCCGGTGCACAGCCGATCTATACGCTGATGGTACCCCTGGTTGGTAAGTGGTATAATTAATTGATCTATAAAGCCAAGTCCATATCGCCCCAAGGTTGGCTCCTGTGTCGAATGACCGGAATGGAGGAAACTGATGACCTAGAATTGTCATTGCTACTAATCATCAGTGATAACGATAACGCCAATAGGGACGATAGTACTGATATCGTTGAAAAAAATTTACATTAAATTTGAATAAAAACAAAAAAATGATAAAGCCATTGAAAAATATATGAAATTGGTCCAGGACAATGAACTTTTGACCATACAGTCCATTTCCATCGAGAATATCGCTCGGCTTTAGAAAGACTCCAGAACGAAGGACCGGTTAACCTTTTGACCCGGGCGCCCATTTCTCAGCCGCAGGACGACCGATTATCCTTGGCAGTCAGGATAAAATAACAAAGGCCGTATAAGAGATTGGGGCTGGGGTGGTTTAAACGTCCGCAAATAATGCCAACGTGCCGATAAATAATATCCTGATAAATTACGATGGTTCCACGAAAAAGGATATGTTTAACGAGGCAGAGCGTAGCCAGCAGCAAAGCCTTCGTATAATAAAATGTATCGATAACCAAGGGGTCAAAGGGTCGTTTCGTTAGATGACTGCGTAGCTAAAAAAAAAGTATATATATAATTTAATAAACATATTTAATTTAATTTAAAAAAAAATCATACATCACAATCTCCGCGCACTTCAGGCATATATCCTTAAGGCATATGGAGATTTGATCCTTTAGTACTTTTCAATCTCGTGCTAATTAAACAGCCATAGAAACGCGTATGATTTCTTAGAGAGAGAGAAAAAAATAGGCAAATATTTATCACAGATACAAGATACCTTGACCTATTGAATTTTCGAAAAAAAAAAAAAAAATTCCAAAATCACGTGGTAACATTTATTTGCCAGCGATATTAGGCTGATTCAATAAAGAATTATTCAATGCAGAATCCTTGTATTGAAATTCCGTGTACAGTCGGCAATGGGATTATGTCATTGACAGGATCCCGACGAGAGATCATGACCTCTGAGGTCAAAATGATTACGAAAGCGCAAACACGTATTTCATCGTGTCATTCGTCATGGTGCCGATGATCATCATCGCCATCATCATCATGATCATGATCATCATGATCATCATCGCCCATCACTGTTGTCGTCGTGCCTTCTTACCCATCCTCCAGCTTTGCCAATTCCTCCCTGCTACTTGACCAGCAATGATAGTTCATTGGGTCATCGTCATTAAGTCTCGTGAGAATGACTTGGAGACAGAAAAGGCCTTGCAGACTCCCCCTCCGATTGGACACGCGTCCTTCCGATTATCGTTCCCATAATCCTCATCGATTTCGTTCGTCCCTGCCGGTGCGCATGAATATACTTATTTTTCCCGGATCGGTCGAAAGGCAATTGGCCACCGCGTAGACGCTCGACGTCGGCGTCGGGTCGATGACGCCGTCATTATTGCCAGTAATTGCAGCAGGCCTTTTGCGATCCCCAGGAATCCGATTCACAGCTGGCAATTATGCCGCAATTGGCTAATCCACCCTGTGGCTTACAAAAGGACGTATCTACGGGAGTCCTTTGCGCAATCCTGGATCGAGCCGCCATCTTTATCCTCTTATCGTGCACGGTGATAATAGTGTAAAAAAAAAAAGATTTTTTTTTATCATAATAACAAAATTACCTAACCTTGGCAACCAGTCTCGTTACAATTTCCAAAAATTGTCAAAATCGAAGAAAATCCGTCTTACCGCATTGATCGATTGTCAATGGAGATTTTAATTGATCGATTAATTAAAAAATAATCCCGGACTCGCTACACACAATAATTAACTCATACAACGTCGTACCAAGGACTTCCTGAACGCCGGCCGATTGGATCCTTGGATCGATAAATGAAATCATTGCCAATGATTATATTGACTCGAGTACCCGATGACACAGTGACACGTAAAACCACGTGTGTCAGCTGTCAAAGTCAATTCAGTGACTAAGAATATTTATCAATGGTAAAATTGACCACGTGGACCGGGCTTTATAGAAAAAAATAAATAATAATAATACATATACTTCGTTCACCATAAATTTTGATCGTTCGCGACTCATTGTATTTCCCGCCAAAAAAAATCCCCCTCCGCCTCCCACCTCTAAATTCTAACCTATGGCGACTCGTCCTTTATCCGTGTTATTTTGTATCTGCCTTCCGAGAAATTCACGGAAGCTCCGACTTGTCGTAATGGCGCAGGATATCGAGGACGTCGCCGTAACATTTAAGGAGGATCGGCGTGACTGTAGCGATTGATCGATTGCCTCTCGCGGTGTATTAGCCAGGACTCCTCTTTGCAGGCTAAGAAATTCCAGGAACGTCAAACGAGAGACGGATAATGCTGGATGTATTAGGTAAACTCGTGGATGCTGGATTCTGATCGCGAGAGTTATCCCAGCCAAGAGAATGACCGAACGGCTGGACAAAGAGAAGGAAAGAGAGAGGGGAGGAGAGAGAAAGAGAGAGAGAGGAGAGAGAGAGAACGACCATCCGTACGATCAACCAAGTCAGGAAGATGATAGTCAGCAGACTCTAACTTGGAGCAATGATCATGTATCACATAGATAGCTATATACATAGATACATATGAGTTAGACCAGTTAAGTCCAAATATAGAAGAGCGTGGGATAAGAAGAAAAAATAAATATATATATACAAACCCATAGAAATTCTAATAATAAAGGTCAGTTCACAACGTCCTATACGAAATAGTAGAGTCATTGACACATTCCCACAATGCATCATGTTGCATTGGCTGCAAATACATATATATATATATATATATATATGTATGCACATTGTAAAATCCATCGATCGATCGATCAATGATCTTCTGTCGATCGCAAGGCCATTTCTCAATGATCGATCAGTCATTGTCATACGTCATAGATCAGTAAACACGTTGAACGCTTGACAGCTGTAATTACATGTATTAATATATGTTAATTAACGTGACGGAAGTTACGGTGTCTTTATTTACTTTTAATTAAATCATTCGTGTGTGTATATATGTATATATACCGCGTGGATCTTAATTGTCCGATTATGCTCGTTACGTGCGTACTCATGTGTGATACCTGGTTGTTAGGCATCCGAGTGATTGTTGGTGAATGAGCTGGTTAGACTTATAGCCATGGCCTAGGACATGATCTAAAGGTGGGATCACACAGGACGACTCATCCTCATAAATTTCATAGTAAAAGTGACTGTCAGATCATATCAGCGATACGGTGTACATATGTTATGCATGCATGGCTGATGCCTGTATGTCTGACTATCTGGTTCTCCATATGGTCTGCCTGATTGCCGACCATAGATCATAGTTGCCTAATCCATTGGCCTAGTCGGCTTCACAACTGTTAAGCCAGTTAGTGTCGGTACGTCTATCGGATGCTGAGGTCCAGTTGGATAGGTCAGGGACTCTCACGGTTAGAAATCATTTCCACGTACTGCCCAGCTTCCGTCATCTCGATCTGTTCAATGTAGTCAGGGGGTGGGTACAGATATTTTCCTTGAAAGATTTTTATCGTTTTTTTCTTTTTTTATAACCGAGAGATTTTTGATTTTATTCCTTATTTTCATTCGATCCGATTCCCTTGATCGTTGGTGGTCGTGGAGGGGGATGGATCTTCGGGGATCTTTGACGAGGTGGGGGATTGGCGTGGAGGGTGGGGATGGAATTTGAGAGGGGATTACGGAGGATTCTTATCTCGAATATCGAAGGAATTCGATGATGAAATGATAAGGGATGTTTTTTTCGAACGACGGTTCGATCTTGGATTTATGATATTTTTTTTGTGGCAATCTTATTTCACTGATCTTTGACCTCGTTCTTTATGTGGGGTTGTGGGTGACTTTTAAAAAAAAATTCTTTGAAATTTTATTTTTTAATTATCTAATGGGGTGGATAGGAGCTAAACAAAAATTATTGGAATTTTTATAAGCAAAATGACCGAGGGGATGATTTTGTGGGAAAAATGTTCAGCGGTTTACTTGCTACTCGTATTTTCCATCAGGGTGGAATACGCTTCGGTACCAAGGGGGTGGCTCTAGGGTGATGGTGAAAATAAATACTACGGGGATGAACCTGGGCATGTGTATATAGGAGCTACGGGTACCAACCCCGAGGATAGACTAATGCATACCAAACGTAGTCGAATCTCCGTGTTCATCCAATTGAAAATATTTCCAATAGGATTGAAATTCCATTTGCCAAGATTTTGAGAACGTTCGACTTTTAGCCCACCGGGTACGTGATCCATTGTCAATTCTTATGCCAAGATAGAGCGTAAGGGTAGGAAAAAAAAAAAAAAAATACAAAAATGTAGATCGCACATCCCCCAATCTAAATCCCAGTCATTGCTTAAACATCGAATATAAAATATATTCCTCGCAAAAGGGAAACGTACTGGTCCCCTATATTTACTTTGTTTTCGGCGATATATACCCAGAGTCGAAGAAAAAAAAAATCCAAAATTCTCTCGAGTATAACCAAAGGGAGTGCCCGGTATCCTCTCTTGGTTCCGTTCGGCGATTGTTCCATCCCTTCTTTATTTTTCTTTCACCCCCCCCCCTCCCCTCCCCTCCCCACCCCTCCTCCCACTCTCCTCCGCCCTCTTTCTGTTTTATCTTTCGTATTGGTATTCGCCGAAAAACGAAAGTGCACTTTCATGCAAAATCAGCCGCGCTGCCCTTTGACCCTGGCGCATCGTGTCCGCCCAGCCGCACAACGGTGAGTTCACAGTTAGGTTCTCACGGCTCATACATGAATGCATATGTGGAGTCTGTGCGCTCGGATTGGCCATACAGTGTCTGTAGTGTCTACAGTGCCGTCTACGGTGCTTATGGTACACCCAGTATGTGACATGGGCGATGGTCAGAGAATAGTCCGACCCATCGTGGTTTAAAACCTCAGGGTCGGGGGTCCATATGGGAAAGGAACACTCGCCGGTCCTGATCTTGCTCATACGTGAAATTTTGATCCTGTACCTGCACCGAGTAACTCCACCAGACATTTTTATTCAATTTCCGAGTGTCTGATTTATTCTCGCTCGATGACCCAGAAACGACTCGACTTCGGTTACCCATTTCCGGATCCACTCTGAGCTTGCATTTGGGTATTTTAGACCTGGGTCGGGTATCGATCGTGCGGCTAGGTCAGTTCCTCTCGTTAACTCATTCTGGAGTTCGTTCTAAACGGTCTCCTCTCTGATTCTCCAAGAAAGCCGCTTTTAACGAGCTTCTTTCTAGTCCCTCTTTTATCATCTCTCTCACTCGCACTCCCTCTAGATCCTCGGATACACGGTCACTGTCCTTGTTCGTCTCATGGGATCTTCCGTGTACCAGTTCATCAGGTCCGTAGGGACCACGGGACAGGGTCGAGACGAAGAGAGAAAGAGACTCGAGTTTCCTATTTGCTCTCAAGCCTATTTGTTATTTATATCAACACCGTCGTTTTTCATATAGTTTCGAAGCCGAAGCCTGGTCGTGAGCAAGCTCATACGTACATGCGATCATATGTGACGCGCGTAGACGTGCTAGGTCCAGAGGACCCAGCGACTGCTCGCAGTACAAATACACTCGACTTCTCGCGACTGTTTGAACAGGTTAGGGACGGGCAGTGTTAAGGGTCCAAGTGCAATAGGAATCTCGTGTGTGCACACGAGCACATATGTGTATTCTCGGGTAGGTCCTAAAATCGATCGTTTCCTTGATCCTTTGTCTTCTTGCGCATTTTTACAGTGCTGAACGAGCTGGAGGGTCTTGCACGAGGCGGCGGTGGTAGCAGGGACTGTCCACGCGCCTCATCCAGATCCACCCTGGACCCGGAACACGTAGCAAGAGTCGCCGACAACGCGAGGAACGCCCTGGCCTTCGCCCGTAGTAGAAATCCGGCAGTAAGATGTCTGACAACCAGAGGAACCGTACTGACCTCGAGCACCTTCACCGTCGAGGAAGACGTGGACCAGGTAGTTGAAGATTATGAAAAAAAAAAAGAAATTTTTCATTATTTCCTCCGGTCCCTTCCATCGTTTCCACATTTAAAATTAACCTTATTAAGGCCTCCTCCTCGAGGATACGGTATTATTAGCCCGGGTTATTACGGGATCGGTATTGATACTCGATCGATACGATTGTAACGATCGCCTTAGCTCACTGAGCACCAGGTGGGATCGGTGCTCATCGAAGCGCGAATGTTATGATAAGAGAGGTCGACCATCCAGGAACCCCCACGTGGAACACAGATAAACCTCTCCTGAGCACAGTAACTCCTGGTACACACGCATCCTCTATGGTATCTACCTGGTACATGCTCGATACATAGGTAGGTCGATCTGAACACGGACTCGATCTTCGACGTAGTCGATAACGGCCGATAACCGGTAAGAATGCCAGTGCGGTAACACGAGACACGATCCTAGGAAGTTCCTTCCTCGTAGAGGAGAATGAACCGTTAAGGGAGAATATATCATTGGTCTGAAATAAAAAAAAAAGGAGATCAGTATTTAGATCTTAAAAAGAAAAAGTCTTGTGACAAGCTCATACGAGGCTCTTTTTGCAGGATGGACTTACGAGGAACGACGACAGGATCCTGGCTACTTGTTTGAGTCTCTGTCGAGCTGGCAACTGCAAGGATCAAGCAACTGCAGGTGATGATCTAGAACGATCTATAATAATTAATCCGGTTCGACGAAGTCCTCGGGATCACTCGGTGACTCGATTTTTCTATTGTTCCTCTAGAAGAGGGTCAACCCAAACGTCTACGTCGGGAGGTGGTGCTGCTCACTGAGGATCGTAACCTAAGGGTGAAGGCTCTGGCAAGGGATGTACCCGTAAGGGAGGTGCCGGACTTCATGCAGTGGGCAGGTCTCGGATGAGTCTCTTTATTAGCAAATCTCACGTCACGCAACAAAAAAAATCTGTTCTACCAATCACCGTGCGCCACGTCATCGTCTCACCGGAAGTGAGGGACTCGTCATTCGCTAATCTTCATCGCTCTCATAATGTAAGTCCTACGCACGATGCATTAGAGTTCAGGGATGAATCAAGTACAAGTCCTGGGTGCAGGGAAGGGGTAGCGGCTATACGTACTGAATTACGAAAGAGGGTAGAAGGAGGAGAGAAGCAAATAATGATAATGACAATGGTCGAAAGAAATATGATGGTGAAAAAATTAACGTGCGAAACTGAGTGGGCACGTGTGTGTCTCTGTCTATTTTACTTCGTTTCTCTGATAATTTCTTGTCTTGTTTTTTCTTTTTTTTTTTTTCCACCTCGAATCGTTCAGCTAATCCAGCCCCTTTTTAAATCGACGAAATGCTCGGAAGCAGAAACACACGGCAAGGAAATGAAAGGACGAAGTGTAAGGGTCACGTGCGGACCGGAAGCTGAGAATAGTAAGCGGATTACGCGCGATCGAACGGACGAAACGAAAAATAAAGTAACAGTTTATTAAAGAGAAGAAATGGAGGATTTAGTGAAACTGCGGACTCGAGGTGAATTCGCTCAGTGAATTTTCATTTCTTTTTTTTTCTTTCCTTGATTTTTCATTATTTTCTTTTTTTTCTCACCCCCCCACCCCCACCCCACCCCACCCCCTCGCTTTTTGATTTTCTTACGTTGCTTTTATGACGAGTGGGTCATTCTATTGTGACCGGAATGTATTCTTTAATCGTGTTTAAATAATATATTTGTAACATTTTCATTTGTATATTATCCTTTTTAAATGGTACTGTCTTAGGAAAAAAAAAAGCGTCGCGACGCTGTCACTTATACTAATTGTCTTTTTTTTTTAAAATTAGCTACTATGTAAAACTGACTTTATTTCATATAAGTAGACTTATCGTTACTTGTTCCTGCAAGAGAAAGAGAATGATCTCTTTTACAATATTCTTTATTTTCTTCTACAACGAAATTATTCCCATTCACGATTATCCCCGCCACACTGCCATGGGGATTATTGCGTACCCACATGTCGTCCATGTATCTCTGTACCGAAACACTGTCATAAACATAAATGCTTATAAATACACATTATCGCAATGAATGACTGAACCCCAGTGTTCGAGAGCAAGGCTAAACTACCATTAAAACTTATTTCCAAATAATTCACGGACTGTTCCGAAGTACGTTAATCATTAAACCACCGATCACGTGACGAACGTTAGTGCGCATGCGCACGCGTTCCCTCGCTCGTTAAGCACGTCGAACGAAATCACAGCTTGGTAGGTTCGATACGTCGATTAAAAGACAATGGGAATTTCGTGCGATAACGCCGTGCCAAGTTCACGACTCAATTAACGAATTCTACTTGGACGTGCGTCACTTTCTCACGTTTGAATCTCGTGCAACGTATCTCAATTGGCGAGCCGCGCCGGGCGGCCATTGTTGTCCCACGTGACTCCACGCGCATGCGCAGTGCATATCGTCAACGAAGACGGACAACATAACCAACGCTACAGTCCCACTCGGCATTTATTATAGTACAAGCGAAAGATAGTGAGGAAAATGTCCGTTTCCAATCATCAAATCGTCGAATATTGAATACGGAGTTCTCGTTCCGTCGGTCTGATAACGCGAATACTCCTCGCAAGTGGCTATCGTCGTCATCTCAATGGCTTATCACTGTCACGACTATCAATATCTCTACTTCGAGTTTATTTAACACTATGTAACTCGGTGGTAAGGCCTGAGCAACGATAGCCACGCTAATAAGAGTACCGGTTGAGATAGTGATAAGTGCGAGTAGTAATGACAGGCATAAAAGGCGATACAGAAGAGAAAAGGGAGTAGCAAGTAGTAACAGTAGCGATAAACGCTCCTGACAGAGAGAGAGAGAGAGAGAGCGAGCAGATCGACGCGTAGAATACGACACTTAATATTTTTTCTTAACGCCCACGACGACTATTCACTATTTTACGCACTCGAAGATTTTAGATATCAAATTCTCATACCCCATGACCCACGTGTTCCTTATCATCTTTTCTCTATACGATTTTCATGTCTTTTTTAACTCTCCCTCCCCCATCGCTTCGTCCAGATTCGCATATACGTGCCCTCGTGCTTGGACGCGTGATAACGGGAGCAGCGACTGGGAGGTTGGATAGAATTTTTTTTCTATTATAAATTCACCGATAACGACTATGTGGTATCGGTATTATTTTTATTGACATTTAAGGCACGATGATTCGCAACGAGATTACAGAACGTCGTGACGATAACTTTTAGTGGTTTACGGTTGTAGGTTATGTTGCTAGATGTAATAGCGTCGACGTCGAGTCGACGTCCTGTATGATAAAAAGAAATTAAAAAAAAAAGAAGAAGAAACGTAAATAGGATAACAAACATTCCGCAAGACTCGGTGCGCGCGCACCTTTGCCTTTCGGTCCCCTCGCGCGCATGTACCGTCTTACGTATTTTATCTCTCCCTCCCCCTCCCCCCTCCTTTTTTTAATTTCTTTTAACACTCTTTTTTGCACCGTTACTTTTCTCTCTCTTCTCAATTACGTTCTTTACCTCGACAGGAATTAGCTACTTAATTGGTATATGCTGTACCGGTTGAGCTATAGCGTAACTACGATACATCGCGTCTACTGCGTGCGTGTAGTGTGTGTGTGTGTGTGTGTGTGTGCACATGTGTTACCGAGTAAAAAAGGAGAGTGAAAGAAAGTCGCGAGATCGCAGCGTGAAACGGGAGAGTGGAAAAAGGTTGCGTAATTTCATATAGGCACGATGACGTTTATATACCGATTTTTTTTTGTCCAAGTACATAACCCATACCGGTGAATAAATTTTGAAACTGAAAAAAAAAAATTTTCGGGTAACCAAAAAAATTTTTTTTTTCTCGCTTCCACAAATCTTTTTCCACCCCTCCGTCAGTTTTCTGGCGACCCACGTAATTTTAGCTCAAAAAAAAAAAAAACAATGTTCACTCGCGAGGAAACCGACAAGAGGGCGCGCGTACCGATACGCGCGCTACGACTCACCGTCATTGTTTTCACTACTTTTTACGTATTTAGATAATAGGCCTGTATCATTACCGAAGCGTAAGTTAGAAAACGATACCGATAAAGAGAAAAGAAGAGCGGGTCAAATGTCGTCCGACTGTAACAAGGCCCGCCCCTCTCTTTCCCCTTATTGTAAAACCAACACCCGTAAGATGACTTAAATTAGTTTAGATCATTAAAAAAAAAAATAGAAAAAAAAAACAATTAAAACGATCGACGCACGTCGACGCGAAGATGCGTCTGGGCCCAAAACAATAAAACTGACCGAGAGTCGACGCGTCAACAGGCAACAAACACGGCATACAAGCGAATATTTCATTTGTATTTTCGTCTCAGGAACAGAGTTTTACTGATATGATAAAATTAGGCATAAACAATACTACATACTATGAGAAGCGTCGCTGTAGTGTTACCACTTTGATTATTATTAAATAATAATAACAACAACGTTGATACAGTATCTCGTTTATTATTTCAATCCCCACCACGACTCCTCGCCCTGAGCCCCAAAGTCTCATCCACAGGTACGATCCCTTCGGCAGGATCCAACCTAACCTCAAATCGACTTACGGCCTCTTCTGGATCTCTTCGCCCATAGAGGAAGGAGAAACACTCGTCGCATTTCCATATCGCTGCATTCCTACGTGCTCGGCGTGTGTCTGTGGCCACTTTACCCAGTTCACGATATTTAGGCCCATAAAGCATTCTCAAGCGGCTACCGCATGGCAGACCCGTTGACACGGGCGACCCCGTTACATTGAGGATTGTACTCGTCGGCAGCATCGTCGTGACTGTGGTAAATTGTGAATGCCTATTCACATACACCGAATCTGCAATATATATATATACATATAGCGAGGTGCGGGGGTCTGCTGACGAGAAAGGGGAATCCCCTGTATCCCTCTTACTCGTTCTCTCTCCCTCGCTCCTCGATAGCCTCCTCGACGTGTTCGCAAAGCCAGGAACTTTTTACAAAACTCTCCGATAAACCGTTACAGCGCCTGAGCAGCCGCTACGCCCGCCTTTGAGAACGCACTTCTTGTCACTCGACAACTTTGGCCTATTGACGTATGTACTACATGCCGC
>JARQSV010000091.1:76452-100443 GCA_030142285.1 Calameuta idolon
TTTGATCAACGCTGTAACCTTGAGCTTGCCGCCATATCACGAATAAAGAGAATTATCTAATTCCTAAGCTGACAATCGAAATCCTAACCAAGCTAACGCGTATCTATCTTACCTACCTAACCTATTTAGGTACCTACCACGCTAAAGAAAGACAAGGAGCCGACCGGCCTGATGCGCTAGGCCTTTGCCTTGGCTACACGTAGCTCTTAGAAGGTTGGTACGCGAATGGCCGACGGTTATAACGCAAGGGTTTAAGCATTCGTAAGTTTAACCAAGGTAGTATCTATGCTAGAGTATATATCGATTTATATATATGGATATACGTATATACAAATACATACTGTTAGTACATAACATGCATATGGAGGCGTGTACCCCTCTACGTCTTTCTCTCTCTCTCTCTCTCTCACTCTGTACGTACCTTTAACTACGCTATCCTTAGATACATAGTGCACTACGTATTTATACGTGTAATACGTAAGAACGTACGCGCGGTGGTATGTCTGTCCCGAGTCGGACATTCATGATAACTCTCGTAGGAGTTATGCGGTAGCCACGCGAGATAGCATAAACTTGAGGATTATCTGATCGCTATAACGGGTGTCCCTTGTATAATTCGCCAAGGGTATCTTCAGAGGAGATTATACCGTGGCAGAAGGTGACGAGAATTACGTTTAGGAACAACAGTGTGTGTGTGAGAGAGAGAGAGAAAAAAAAATTCCCTAGAATTTTTCACTAGAATCTAGTTGGAAAGGAGATACGTGGATACGCATTGGCGTAGTCGGTTTTATTATTTAACGGGATGGAGTTTGGCACCCCTGAGGACAAAAGTTCAAGTTCAAGAGGTCGTTGCACGCTCTTCGGGTTTGGCTTTCGGCCAGGATCCTATATGCCCGCTAGGTGGTTGGTAGTAGAGGCGCAAGGCGCCAACCTCGAGGGCGTAGGTATTACGTATGATTGTACGAAGGTATCTGAAATGCTTTTAAGTATACGGGGTGTGTGTATATATATACGTGTGTGTACGTACGAAGAGAGAGAGAGGGAGAGTTAACCCTTTTCAAGGAATACGATCATGGACTTTTTTTTACCTGTTTTTAGTCGTTTCTTCCATTGTCCAGATCCCACGCGCCTTTCCGAACTCTTATACAATGTATTCGAGTCGGGTTACCGAGACGCGTGGTTTCAGTTTGACCAGTCGGTATGCATATATGCTTGAAATAATATATATATATATGTATATAGCATAAGGGTAAACTCTGTGAATACTTGCTAAAGTTTGTACGAACGGGTTGTATGTGCGGCTTATGAAACGCATGCAAAGTCTGAGAATTTTTTTTTTTTTTTTGGCATTTATTGTTTTCACCGCCTGCTGGCCACGTGTTTCCCTTGCGGAGTGAATGCTGGCTACTTTGAATCCAGGAGGCAGTCAGGTACGCATTTACTTTTTATTATATGTGTAGCAAATTTTTTTTTTTTCTTTACATACGTGTATTTTGGTACGGATTGTCGATGACGTATGAAATATACAGAGTGACGTTGTCGAGCACAGGAAAAGGAATTATGGTAGGGAGAGGACAGATCGAGGAAGGAGGAGGCTAGTTGTGGGAATGTGACATTTGAATTTCGCGGGTAAACTATAGGATGGTTTGAAATTTTAAGTCTCCACTGCTGTGCGGTACGGAATATTTTGAGCGAGAGAAAAAAAGGAGAGGAGAGCACAGAGTCGGTTCAACTGAAAATATGATTGCGAATGTTTTTGTAGTAATAAATCTAAGACTAACTCGTGTTAACATGGGACCGTCTGGCAAACACAGTCGGGCCCACGGAGAGGGAATGAGGCCCACAAAAGGTTGGTACCACCTCCTAACATAAGAGACGTGTGTACCCTGTGTACGTACCTTGTGTAGTTCTCGTCTGTAAGCCAAAGCTAACTACCTCCTGTGACCGAGGGTCAAACCAGGACCACACAGCTGTAGCCGTAACTCATGCCTATTATATTTCGCAGTTCCTTGCGTATTTTCTTCTTTTTTTTTTGTTCTTTTCTTCTAAACACTTTATTTTCTCTTTCGTTGGACACTCTTCCTTTTTCTTTTAATAATTCCTTCGTGTCGCGAGCCGAGAGGAACTTCGTACTCTCTAGCGTTAAGACAGTGGCGCCACTCGCGACGGTGGATTATTTTGAAATCAATTAGTCAAGATGGCCGCGTGCTTTATGACAGCGTCGTATGACGGATACGAGTGTTTCCGAAATACTGTCTGTCAGTGATTTATGCACTCATTAACTGTGCTATTCTCGGAGTGGTGGATACGTTCGCGATAGCCCAATGGAAAATACAATCTTTATTTTCGTAAATCGACAAGACTTCGACACGGCATCCCCGGCACTCGAATGCCGTTATAAAATAATTCAACCACGATGGACGCAGGACTTCGATAAATTTCCGGCTGAATTCAAGGAATCGCATAATGGCCGCTATTGAAGCGGTGGCGGCGACCTCGTCGTTTTAAGAGGACGGCCCGGTCGCTGATCCTTATCCGTGTAGGAAGTCATCTTCTCCGCATAGACGGGATTCAATGGCGTCGCCAGCATGTAAAGCCGACTTAAGCTCCGCCGAGCCGTAAGTCCAGGTGAGTCTACGAGGAAGTTTCCCGTGTAATTTACCAGCACGTAAAACACAATAGTTTTTACATTTAACACGAGATATTTCTCACCGGCCAGTAGTAACTAAACGAAAGCAACAAAACAGTACAAAGTGACCTAACCAAAAACCCAATACTGTAATCCATTCGCAGTGCGACTCAGCCAAGTGAATATCGACGGAGGCAATAAAACGGCTGATTCGTTAAACGAAGAAAAAAAGCCGAGCAAATTTTAAAAACTTAACGCCGGCACATTGTTCATTCGAGAGGGCAGCCACGGCCATAAGTCATAGATTAGATTCGGATCGCTTTGAGCCATTGTATGCGCATCGTCCGGAGACAATGCCCCAGTGAATCAAGCCTACGATCGCAAGGCTCAAGGGACTCCCGTGGCGGAGTGCGACGATCGCAAGAGTACGTATTAAATGCAGTTACTTACGTACTGTCGTACGTAGCAGTAGGTCTGGGCTATGCGCCGCTTAACCTCGTGCTTACATAACATAACCTCACTTCGGTAGGCTACAGAATGTATACAGCGTACAAAAGCCGCGCACAGCCGTGACTCACGAGCCTTTCAGGACGTCACTAAACTTCAGTTTCAATCAGTTGGCACCATCGCTGTGTAAAATCAAATGCCAAGCAGTCATTAAGTCTTCGCTGTCTTTAATCATAGCGCGAAGCCAAGTAAGCGAACAATTATCGGCTTTGTACACGTCATTTTAAATCCTAATGTATAAGGTCCACGACGATGACGTAAACTCTTGTCAAACTTGTACCCAGGTAACAAGTGACTCCGCTTCACGCCGGGATTACTCAGCTTCGCGTTCCAGTGTCCCTGCCGTTACAACTGCATTACGCTACTGACCTACTGATCTTAATAATGCTCCTGTCACACGGCACGACGATGACTGGCAAATGGGTAAGTTCGTTATTGTCTTATTGGTCGCGACAAGCGACTAAAACCCATCATTGTTTCTTCTTATGAAAATTTGTCTTTCTGAACGAGATCACCAGGTTGCCTCGAGGCTGCATTGAGAATCGGCTTAACCTCTTTGTTATTCCTGCATCCGGTATCGATTGCCAGTTTCCTATATCCGGTACCGCTCCAGCAAGACGGCATTGAGTCATTCGATTACTGTCTAATGATTCCCGTTCAGGTGCTTAGTAATCGTTATTCCACAATTATCCTGTGACTCTTCACGAGCGTGCGTTAAGCAATTAATAACAGTGGTCATTGATTTTACAAATGCCTTTTTTTTTTAAAATCAACTTACATTCCCATCTAATGATAGTAATTGCTCGATCCTTCCAGCCGTGATATTAATCAGTCGTACGCGTACAAATCATTGCAGCAGCGCTCATCTTACTAAAACACGACCTCTGCCGTCTCCTTATAACGAAGCATCATCAAAATTCAGACGCGTTTCCACGAGCAGTCGTCGTGTCGCAAAACACGTGCAATTCACTGTCCCTTTTCAAATATGACAGACGCAACAAGGTACGTATAAAACAATGTATCCTATAGCGTCCCACGATAGAATACCAAACTGTCTATTTATATCAAGCAGGTGGTTCGAACCGAGCATACGTGATGGAATCATCAAATCATCTACGTCATCGGAACCTCCTCGTGGCATACTCCAATCAGCATATCCAGCTACGTGCCTCTGCGTCTCCTAAGGATACGTGGCGGGTTCTATAAATCCCCCAACACTTATTCCATGTGCAAAATTTCGCGTACTCCAACGGTTTCACATATGGGTACATATGTGCACAATGTAGTCGGAGCTCGTGGCGCCAAGTAAGTTCGAAACGCACGAGCGCGGTTCTCACGGGTCGTGCGTGCTACGCACATTTACGTGGTCGCACAGTAGAGGGAGGGGTGGATGCGTAGAGGGGGGAGGCACGAAGCAGTCACGCGTGAAGGCACGGACCCACGGGAGCCGCATGACAACTGGCACTGGGGCCCAGTGGGCCCCCACGGACCCCTTCGACTGGTCGGAGTGCACTGCTTTGGATCGTTGCGGAGCCCTTCCTGTCTGGGACTTGGGACGGAAATTGGGTCTGATCCGGCTGACGGCACTAGAATATTCTTACCGATATCAAATGGGTCCTATCGACTTCTTTTGGGCCTTGACGTCTATACGCATACTGTGCTTCACAGAGCCGACCAAAATCTCGAGCACGTACTTGTACGCGACTTAAAGTATACGTAATGAGACCCATGACATCATTGTACAACCGTTGTCTCCCGCATCGCGAAACGGCCGATCCGTATCTTCGGATGGGACCACCCAGCTGAGGCCCTGTTGTTATTAATGTTATTAGATGTTTAGTCCCTGCGCAAACGCGAGCTTAACGGTACCGACGTTTGCCCGGGCTCTGCCGCTGCTCTGAGAATGTCCTCCGCGTTCTCCTTCTCTTGTTATCCTTTTATTTCATGGCTGAGGATCCGCCGAGAGTCTCCCGGAGATGCTCACAGAGAGTAGATAAATTCTGGGTACGACAGACATGGAGAAAAGAGGATTTTTTTTAAAATTTTTTATACTCAAAATTTTCAAGTAGGGAAATGCATTTTGAAAATTTTTTTTAATATATATATATATATATACAGGTAGATCTTTACAGATATTTTATTAAATATCTTCCAACGACCTGGAAGCTGGTAACTCTTCGGTTTATGGATTTCGTAATAGACTGTAAAGGCTGTTCTAAATGTATACGTAGATAAGATACGTCGTGCGCGACGGAGCCGATTATCGCGGCGACCCGTCCATCATGCAAATATGACCTGCCGTTATTGTAATACCGACCAGCCACTTATTCCCATGTACCACATAAGATAATGACGTATCATTTAGCTATTATAAACCAATAACCCGTATAGAAGACGCCTATCGTATTTCTGTCTATTTTCACTCGCATCCCACGGATCAGAGTCGATCAGAAATGAAAACTAAAATAAGGTGTTTAACGGGGAAAAAAATTTTTTTTTTCTCATTCCACACCAGTCTTCGACACCGCGCATTAGTGAGGTTAACCTTTTGACCTAAATGATTTTAATCTACGTTTCCGTAATAGTAAATGAACTCTTTTCTTTTCAAAGAATTCAATCCTTTTCAAATTCGACTCTTGGATCAGCAATCTTCGTTACGCCTTCTTTGGATTATTTAAATGCTTAACGTTGTTCCGTACCTGAGAATGCTAATGGGCATTGGTTATCCAATAGAGAACGTATAGGAACCTTACCAGAGAATTGAGGTATTTTTGGGTTCGGCTTATGGAATTTATGGGATTCCGTTTTGCTCTCGTTCTCCTACGAAATTCCATGAGCATTACGGGATCGTTTCAATCCATTTTACGATCGCGCCATTGATCTGCTTTTCTGTATATCTATATGGCAAATATATTTTGTGTGTGTATGTACACACATATATAGTATATATATATATATGTTAGAACATAGTTTTGCTCTACTATGAAGATTTTCATTACCTTGCTGGGTGTACCTAAGCATATGTACTTTGATGCACAAATGTGTGTGTGTGTATATATATATATATACTTATTGAATATTTCCGTAAGGTGGCGCCTCCTGTTCCTTGATCATATTCCGATCATGATCTTGAACCTGTGCTCCTGGTCGACCATTACAAGAACAAATTCTGTAGTACAGCACACCTCGGGTAATCTGTCGAGAGCAAAGGAGAATGCAGACAGTAACCATTGCGCATGCGTGTTTCCCTTTATTCCCTCAATTAAGGGAATTTTTTAACGATCCCCTTACCAACCTTCCTTTTTACCTTATGGGCCTTATTTTAGATACTGGCCGCATTCGCCAGGTCCTGTTACAAAATGTGTATACACCAAGTTACCAGCTGCAATCTCGGGCTGCCATAACCATTCATTTTTCACAGGATCCAATTTCGAGAGGAGTTCTTGGCTTCGGAGGATCTCGGTTGGGACTACAGCAACGGTAGGGACCCCCATCATTACGTCGAACTCGCGGGGCCTTAACATGCATCAATTATTTGGTTGGGATCGCGGGTGCGCAGCATGGCTCTTGTATTGCCGATTATGCTGATCCTGATAGTGTCGATGGTGGTTGTGGTGGTTGCGGTGGCGGTGGTGGTGGAAGTGGAACCAGTCTTGGTGAAACCGCCGAGAAACCAATTGCACTATACATCATACTCGCACGATTCTCCTTTATAATATGGGGGTACCCGCCACATGCTACGTATGGGGAATTCCACTCTCGTTCACGGACCACCCCATATTTTTGGACGATTACGTAGGAATTTTTTAATTGCCTCGTGCAAAGGGCCCCACGGCACTTTTGGAAGAAGAGTGAAAAAAATGGCTGAGCAAATAGAAAAAAAAAAGTCACGAGAGACCCTCGGATACGAAGGGATACGCGAAACTGAAAGTGGGGCCTTATCCGATGCCTTCCACGAGATCAAGAAATCCTGTCTCCGTGTAATTCGCGTCGACGACATTATGGGCCTTACCTTAACCACGGTTATCACGATAACCCTAAAAGCGCGGCAATTTTGAAATTGGTGTCCGTCGTACCTAGAAGAAGAAAGAAAAAAAAAAGATTTTTAAGCACAGCATTAAAATAACGAATCAACGTGCTGGGTCCTAAGGCCCAAAATTTATAAGAATTTTGTCACAATCTCGTATCTCTTGAAATTTTTATTGTTCGCGCAATAATACGGTACAATGAACCGCAAGTCGACGGCGTATCCCGGCAACCGCGGCTGATTCAAACACAGCTGCCACACGCACGTCCATGCACGGGGCCTTAATATAAAGCGTCTGGGACCCAAGACGTGGGAGGGCCCGTTTAAGAAAGACAGAGCGGGACTCGCGAATTCGTTCCGTTTATCGGCGTCATTGTCGTCGGTTTTCACGGCAGTTTAAATTATTTAAGGACAGGGGTTAACAAACCCTTCGATTACCGTAAAGAGCCGCAAGATCCGTCGGTCCGCTGCCGCCATTGAGACTTCGGTACTGCCAACCGCTGTCAATCGAACGGATTGGCGAAGATCGAGCGAGCACGCGCACGCGAACCTACATATATACATATAGATACATGTACGTACGGAACGTGCGTGGGAAAGAGTGACCATCTTTTTTTTCTTTTCTTTTTCTTTCTTACTTCCATTCCTCCTCTAAAGACCGTATCGATCGATCGTGGCCGTTCACCTTCGCGCAAAATGCCATCGACAAAATTTCAACCATCGACATATAATGAAATTCCCTTTAATCTCGGACGGGAAATTCCCGTAATTTTTATCTTTTTTTTTATTTTTTTTTTTTTTCATCCGATCGACAATTCCACGGACGTCGCTCTTGTGGGAATCAATAAAATTTTATGTAATTATAACAGATTTCGTACTCCCCCTCCCCCCACCCATCGAATCGTGAATCATACAGCACTCGAGTTACATCCATCATATATATATATATATATATATTGTTACGTAAAGAGATCTTAGGAATTGGAAAAGACGCGATTGGCCGGATAAAAAGTACGCGAAGAAAAAGAAAAAAGAATGAATTGTGACGGACGAAGAGAAAAAGAATTTTTAATACGGACGATCTCGTAATACCATTGACTCATAGTATTGGCGCCGTGTTATATTAGCAATCGGCGCACTTTGCGAATACCGGATTTGGAATGATATAAAAGGAAAAATATATATATATATATATATATTGACGTGTCATCCTTTCTTTGATCTTCTCGTTGGATCGTAGCGATACGTACTATTGCTGTTACGTAGAACGCGGATCTTATTATTCCCAAGACTCTGGGCGTAGTATGTAAATTCATTGATGGGATCGAAGTCGCCGTTTGCGTTCGGCTGAGAATTGAAAATTTTTTTGGGGAAAATTCATAAATTCACGGTAACTTACTACCTGACAGCTGCACGTGGACTTTGAATTAAAATTTATTAATTGCGTATACAAAATATACATTAGTACACGATGCGATTGATGCTAATTAGTGTCACCTTGATCAATACGTACTGCGCAATCGATTGCGATTCTCTGTTTGCAATTTTCATTTGGAATTTCAAGGAATCGTCTTTATTCAATAATTTATTCTCTTGTTCGTTTTTTAATTTTTTTTCTTCTTCATCGTGCTAATTAATTTTTTTATCCTGTGCATCTATCCCCCCTCCCCTATGCTGCGAATCGCTCCGAGAATAAACCCAATGTTTTTTTTTTTTTTTTTAATAGAAGGCTATTATTTCTTTAATGGAAATTATCATGGTGTTTGTCGCTCTTTCGCAATTTAATGGATTCCTTCGATCTGGTATTTTTTTTTCTTTTTCTCATTTTCATTCATAATCCTACGGCGATGCGTCCGAATCAATTATGCGAGTATCCACGAGGCAGCGTGTAAAGTAGAATTAAAAAAAATGAGGAAGGTAGGAATGAAAAAAAAAGTTTGACTTTTTAAACTTCCCGCGCTTTTTTACAGTTAAAAGTTTTTTTTTTATGTTTACTCAGCTTATTGTGACGCCTATCTGTCGACGCCGGATGCTATTTTTATGTACTTTTTTATATTCAGTCCAGTTTCAATTTACCCCTACCTACGCCACTTTACAGTCCACAGACGTATCGGAGGCCGTTCGTCAAAATTCAATTAGTTTTTATTCCATACAGTCCAGTCGCCGGGCGTCAATCTTGCGTCACACCCATCGATAATCAATAACGTACATCAATGTACACTGATTATGAGTAGGAAGCTTCGTTGTCTCCGATTTTTTGTGAATTTTCAAATTATTTTTTATTTCTCAATTCGAGCGCGATCTGTACTGTCGATATTACAGGTTGACCCTTTTTTACCGACCGAGACGAGTACCGAGAACAAGAACAAGACCCCCGACAAAATCCGTCTCGTCGATCGTCTATGGCTCCTAATTAACGTAATCTTAACAGGTTCATATAAAACAGCAAGGCAGTTAAGAAAAATTAGCCTGCCCCCTTTTTTTTCCCATAACTTTTTACCCAAATTCATTTCGGATCATCCAACCGTCCCCAATGAATAAAAAGAAGGTACGCGCGCACACACCAACTACCTTAAAAAACGTGACACCTCGCCCGGTGAAGTTAAAAATGCGTAAATTCTGGTCTCTTATCTCCTGATATAAATTTCATTAATTGTTATCACCAAGACAATGCCTCATTAAGCATTAATTAAGAAAAACAACCGTTTCGGAAACTTTGCCACAGGTCAACGTCTTCCTTATCCGTAAACTCATCTACGCCAGGATACCAAGAACCACACGTAACGCACACAAGTGACACGCTTAGTGTCTCAACACAACCACAAAAACTAACTCCGATCTTTTCAGCATCATCATTTCCGTTACCCATAACTTACCCGTACAATTATCGTGTTCCTAACATAGCAAAATTCAACCCACCAACAATCACAATATCCACCGGTAACAGTTAGAGATTGAACGAATAAAAAAAATCTTATCTATCCTTCAAACTCCCATATTAAATTCCTACACTCGGTTCGAGCATCCCCATCGATTATCATCGCACGGATCCAGATCGATACCAGATAAAAAAAATATTCCCGATGACCCTTCCTTCAAGGTCACCAGGAAGAATGACCTCTCGCTAAATCTTCACAGGTGTACAAACAAGACTTAGAACGGCCATCGAGGATGGTCTATTGGAATTCCTCAAGGTGTTCCAGGGGCCTTGCCGGAGGCGTCTGACCTCGGCCTACCCAGTAACTACATTCAAACCAATTTGCGACCACAGGTAGAATCTTTGCTAATGATAATACGGAATGGGCCCCGGGTACCAAGTAAAACTTTGCACTTGGGTCCCAGGTCCCAAAACTTCGGTTACCGTTGGGCCTCTTATACGTACAAACACACAGACCCGTCGTTCCGTCCCAACAATGTAAAGCAGAAACTCGAAGTAGTAACTGCGTTTAACTCGCCAATAACCACGCTGGACCACGCGGATGGGATTTTGCGGCCACCAGCGATCCTCGACGACCTAAACGACAAACACCCGAAGAGTCCGAGTCGATGTTCAGGAATAACGTGTAAAAGGCACCGAAAAAAAAAATTGGGCCCGTCCTGGACTCTCTTGTAAAATTTTCATCGTTGCCTCGTGTCTTTGTAATTTTTCTTTCATGCCGTAGCCGAACCAGCTTCTACCAACCCCAGAAAACTTCTTCTGCGTCATACGCGGCTTCTCGCCAGACTCGATGCCTCGTCGCCGTTTACGGATCGTCCGAAAGAAAAAAAAATAATAATAATAATAACGCGGCTGTGGTTACCCGCGGCAAATAATTGCGGTGCATCAACGGGTTTCACATATCGTTTTTGAGAATCCTCAATGTCGAGGTCGTGCAGCGTGTGTTGCAATATGCACACGTGTGCAACGAACGAGCGGGATAATTTGAAACGCACTCGTTGCACCGTACTAACGATAACCGAGCCAGCATCGTATATGGGCCTGGGCTCGCGGGAAGGGTTAAAAAGGAAAAGAAAAAAGGGCAGATAGGAAAATTGCCAAAATTGCATGGCTGCCAATTTAAGCGAAGCACTTGACCCTTTCGTTATGGGCGAGAATCGTGGGTAACGATTTTACGTAATAATTCGTTCGAACGAGAATTTTTATTGGCTCTGATCGATTATGGCTCGTTTTAATTGATCGCGTATATATGTGTACGCGATTGACTTTACTGTACCTTATTACCGGCTCGTTTTTCTATATTCCCCACGTTCGGCTATCTTCGGGCAGCTTTACGTATCGGGCACGATGTGAATTTTCTATCGTGTCACGATTAGATAATAAATTTTATTGTAGCAATTACGAGGACCCGCTTTGACCGATCGACGTTATGGACATTTTTTCGTAGAAATATAGCAGCCAGAGAGAAATCTTAGAAAAGCCAAAGTACCCGGCAGTCACTCGAGTCGCTGACCTTAATGCACGAATGATCGAGGTCCCGGGACGCGTACCTACGGAAGCAGCCGTCTTGCGTACTTGCTGTGGAATTGCCAGGTATGCCCAAGTGTACGGACCGTCTTTCAGCTTTAACGAATGGGAATTGCTCTTTTACCCGTAAAGAGGTTATGTACTGCTTTTGACCTTAGGTCAATTTATTTCCATACGTATGTATCGGGTAGCTTTGATCGACCGAGGATGAATGAAGTTAGCAACCAGTGTACGCCAGTATTCGTGTACTTGGTCAGTGGTTGATCTTGAGGTGTCGATAAAAAAGGTCTCCTACTTACCGACGAGGAAAGACTCGCGGAAGGATATTTCCTGCTGACCCCACGTGTCACGCAGCTTTTGGCAAATGACGCAATAGAATGATTCGAGAACGCGAGTCATACTGCGTTCAGGGTAACTCTCTTCTTTTTTTCGCTCCTGAGGAAAACAGGACCTGACGATATACTCCGAGCGGAGTCGCTGGAGCGAAACTTGCATGTGAACTTTTCACTTGAGTCATATGGAATATTCTGGCTGCTGTACGGTTCGTAGCGTTCGATGTATATATATATGTATTTTTTAAACTCTTTTTTATTTTTTTTTGGTTCGTTCTTCGATTCACCTACCTGACGGGGTTTCAGGCACTCGCGTCGACGTTCTAGTTATTTTTCTGTAGTCTATGGTTTTTCTCTCTTACTCCTATCATTGCTCTGGGCACGACTGGATCGTTTGGTGCTTATCATATGTTCGCACGAGAAGTGACATTAGATTCCGTAACGGGTTCCTAGTCATTCTGGTATTTTGGATTAGCTTCGATTCGTACGATTAGCCGCTACAGAGTCGCCATCTTTGTATTTACGTGAAAGCCTGTGGGACTCGGGGGAACCCGTGAACGTAGTATAGCCTCTAGTACGTGAGTTATATATATATATATATATATATTTGTCCTATATATTGGGGTATGATGGGCCCTAGTAACTATTTGAGATTAAAAATATCCCTAGGGCATGTCTTTCAGGTATACATAGGGATAATATTATTGTGGTTAGAACGGCTGTACGTTACCGCGTTATCCGGATGCTGTATTAATCATCGGTGCCTATCCGGTCCATGGATGCTGAGATCATCGAAAATCATTGCCACGTTATTTTTCGCGAATTCACGAACGATTCGGGGATCATCAGTTGCGTCATTCGCGTCGAATTTCAAGATAGCAAAATCATGGTCGAATCACGCAACAGACACTTCACTCGTCAAGAATTTCTATATGGATACGCATTTACATTGCGGGTGTATGAAAACAAGTTTTATCCTATGGGAATATTATTTTTATCTATGATTAGCAGAGATACTGTATTTTGAGTTATGATAATGTAACGTTATATTGTATGCATTTAAGTTCGTTTTTTTTTTACATTTGACAGCACGTAAAAGGGCACGTGGTTTTTATTGTCAATTCCGTGACGCAGTTTGCCTTTTCGCGGCATTTAACGATCTTGGGACATAAATTCATAATTTTTCGTGACATTTGAAGTCTACGATATTATCATGGAAATGTCTATTTTCTGAAAATCTTTTATTCTCCATTTTTATTTTTATACCGATTTCATCTTTCGATTGGATTTTTTTTTTCTAACGGCATAAAAAAAGCTTATCAAAATTGCATATCTGCAACATTGATAAAGAAATTTTTGAAATTCATCCGTGTCGATTTTACCGTTCGAGTCTCGAGGCCGATCATAAAAATGAGTTATCAATGGCAATTCCTTGAACGGCATCCAGATACACATGCGATATACAGTAACACTATTAAGCCGAATCTCCATCGCTGTCGACCAGAGTGTCGATAACGTTACTCAAATTGTCAGGGAGTCTAGATAAATAATATTCCTAATAAGAAGACAGAAGTTTCCGTTTGAATTACGCGGAAGCCGGACCGTTAAAAGTCCCTTATCCAAGAGAAGCTAATTAAATCAGATCATTACGTGATAAGGAATGGCATGGTTGCCCGCCGGAAATAAATAAATCCCATGGTTCCCAGGCTTAATTTCTGCTTTGATAACGGTCCCCCGTTCAGCGCAGACAAGATCCCGTGAGATCCTTGACTTTCGTCCAATGGCCGCTCGCTCGGATTTTACGATTCTAATCCAGCTTAACGTACGAACGTCGGTCGGTTAGAAAAGAAAGAAGATAAGAAAGAAGAAAAAAAAGAGACGTGCAATCAAAATTTCGCAAGCATCCCGCACAATGAGATATTCTAATGGCACCAAGCGCATCTAAACGTATCCCGTGCAATTAGACTGTTTTACATGTCAAATCGTCCGGGTGCACTTATTTTGGTAACCTCGCGCCAAGGTTCAGCCTACGGACAATCGTCGTATTTTCTGCTCGTTAAACGCTCTGGCATCGGCCGTTAACACGTTCCGTGACAGCAGACAAAAATTATGGCGACCAAGTATATTAAAGGGTGTCGTTCCTTCCTATATTTACGGAGAGTTTCGTGATGAGACGTGGAGAAGTTAATTTTACTAACCTAAAAAATTTCTAATTCCCGAGACAGACTTTGTAATCCGAAATTAAGATTATCGTGGCGCAACTTAAAATAGTCCTGCGCGTACCGTTATACCTTTCCCGAGGATTATCGATGGGCAAAGCAACGGTTAAGCCTTCTTGCGGAATTTGAAATTCAAATTACCCGCCGGCAATTGCATTTCCCGGTAGGCACCGCTCTCGGTCTGGTACGGCGCTGCGATACGGCATAGACTATACCGACGCTCTATAGAGGCTCGACTCTGTGGCCGAAAGTTATTATACCGCGCTGGCTTACTGTACCGGGTGGATCATTATCATTATTGCGTAAGAGGGACGACGGACGAAATGATCTGTCAATAAATTCAAATCGCTTTCGGCAAACACCCACGAGAGCTTCTATTTATACATTACTTAGCGATATTGTGTATTTAGGAACACATACGAACACGCCTGTACCTCGTATGGGTAAATCTGAATTCGCTGTATGCTTTATGCAATCTCGTACACGCATCACGTACGTTCGTATATCCTTACCGTAATAACGTATAAGCCTGTCCTCATTGATTATTCTATTAATGCGTAATTCCAAAATAACAGATATTGGTATGTAGGCGGATATATATGTATTTCTTTTTTTTTTTAATTTATTCATCGAGTAGTCGCATGAATACGCACCGTGCGAATTACATGGGAATATGGGAATTTGTGAACGCGTGTCTAGACGGAATACAAGAAAGGCGTTTATGATGACAGGTGTCTTCTAATATCTATATATAGCGATTACAGAATATATCGTTAATGGATTCGATAAATTGATTTTTTTTTTCTCGTAAGAGCCACGAGGCCGTTGGAAATCGGCCGTAAGGATTCAGCTTGGATGATTTAACGACGCCGTCACGTTTATTGATATTTTTTTTTACATTAGTGTCTTGTGTAAATTAATTAGTCAGATCGAAGAGGATCTAATTATTACCTTTTTCAAAGTCACGACGTCGTATGAGCATGTACGTATGTTTTTGTGATGTGTTTACAAAAAATTGTAATTGCTACAAGGTGAAAGAATCGTGTTGGGAAATGATTATCGAGTGTCAACAGTTGCTAAGGTTTATTTGGAGCCACTAATTCTGCTAATTAAATTCGTGAAGAAAAAAAAAAAAGGTGTCAGTTCAAACATCGATGAATTATGATGGCATCTTTGGTCTTGTAATTTTTATATGTATTTTTCAGGAAATCGATACTCGATGATCGTCTCCGACACGCCGTCGTGAAATTGGTTACTCAACTTGCACTGGTGCGTAAATGACATCAGAATAAATGACAAGTGGTTGGTTTTTATTGCGATTTTATCCTGGCCATTGGCACCGTGTCGCTCGAACCGTGACTGAAGCTATCCTTACAAGGAATTCCAAGATTTACCCAAAAATCGAGGGAACGACTTTTAAAGCGAACCAGTGGATTCTTAACAGGAAATAAGGTAAATGACTTTATGCATTTCGATTTCTAATGTACACCTTGTATGGTGATTTTAAATAAATAATTTTTAACAAAATTTATTAATACATTTTATATCCCATATCCGGTCAATCAATCCACTTCAACGTCATTTAGTACTATTAAATAGTCGTGCAAATTAAATTGGCAGCCCTGAAGGCAGAGCTGTACATCCACAACGAGGTAAATGCGCCAGACTTTACCATTACGTGTGTTAACAGTCAGGGGAAGAAATATACAAGAATCGTGACGTCAGACATAACGAGCGCTGCGCCATCTAGGTTATACTTATTATATAATGGTAATTATACCAAAGTCAGTTACAATTGTAGTTTCCAGCAGTTGGACATCCTGCAACGAGTATAAATAGTTCTGAACGCCCGAGGCGTTTCCCAAGCAGACTAGAAGTGTTTTTTTTTTTCTTTTTTCTTGAATCTGACTGTGATACATTTATTTATGTAATTCTGGAGCACGTCACTTCCGGTTCGGCGGGATAAACTCTGTAACGGTAAATTTTGGACAGTTCACACGATCAAGACGATACCGAAGCTTCCTGCGATCCTTTACGACAATCGAATAGGAAAGAATAATTTTTCACTATTTATTATTGTTAATTAAATTATCAGTGTACACAGGTAATTCGCGAGATACTTAAACACCTGAAAATTAATATTTGAACGGAAGTTGATCTTACTGAACGGAAGTGAGGGACGGCCATGACAGTCTTTATATATAATAACAATAATATATTGCAGAGCACGAATCGCCAGCCGTGAAGCTGTCACGTAGCTTCGTCAAGCGGATGGACAGTAGTCTTCGGAGGAGGATGAATTAACCTAAAAAGATGAGGTATAAAAAAGCGATGGGAACCAAGTAAAAAATAAAACGAACAACGACGTCCTAATCGAATTCTCGGATATAAAGGGAAACGACAGATTCCAGGACAAACCGCACGGAGCTCGGTAATTAATTGATTACATCCAAATTGGCGAACGATTCTCTGAAAGACATTTTCTCGAAGGCTCCTAAATCTTTGGTTTTATTTGCACCCGACCTTCTTCTCTGGCGGTTTTCTCTTTTTATTTTTCTATGGTCGATTCGTACTTACACTTCGTCACGGCTTTATAGGTTAGAACAGGGGCTGTGTTTACTCACGTTTCGACAGTCTTGTTCCCGGTGAAGAGTTCCTTGTGTCTTGGTATTATCTGAAACCTAACCTATAATACTTTTACTGACTTTTTTTACATATCTTTTTCAGGCTGGTGTACAACGTGCTTTATACTCGTGTAACTTGTACCGCACTGAAGTGCTGCTTCGTGAAAATGACGAAAGATGGCCGACGAAAATTTTTCCTCTTGATTATACACAGATTGAGAACCGGAGGTCGTTAACCATTATCCTGACACTGGGATCGGCCGTAAGCGAGCTCACTATGTATTTTGCCAATATAAATTCCGTGACGCCACCATACCTGTTCTGGTTCAATAATCTGCGTTGGAGCTGGGATTCACAATTAATGGATTTTCGTAATGGGTGCCGGGCAAGTTTCCCAAATGGTATCTGGCAACTGGAGGTTTTGGTAATTAGCCATTATCCCGGTGGGTAATGCAGGTATGTATCGGTAAATAGAGGCTTTGGGCTACTGGATGGTAAAAGAACAAACAAAGCGTATTGGGGGATAAGAAAGAGCTATTAAAAATAAATGATACCGATTCTCTATGGGGGCTGTGTGTGTTTTTATCTGTAGACAGAATTTCTAATGCCTGCGTCAGTTAGGTTCAACAATCTCTTAAACATCACTAGGAATCCACAATTAATGGATTTCACGGCTGTCACGATACCAGATCACCTCATGGCGTCAAATCTGCCGGACCCCGCCGAGCAGATCGGGCCCCACAGCTGGGCCAGTCATGGAAGAGAGGGAACGGTAGGTCCCACGAGAAATGGAAAACCTGGAGTGAAGAAACATGAAGAAAATAAAATATAAATTTTAAATAAATTAAGCAGATTAATTTTTTTTATTAAATTTCCTGTTTGGTAAATTCATTATTCATTATCAAAGGATAATTTTGATTTCGTGTGTGAATTCAATTTCCCACCTTTTTTTTTTGTATTTTTTCCTCAATTGGCGCATGCGCACTGAACTAGTGTCGAATAGCAAGATCGAACGAATAAGTCAAAGTGCTTCCTGCTTGTTCTTTTTTTTTTTTTTTCTAAGATCGCTTCAGTCGATTTACTTTTCTTACGAGTTTCGCTTCTTGCTCTTCTACTTCTGCTACTCATTCTTTGGTCTCTTTTACTTCTTCCTTCTCCTCTTCCACGTCCCCTCCGCTTGCCCCCTTATCGGTCCTGCAGTCCTCTCGCCTCATGAAAAAAAGGAATGTTGTTAGCGAGAATTCCGAAGTTTCATGGAAAAAAAAAAAAAACCCTATTCAGAGTGACAACGTCGGTGTCTTTAACCTTTGAAATCTCAAAGGATTCGCAAATAATAGTGACGTTTCATTCAAACCGTCATTTTAAGGATGAATGGGGTCATCAACTCAGGGATTTACTAGAGCGCATCGATCCTGCTGATAAACTTATTTCTCTATATAGAATTTCCAACGTGCAGGATGATTTGTGATTTACTTAACGTAAGGATTATAATTCACTATGAAAGAAATTTGATAAGGATCAGAGCCTGAGGCAGAATTGGAGATAGCATAATAACGAGGCGATATTCAATGTGGCTACGACCAAGGACGAAAATCACGTTAATCCTTGTTGAGGCACAGCAAAGATACAGGACTTCCTCTATAAGGAGTACCGTATTGATGTTCTTGAAACTATTATATTTTTTTGTAACCTTATTCTACAAATATCGATGATCCTTCCGTTCACGTAGAAATTGCCTGGGAACGATGAATCCAGTTTGCTAATATTTAATTAAATATTTACTTATCGGCTCCTAGTCGATAATATATTTTTAAAGGATCAGGACGATCTAGACTCTTCGCTCTGGAGTCAATACTCCTTGTAACGACGCCTTGTAAAATTTGCATTTAAAGCTGCCCAAACTTTGTCAGGAACAATAATATGCATATGAGAGTCCGTCGAGGAACCGGTTTTCCGAGTCCTTGCAGAACGATGAGAATCTCGATGGCAATGATCCAGTGATCGGAAATCCTGTTCAGTGAAAAACCAGGAGCGGAAGGTCCTGCAAGAGATCCAAGATCGTCGATCCACCTCGTGGATCGACCAGATCCAGATCCTTCATCCTTAAGAAGACATCCTCCAGGTCGTTGCAAAGTGGCCCAGGACGATCAGTGATAAAAGTTGGTAAGAAGTCAGACCTTCGTCTTGCACATTCAGGTATACAGGGAAAAAAATCCAAAAAGTCTGCCGACTGGCCAATGACGTTCCTAAAAAAAAAAGTTACATAGAAACAAAGAAGGATCATTAAACCAATGATGAAAAACCCAATTAATCATTACCTGATACATAAAAAATCAGTGAAATCCCTCCAACAGGACTCATCCGACCACCGTTTAATCATCTCTATAAATTATCACCTAATTACCAAGTCAAACTAAACAAACAACAGACCTTCGATCTGTACAGAGACTTTCCCTTTCAAACTCTTAAACATCATTAGATCATTGCGCCATTAAGAAGATTAACAAATCTGGCCACTGAATCGATCAAATTATACCAAAAAGTCATTAGACACCATAGAACAGACCAAAAAGTCATAAGAGTCAAATGATCATCAGGACCCTGACAAAGTCCCCCAATCTTCTTCCGGCTGACCTCAAACGTCCGTATCCACTGGCATAAGATTACCCGTGTCTAAAGTCACGGAGCCATCCCTGGTCTGTACCTGGACAATGACCTGTCACCCATAATGAAGCGATCGATAATTCATATTCCACCGTGTGAACTGATCCGCCATCGGCTTTTCACTCTTTTACAATCCATGGGTTAACAGACTTTAGCTACATTGCTTCGATATACAATGTACAGTGCTTATCCACGTTACACTACACGCTCTACACATAGGTTATCCTAACACACAGTTGAGGCTAGGTCGAGGAGCGTCAGCTAGTTAGTTAGGGGCCACATTTATACGCAATGAATTAGCTGCTATGGTTAGACGTATAAGGGAGGACAGGTCGCCCACGCCATGTTGCAGCAGCTGGTATCCCGGCCTGCCGTGCTTGGGATCTTTTCTTGGTCCTCCTTCCGGGGCACGACGTCCTGAGATCCTGGTGACCGTAACGATTATCCATTCGCGCCGTAACCGGTCATTTCCAGCCTGGTACCAGGATACGTGGCAGTGGCTTGTTGATTCTTAAAGAAAAAAAAAAAATTTTATCATTACCAACACAACGAGGCATTACCAAAATTCATTTTGCTTAACGTTTAACTGATACCAGTCGATCGATCGTCGATTGAAATTTGATTAGCGGGTTAGGAAAAATCTAATATATTACGGTATAGCTTCATTACATTATTCTCGTGGTAGCCATTAGTGATTGGTGACAGACCAATAGGTAGTCGCGTATTTACAAATGGACCCGTTTACATGGACAAAACTGGCCAAAAATTCATCAATAATTCTGACTAAATTCTGTCTTCTGGATGGTTGCTGACTCGAGAAATTCTCAAGGTCGTATCGACTGTATCGCCCATGACGCTATGTACCGCGTACTCGCCGTGACCTATGACCTGTACTATACACACACGTATGCAATCAGACGGCAATTCCATGTCCGTATTACGTATCGACTACTATGGCGTCGGCACGATATTGCCTTTTTATTATTCACCTGGTCGGACGGTACGGGGCCTCATATGGATGAACAGGTGTTCGCCATGTATTACATCTTCAATGATTATCCTGCGAAGGGCATATTAGATCCAATGGGTATCGTGACGTCATGTTAAAGGATTCTATTTTTTTTTTTTTTTTTTCTAATCATTTACCAAATCGAGCGACATTATCCTTCGGTCGCTTTATTGATGGGCACATGTGGATGGAATTTGTTGTCACGATTGTCCTGTTAATCTGTATTAGGTCGGTATGCGACTTAATGACTTTACACAGGTGTCTATGATCTTGTGTTATTTTTAACTTGTATATATATATATATGTGTGTGTGTTAATAAATAATAGGGAATAACGCAGTCTCGGAATGCAACGTTCTTCTTTTGCATCCTTGCAAGGACGCTACCTCGACTGTATTCTCGTGATTCTACCGAGCTCGCCGTAATTAGCCTCCTCGCCGGGACTAATTACGCATAATCGTTACTAATCGAGCCCAGAAGCCATTGCGCTAACGTTCCCACTTTATCATAAGCGTATTGTAAACTTCGACGTGACAAACGTATCTCTGTTAGCCTCTCTTAATGCGATTTTCATTGTTACGCGGGATTGTTATTATATTTGAATTAATATTTTATATTTTGATAACGATTTTTGTTGTTATTATTATGGGGGGTGGCGGGGGTAGGGGGGGTTCTTAATTATCCGCACAGATTTTTAAAATGTCCTTTATCGATTGCGTGTTATTCGATTCCGAGATCTTTCGGACAGGTGGCTGCGACCTCGAGGATGAGGTACGCTGGTCCATCGAGAGAGGTCGAATCTGCGGGAGCCACTGGATGAGATGAGAGGAAAAGAGAAACGGAGATGAAAAAAAAAAAAAATGGCGAATAAAAGGTAAGGTCAAACTTCCGTCTAGGATCCATGAACTCTGAACGATCATGTACAAGATGGCTCATCTTCGCTACTGGACCTTCGGCACTTTCATCATCGACCAGTCAGGATGCTGGACGTTCACTCTCGATTTCATCTGGAACTGGTATACGATCGATGAAATCGTTAGAGAAATTCATTCTTGACTCGTTGAAATTGTTATTATTATAGATTTAAATAGCGCGTGCATTGGTAGAGTTTTTTTAAAAATCTTTTATAATTATAATGGACCGAAAATCATTCGAGTCGGTCTGCAGATGACATCGAGTCTACTGAAAGATCTTTATGTAATTTCTATGCCGACTACCGTAGCCCGGGGCCAGGTCACTCTTCATAGAAATCGTCATTGCGAACCCACCGGAAGCGAATTTGGCAAACATAAGTGAACGATGATTACGTGTTATTTTTTCTTTTCAATTGTCGTTGAATAATTAATCGATAAAAAGAATTTAGGATAAATTTCATCATTTATCGTTAGCTAAGGAACCAATGAAAAATATAATATTCATTTTATCGCTAATTTAATTGGATCGTTTGTATACACTGTGAACTATAATGACATCGATACGTGACGAAAATTTTGCAAAATTTTTTGTATTCCTCAATCCCTACAAAATTAATTTTGAATTATAATAATTTGATCATCTACGAAAATATCGACGTTGGAAATACTCGTGCGTAACGCACGAAATTTTGGAAATGCGCATCGAAAGCGATGTTCGTCATAGATACTTTCGTAGGATCGACACCTGACGATCATAATTAATGATGAATAATTTTACGAATTTCATTGCTCATGTGAAAAACACATATATGCAAATACATGTATATATATATATTAAAAGTCAAAATTTTGATACTCAAGTAACGCAAAGATAATAGATGAATGAAAAATTCCGTAATTTTATTAGATTCCGTGAGATTTGGAAATAAATAAATTTTAATGCGACGTGTATACGTGTTTCCTCGATAAAAAAAAAAATTTCATATTTATCACGTTTTATAACAAAGACATTTTTTTAAACGACAAAGAATCGCAGACAGCATCACCATGTATCGAGTACACGGTAAACTTTCCGATGGGACTTACGTGTTACGGTACTTTGAGATTTTTTTTTTGGGCCTTATACCCAAGTACACAAGTACCTGCACAGTGTACACGTGTATCCATACACACAGCCACATCACAAAAGACCCGCATACAAGATTCCTTCTATATGGGATTGCATGTCCGCAGACACTTCAGGATCTCATAATTCCCGCGTAACCTGTAGACTCTCGTGACCTCGACGTGGCAGCATCCCGTTGCACCTAGTGGATGAGGGTAAGGATGACTGACGGAATATCTCCTGGTATCCCTCACAGAGTCCGAACCGTCATTTAAATCCATTCGTGTAACACGTTAACCGTACAAACTGACTGCCACTTCGCATACCAGGAATCCCTTGGCTTCTGCGAACGACTGGCGATTCTAGGTCGAGAACTCGAAGGGTACAGCTATGTACAATAGCGACGTACTATAGCGGATATAAAGCGAGAGGAAAAGTCGACTACAGTCACTTTACGATATACCGGTGAATCGCGATGTTACAGTACAGCTGCGGTACCCTAATGATTTTTTTGCAGTTGCACCTGCAAAGTCTCATGTTCTGGTATGTGTGAATAAATTTTTGAACTTTTTTTTTTCTAATAAATTTTCATTTTTTTTTTTATTCAAAAAGTGCAGCTGCGTCACAGCATCCTTAACGGTTGCAGCTGCGTGACGTATACTGGTATCGAGATTTTTGAATTTTTTTTTTACTCATACGCCACCGATTTCACCATGAAGATTTTTTTTTTCTTTTTTCCACGAGTTAGATAGCAGATAATTTTACTGTGCTCTTATCAGTCTGCTATTCCGCGAATAACGATTTTTTATATCGATACTATCGAAATACCTGGATCGATAATCGACAGCTATATACTGTTTGAGATATTGTACGTTAATTCTCTTAGTCACGATAACCGATCGATTAATGCGATGACTGTGGTTGCTATATGTATGCATAGACTCGTACGTGTCATACATGTGAATCGATATTATAATGATAATTATCAGATCCATATAAGGCTGGAATGATGATTCGATGATATTTCGATTAATAAATCCGAGTTGATTAATCCTGACGGAAAATTCTATGCTTCTTTTCTTCGGCGAAAGTATTGAGGTTACTGGTCACGTGTGTCCCACGTGTAATAAGTTACACACGTGCTCGTAACGTACGAGAAGACAGATGAGGCTGATTCTTAATTACCCAGTATAAGTAATAGAAAACGGAGTTTGATCGACCTTGACGAAGCCCGAGTGCCGAGGTTTGTTAATAAAGAGAAGAGAATCCGATTGCTTGATATAAAAGTTTTTCCTAAAAACCAATCTTCACTTTCTTCGAGAACTTTCGATCTCAAATTTATTCGATCGGATATCAATATAATCGAATCCGATTCCTAACATTTCCATACGTGCCTTATCGATCCTATCTGCTTAGTAATATTCAGACATAACAATTACGTCATAGCTATATCCGTACCTTGCGTCCTTCCAAACGCGTAGTATCGTCAAATTCAAC
>JARQSV010000091.1:108094-121858 GCA_030142285.1 Calameuta idolon
GGTCAGATATCGATCGATTCCGTCATGTAAAACCGGATTTCTCGTTATTTTATTTCAATAAACTCCAATCCAATTTGTGAAATAATTTATTATCGCGCTTCATTAGGCTAAGAATTATCTTTATTTACAATTTCGTAATATACATAAGAAAATGACAAATTGTACCCGTAAACCATACAGTGTGTTAATAATCAATTGCTGTACAATAATTAGCTCGGGTCTAATTATTCGAAAATTTATCATCAGTACAGATTAGAAAACCATTCCCATATCTATTTATCTCAATTATATTTATTAATTGGCTGCCAAATATGGTGGGTCCAGCTTTTTCTCTCTCTCTATCTCTCTCCCTCGTACTATGTAATAGGTTGAATAATAAGAATGCGAAATAAACATACAAGAGAGAAACGCATAAATTGCAGAAGCGTGACGCGCATGGGATACGAGGAGACGAGGGTTCGCGATCTGCCACGAAGTTGCCCGAACCACTTGAATACAATTACTCTCCCGAAGCGCATATTTCGGCCCATCAATTTCCCCGATAATAACGCGAGAAACAAGTACCGTCATTCGCCAGGAGTAAGTAGTGCCTGCCTACAAACTGCCAGCCAATATGGAGAATATACTAAAAAAAAATCGCTCGCATAGAAATACCACTCTTTGTTTGTTGGTACCCCTGTAAAAAAAAAAAGTGAAGAGACCAATAAGCTCCACCGTCATAACCTTCATATTATTAAGTGCAATCTTCGGATACCGAGATCAGATTCACTTAGGACCAATTGACACAAGATCCTGAACCCTGATTGGCCGAAATCCTGATAATTAAAAGTAGCAGTGGACGAGTGCCCATAATGCTCAGACCTCTTAAGCCGTTTTCATGTAACAGGCACACGCGTTCAGCAACAGCTCGTTAAGGCAGCACGGATCGAAGAGAAGGAAGAGAGATCTGAGTAAGGTAAGAGGAAGGTAAAGAAGGTGGGATGGTAAGGATAGTAAAGAAGGTTAAGGATAAAAAGGTTAAAAAGACAAATAAAGATGGCGGTCATGCTCCAATGGTCTACGGATGTGCTGCCATATCGTGTTTAACACGTAGAGACACTTCATACTTGGTATCTCATCTAAATATAACCTCGGCACTTCGTGAGGTACGTTACCTTATTCCTATAACCATTTCATTACCTATGATCGAGTAGTTCTTTAAGTCGCACTTTTATATTGCAGGCTCATGCGCTACGGCGCAGGCACCGTCCTAGCGTACAGGCACAAAGACTGAACTCGTTGCACCGAATGCAATTCCCTGCAGTTGTTGCACTTGGTAGCCATCGGGCATTATGGTAAGTGAATGCCATCGTTTATTGCACCTAATAACAGCTCGTAAAAAGTCCATGTAAAAGATTTATCGGGTGATCCAAGTGGACTGGTGCGTCCTTATTGCTGGTTCTTCCAGGCCTGACATGGTCGGGTAGATATCTACTAGACATTGGCGAGCACCCAGAGATAAGACCCAGTCCGGAGTCTATAAGCTGGAATAGGAAATGGCACATTTCTCAATTTAACATGGTTTCTGTTATCAGTCGGACTTTTCGTACGTATACACCAAGGATTCTTTAATTCGAGAGGTGGCACTGGAGGATGATTAAGAGTAGGAAGAAGAAGAGGAGGAATAAGAAGAGCAAGCAGGAGTAACGGGTTCCAAGACGGACGATACAATTACACGCTATATATAGAACACGATGGAGGTATAAGTAACATGATTAATGGACGATAACGCAATTACGCCATGATACGCCTTGCGTGCAGCGACGTCAAGTGCATCTCTTCTCTTCGTTCTGGCCTTGTCTTGGCACACGGTGGACGTTGCACGATCCACCCTGCAGGTTGCGCCGACATAACCTCTTTTGAATTCGCAGTCCTCTATGCATCTTCGAGAGTTCGTTCCGCCTGTCGACGTCGTCGGGGACGCCCGAGCGTCGACTGGAACCTGGGGGAGACGTCGCTCTCGGCACCGATACCAATACCTCCTCTCTCTCTCTCTCTTGCACCCGTGGGACCAGTCTACCAGAGAGAGAGACAGATTGCAAGAGTACAATCACAAAGGAAATCACTCTCGTTACCCAGTATCATCATTTGCACGCCATGCACAATCGCGATGACTCCACCGATGACTCTTCTCCTTCGACACCTTCCTCAAGGTCGTCTCTTTGTTTTAGCCAATCGGCTTCACCGTCGTTTCCACTAGCCTCGTGTCCTCAGACAACTTCAGGCAAGTGGACTCTTCCCCCTTTCACGTTTTTATCATCAGGGATCATTTTTGGCTTCTTATATCATCCCATGGATATTATCGGACAGTCCTACCTCCGGTTGTGGTCCCAACGAAGATCTTGGAGCTGTGTCTGAGGTATCGAACTGTAAATAGTACAGTCGGTTGAGAGAGAACAGAGAGGGAGAGAGAGAGAGAGAGAAAGAGAATTGAAAGTAAAAAGTGACCGGATGCCTTCAGAATGAATGAGCAACGCCCATGGCATATCCAGCGCACCGTGGCCAAATCGGCTGAATAACAAACAAACTTTTTTGTCGATTACTGCCCAAGGTATGAACGCCTCGATGACTCCTGATGATCGGTTCAACGACGAGGATGAATATCGGATGAGGATAGTCATGAGAAAGATGCCTCTAGGACCAGTAAAGTCTACAGCCTCCGGTGGTAACGCTACGCCTTGGGAATCAAGATTAGCATGTCTCATTAACTTCTGACTCAGGTTAAAGAATGACATTGTATTTTCCTTCTCTTACTTAGCCAACTTCACGGTACAGGGGATCTGGGAATCGTTTCCCTGGAACTTCTGGGCGTAGGCAAATAACCGAAAAAAATTTATGTAACGCTTCTTTGGATATTATATACATGGACAGGACTGAGATCAAGGGGAGTCGTTTGACTTCAGTGCAGAAACAAAAATTAAAAGAAATAAACGACACTGCGTCGATTCGCTTCTCGTATTTTGTATCTATTTACATGACTTAGGTATGTAATTACATGTGTAGTGCATTAACGGAATACAGGAAGACGCTTATCATTCAGTGTCAGCTACCCGGTTGCCCATTTGTATACGTTTGATCTTACATGCTCAGTCGCTCTCGTGTTAATTCACTGGGAATTGCTGAATTAGTAATTAGCTGGGCCTAAAGGTGAATCCTCAAAAATCCTAAGACACTGAACGTGGCCGAGGTTCTACGAATAATGTGTTACAGGAAAATATTTGTCCACCGGATATCCGGGGTACGATTAAGAGTGAAATAAAATGACGCCATCATGGAGTGTGGACTAAAATAAAAATGATTCTAAACATTTTTTTAATTACTCAATAATTAAGAAATCTACGAAAAGTTTATTGACTTTAAGGCAGATCATCAACGTGGCCGCAATTTATACGGAATGGACAGAGATGCGTTCCAGGTAGTTGTTCGCCAGATTCCACGTCGTCCACATGTGGCAGCGACGCGATGCGTCGCGTCGTGACGTCGCGTGGGTTTCTCATGCAGCTTGACCCCCGCAACTCCATCGAGCAGTGCGATTCCAGGTACTAATGACGAACCCTTGATTAGAAGACATCAACAACAGTACCCACGCGACAGCCTCGTAAACCTTGGAACAAACGGGACGTGCATACCCGCCTTAACGTGCCCTGAGGCCGAAGAAGGTACATCGAGAGGATCATTGGAATGCGTCATTGGATAAAATCTTGACGACAAGCTGATAAATAAAAAAATTGTATTACAAAAAAAAAAGTCACACCAACCTTTCCCAGGTCACCTTAATCCTAGACAATAAAATTAAGATCATTCGATTTGGCCATTGGCCAGGCTTTGGTCGTTGCTTAGAAAGGCGCCTTTCGCACGAGCTTCGCGAATGACAATTGGCGACGTACAAAGTTGACCCTCGTGGATTCTCAGAATCTGAACACTCTTTATTTCCTCCTGTCAGTGATGCTAATGCTCTTAGGGTTCCCGGGGTTCGTTTTAAGTCATGTAGTCACTCTATCCAGTGATAGTCTATGCCTAACGGTATCGCTATTTCCATAGACTCGCGGCTGATCCTTCTCCTTCGAGAGGGAGAGAGAGAGAGAGAGATATGAGAGTTAACATGCATCTCAACCAACTATTTCAACCCCGAAGCCATAACCATTAGGTTCCATTAAATACCTCCAATCCTTACGGCACACGCATCGACTACCGTAGTTAGATAGTTTGCCGGTAGCGGCGTGGATAGACATTCCACCGTGAACATAGCCATACACTGAGTACGTACCAATGTATGCCTGTCTATCGCAACGTCCGTCTATTCATACCTACGTATCTCCGTATAGAACATGCATAGGTACCTGGACCATCTCCTTGTTCACCACTTCCAAGATCTACGCGGCGTCTTGTCAGGAAGCTCTGCTGTACGGGTAAATAAGATCGTTTCGAGAATTCTAAAGAATAATTGTATTTTTATATTGCTTTAACCATCGAGTATACAGAGAGAGAGAGAGAGAGAGAGAGGTTAGAATCGTAAAAGTAAATCTGACGCTCATCGAGAATCTCTTACGTGAGGTTATTTTTCTAAATTCACCATTTATATTCATACTGGTATTTTTAATTCTTTTAAAAGAGGAAAACATCAGTCTTGGACTTTTTGAGTTTAGTGCCATCATCTGTCACGTATGAGGCTCCCTGCAAGTCAAACTGTATACCTTGCGTGCAGTCAGTCAACTCAACTTGTGCAGTGCACGTATGTGAATGCGCTTTTACTCGAGCGTGTGTACTTGCGTTAGATCGGTATATGCGGCAATTTCCATGCAGTCGTATGTCGCTGCCGAAATTAAAGGTCAGGACGTTGAAAGGTCGCTGCCACGCAGGTGGAACCAAAGTGGAATCGACATTCACGTGACGTTCTCATTTAATCTTTCTAGTGTCCTCGAATTGGTTGCTGCGTATTTGAATGTCCGATGCGGATTTTTCTGGAGGAAAAATAAAATTTTCGACGCCTCTCCAAGGAGGGGATGAAGCACGGAATGGAAACAGGACCTGCAAGGGTAGGCGGACCGAAGAATCCAAGGAGCAATAAAAATACGGAGATTTTTATTGCTTGGGAAGTTTTCTGACTCCCGTGGGGCATCTTCTTACCATCCTGGTCTTCTGCAAGTCAGGTCACTGACTATATATGTATATATGTATATACGTGCCTGTTCACGGAAACGTTTTATGACCCATCCCCACATGGAATTGTAGTACGTACGTATGCAGACGGTCGCTGCGAGCCACTCCGTGCTGTTTTTATTCTTTCAACCCCAAATTTTCTTTACAATGTATCCACTTTGTTTATCTCTTGCAGAGATAAAAGGACTATCCTGATTCACGTTGGCAACCGGGGAACCTCCGGCTCCCTTTTTTTTTTCTTCTCTACGTAGACGCGCTTTCACGCAACTTCAGCAGACCTTGACTCCGTGTGTCGCGCCGCTGGGAAGTTTATGGGCCTTCGCTTCTTGGGGCCCTTCAAAGGGCGTAACGTGACACTGATTACTATTTCGTGAACTAAACGTGGGACCGTTAGGTAACATTTTTACATACCGTGAAGAAATATATAAGGTTATTTTATTTAGGTGTAATGGTAAAGAGAGCGTCGGTGAAAAAGAAAATTTATTGTAATTTTATATCGGAGTGATGAAACGTTGGATCGTACTTCGAAGTTACTGACCTCTCTTGGCTGTAATTGAAAATTTTTTTTTTTTCTTGGTTCGTGTCTTAACTAGATGGACATACAAGAGTGCCAACATTACTGGCAAACAGTCAAGACAAGCCGGACGATGTTGGTTTAAAACCGAGGTGACTAAACCTTATCCGGAAGAGGATTTTGCAGGTCTACCAACAGACTGTTTGACTTAGGGTCTTGATGTTTCTCTTACTGATCAGGATTCATGGGTTCGTGTTACATTGTTGGCAATACCTGAGTGTGACAAGACGGTAACGAATTTTAATCCTGTGGCGTCACGTGAACTTCAGCTGTGCTTCGCAGAAGACGTGCGGAGGGTCTCGGTGACTCAAGAAGGAAGTACAAGAAGAAGAGGAAGAAGAAGAAGAAGAAGAAGAAGGATCGCGGGTTTCGTGTCTTGGTCAATGATACCTCTTGGCTGGAAGTCCTGGCGGGTCCTTCAGGTTTCATCTTGAAGCAGTAACACAAGAACGCCATTATCTCAGCACTTGGGTCGAGGAACCACGTCTTCCTAGTGCACGTATCTAGCGAGAATGGCGTAACAGTCCACGTATCACGTATACCAGCTATCCGGTATCACCGTAAGACACTATATGGAATTACAAATTTGATATTCCTTAATTAGTAAAGTTTTAATGGTAAATCAAGATCCTGAGAACTTCACCCAATCAAACTGTCATCCGCAGCATCTATTACATAACGAAATTCTCTGGATCCAATCGACTCTTTCTAGTTGATTAAATTCAATTCTATCATACGATTCGCCTAACTTTACCAGTATAGGCTACTGAACTGTTAATGACATCGTTTTGTTACCGTTGTCTCTCGCTAACAGCCGGAACGTGTTCATCGGCCAGTGGCTGAGACAAGCTTGTTCAGATAACAGCATCTTATTTCTTCCTGGATCTCTATTCAATTATAATGCTTTTTTTTTATCATGACAATTCGTAGCCTTTTTTTTTGGGGGGGTTTACTCGCTAATATATTTTTCAATATATTTCTTATTGAGACTTGGTCTAATCAAATTGATTTTTTTGCCAGGAGAGTAAGTCCTTTATTTTATCTTCGTTATCGCTGCTGCCGATAAGGATATTTTTGAGATCCAATCTGACATGCGAAGACACTGAAGATTTGGGAAAGTTTCGATGACGCGTGCTTCGGGTGCCTCCTTCTCGAATAATCGGATCTTCTGGCGTGACAGCGTGAATGCCCTGGACCGCTGGAACAGCATGAACGGACCCAACGGGCATCGACCATCGGGGACCCAGTCGTGATGACGACGCACTACGTGCCCTTCTTCCTCGCTGATGACTTTTTTTTGTTTTTTTTTTTTTACAATCGTTGGATTCCTTCGCGGCATTCGCATCGCTCGAGTCGACCTTTAAGAAGACCCGAGGATGAACCTTGTTAAGAAAACGGAAATCGTAAGTGTATGACACTTGTATTTATATAAAAGTCAACATCGAATTTGAATTTTTGTCAACCTTGACGTAGCCACTGTATTAAATGACGATAAATGGTCACTTAAGAAATCATCATCATTTGCAGATACTATAATCGTCCCCTGATCATCACCGAGGCTGCTTACACAAAAAGAATAGATTTCCATTCCGAGCTCCCAAGGCCAAAGACACTTTCGCCCTGGCCCGAGGTCTCTCGGTTAATTATTATTTCTGCATAATTGTTAATTAAGATCCTGATTGACGCTCTTTGTGTAGCAGCCTATTGCTAGAATTTAGCCTCGTACAACGCCGAACGTTACCACTGTTAGAATATTACAACCTTAAGGCCCAGGGCCAGTTACGTTTGTCTGCACGTTTACCCGCGTTACCTACTTTTACGTTTGTACATTCATTTCATATACGTTTGCTTAACGTTAATTATCCACGATCGCACGAATAACAATGATACATACCGATAAGAATTAACGAGGGGTGGATCGATCGATCGACGCACGTTCGGTTCGATCGCCCAAGATTTCTAGACTCGCGTAACGGCTCTGTCGTCGCGTTTCTTTGTTCGGCGTACAAGAGAAGAAGGAGGAAAAAAAAAGAAAAGAAAGGAAAAAGGGACAAAAGTCGACATCGACGGTGCCATTTATCATTGACGGAAGCGTGCGAACCGTGAAAAGGCGAATTATTATTCATCGGCGATCGACGGCGCATGCGCAAAGAGCCTCTCGCAGTACAGAACGTCCCTGGCATGTCCCTTTATATGGTACGTGAATCCAAAAAGAAAATATATATTATACTGAGTTCACTCTGAATACATTGTCTGATTGTTAACAGCCGTTTCTACTGGACTATCGCCACTGGCTACTAATATTTCTGTTATCATGCGTCTGTTATCTCTTAGATTCTACCACTCGGAGTGAATCCCTGGCAAAGAAGTCTTTCCAGGATTTGGATATCCTTAAAAGAAAGCCGACGTCTTTAAAAGACCGCAGACTGCGCCACTGTCCTGCCAGTATGGATACAGTAGTGCCGTAGAGGCAGGAGTCGTTAAAAGTGCATAAATCACAGTGGCATTATTTTGCCGAAAGACTCAAGAAGAAGAAACCAAGTCTGGTTCGCATTATAATTCTTCTCTGAATATCGTCGGCGTCCCTGGCATCCGGTAGAAGAAGAAGAGGATGATGCAGCCAAGAAGCGGATGAGTCCTGCACAGATTTGGGAAAGAGAAGCTGGGCCGAAACCGAGATACAAAAAAGAACGTACACGGATCGGATCTCCCAGGAGACTAAGAAGGGAGAAATCACTCTGGTGTAATTCGTTAACCCGAAAAACTTCCAAGAAGAAGATTCAGGGATAAATAAGAATGGACCAGGATCACGAGTAGGAGTTGAGAGCAGACTCCCTGTAATATACGTACACGTGTGCACGTTGATAATAAAGAAAATGAAACGGCGTATAAAGGATTGACAAAGTTAAGAACACGCAGAAGGAAAAGAAGATAAAGACGCGGAAAAATAAAAAATCCAAGATTAAGATTCAGTCTGACGTAAACACGCGATAGCAATTAACACGAAGTCCAGACGCGCGGAGGCCACCTAGGGATTCTTCTTCTCTCAGGAACCGACGACGACGACGACGTCCTTGCCGGAGGCTACTAGATGTATTTATAGGCGATGATACCCTAGGATCCTTTTCTTGGGAACCATCGTGAATCATCGGCCGACGTCCGCAACGATCCCGAAGGAAATATATCATTGGATACCTGCAAACACATTAGACAGGAACAGTCCGAAGCCTTAGACTAAATAATTAAAAAGAAAATACCAAATCAATTAAATTGCGCAGAGATTCAAAGCTATGAGATCACCTCCGGCAGTCGATTGGTAAAATTCTTTAAGGGGGAAAAAAAAAAAATACTAAACAAAACGCCATTGTTCCCAGTCAACAGGATTCCATTAAATTGAACAATGACTCAGAAAGGATCCATACGTTATGGGACACCGTGTATATATTTATCACGTCGCTGACGATACACCGCCATTTTGTATATACGGTGATCCTAAGAGTGACTCAATATTTTATTAACGATTAATAAAAGTCAAGTCCCACCGTTTGGGAACAATGACGTCTTCTCGATGCGCACAAAGAATATTTTTTTATAATCAAAAAAAAAAATTCAACGAACCACGTCTGACATGGAGTCACGATATTATTTGTCATGGACTGTACGTGTAATAATGATAATGACAATGTCAATAATAACGCACCCGTTATCAACTGCATTACAGGAACGCATCGTGGCGCAGATGCACACATGATTTTCTGATTTATGAGAATCGACGTTCAGCTGCTGATTTTATGGGACGTCATCAATCATGGGAGGATGAACTGACATTTCCGGTGATCTTCCTGCCATCATGAATGAAAATCTTCACCCTGCCCCCCCCCCCCCCCCCGTACTCGTCCAGAACACACGTAGTCATCCAGAAGCGTGTAACGACGCTAAGACTCTTTAACATTATTCAAATTTCCCGCCACTGTCAACAACCCTGTAGACCAATATACCCATTAACATATATACATATAATTTATTGCGAAATTAATATTATTGATATTAAATCACAAAGGAAAAAAAAAAAAACCTGATTCTCATCCAAGTCGCATTGCACTCGAATGACGTCACGACGGGTCATCGTCATCGCCTTGAGTCTCATGGGTTCGTACGTTGTATGTAACAGGCAATATACGGCCTATGGATTTTTCACAGCAGAAATACTGAGTGACATCACAAACCGGTCACAAGCCGTATCCCATTGGCTTCCACGAAGTTCAACGGGATTCGAACTGCGATATCGATCTGGCACAGGTGTGTTTTAGCATCTCCTGTTGTACGATGACGTGTTAGAAAAAAAAAAAAAAAAATTTATTAGATCCAATGATTACACCTATGTATGTACGTCTATACGCAGCACGGGCACAATGGGGACTCTTGTTCTTTGACCGGGGAAAGGCGAAAGCGTGATTCGCGTGGGTAAGGAAGGAAATCATGCAATTACGTAGGTCGATAAATCAACCATAACAAATCAATTGATAATTCTGTTCTCTCCTGTATGTACTCCGTTGCAGTTTTCAATAGCAAGACACTCCGTCGCGGCTGAATGTATTTACTCGAGGCTCTACATACGTGAAATAGCATCGCGCCATAAACACCTATAATTATTGGATCCGTTAGCATAACCAGTCCCAGGGGAAGACCTTACGTCGTCTTATGCAGGTCCTTATGCTGCGGCTGCTAACATAAGTAAGAATTACGTACAGCGCGGCGCACGGCAACTGTGCTGAACCTCTACGCCACTTAAGTTTATGCTACCTGAAGATCGTGCGATTGTTTAAATACACGGACTTGCGTGGCTAACTTCTGACTCATGCTTACCTATATCTCTCTATGTAACGTATAAAGATATTCAGTATGTACACCGATGCGTGCCTGTGATCATGTAAAAATGCATGTAAAAAGGAGCAATTTCAAAGTGATCAAGCTAGATAGATCGATTGGCTACAATGTAATTGCGAGGAATTGAATTAAATTATATTTGAATCTTTATTTATCTGTTGTCATGGTAACGTTTGACAATGAATTAATTTATGCTCACGTCCTTGTCTCTTTCTTATCTCAATCCTATATGATAATTTTCTCACGGACAATGGTATCCATTGATCTATCACTATAGAGGATGGTGATTGAATAATTTTTCTTACATTCTGAACGAAGATGATGTGGGGAGTTGGGGGAGGGGGGGAGGGATTTTTTTTATGGGATTTAAAAGATAATTTTTTATCAAATATTAATGCTTCGTCTTTGTACGCAGATTAAATAATTGAGTTAACTGTTATTCATGTAAATGCAATTTTGACTTGATACGAATAAAAAATTTATCACCTCGTTTCTGGGAATATTCAGTCACGGCTGATTTAAGGTGTAATTTCGTTAATAATCGTTGCAGGACCGTCGACGTGAGGACGAGCACGTGTGCCTGGGAGCCATTACCCAGGATACGGGATATATTCCCACTTGCATCCATCGTTCCTCTAGAATATTGATGAGATGAATTTTTGTCGGCCCTTTGGACAAGCACTGTATATCTATATATATTGTATACACACACGCGGATTTTATATAGCACGATTTATATATATATATATATATATATCAGCTACTCACTATGAGAGGTAAGATGAAAGGCGCTATATAAAATGTATTGGAGTGCAAGCTGGTACAAAGTATAAGACGATTTTATATGAAGGATCAAAGGAGCCCAAGCACTTGCTCAATGATGGATGAAGCGACAATGTAAATTTAAAAAATAAAATTATAGAAAAGTTGTCTCTGACTTTTGTGAAAAAATTGTTCTCTCGCCGGATGAATTCACGTTCTCTTGAATGTTTGAACTATTCGTGGGCCACGATTGTGGGTTTGCCAACCTACGAATAAATTGAGACGACTTCCTTCTGGAGCCAGTTAACTAGTTCCTAGTTAACAAGTGGAACAATCAAGTAGCACGTCCAGTTATAGTCAGGTTGACGTGGTAATAACAGCATTTATTTCAAATCGAGGAAGACCTGCGCGCGCATTTCTCGTTCGCACATTGGTCTGAACGTAGCAGCAGGTGAGGACAGTAGAAAATAATAACGTTGAATCGTGTGACTGGGACGGTGGGGGCAAAAGGGAGACCCGGTGGACCGTACGGAATTTGCAATTCATTGGGAAATTTTGACAGGTTTATTGCTCCACGTATATCACTGTAACAATTTCGATTATAACGGTCGACCTCGCGAATTCCGGTGTGGATCTGACTTTAACGAAAAAATATTTGTCCAGTGCCTGGATCACAAGTTTTAGCATAACCTGTCGAAACTTTAACTGCCGGATATAGGGTAAGAAATTTTTGGGATATTTACCTTTTAATGTTATGCATCCCAATTAAAAACCGTTTCCTAGTTCGGTCTGCGATGACTTTTGAGGTTAGCTTGACAAGTGTCGACCGTCGAAGTAGCGAATTTAAATTCTGATTAATCAACCAGTCTGAGTGATTAGTTAACGAGTTACTTTTCGATAGTGGGTCAATATTAATTTTTAAAATCAGTGCCGACGAGAAACATTGATCCGCATTGTAAAATTGGTGTGTTCGAAATTATCTAATGACAGGTGTGGTATACTCAGGTATGGCCACTATCTGTAGAACGGTAAAATTATTCTCTCACGACTCGCCTACTAATAATTTCTAATTACAACGGCAAATTACGAATACAATGACTTCGTAATCGACCACCCTGTACAAGGATACGTCCCGTAAGCAACCTAACCTAACCTCCTTGAGATTCTTCATAGAATTTTTTTTCCCCACGAGAAACAATGCAAATTTGTATCTTGATTATATCTGTATTAACGATTTTCCTTTTATCACTCGTCAGTTGGCAACACTCTGCTCGGTATTATATGAATGTTTGTTTTAGAACCTTTGCCACTTTCATTCGCGAAGAATGAATTCTTCATGAAGATTTATCATTGCCTTGCCATTGAGACGCACTAATTGCCTACACGTCATACATCCTCGCACGATAAGACTCCTCGAGACAACGGGAATAATTATTCGCGAATCTTCTCGCGATAACCTTTCGATAGATCTGCTCGATTCCCACGACCGTTGAGGATATCAGCCAATCAGACGTCGGGACGCTTCGGCCTACACTGGGATATGTAATTGGCGCAGAATAAGCACCAGGGGACAATGGGCTCTTTGAAAAATTTCTAGAAGACCCATATGGACTCATCGCTTCATGTCTTCAAAGAAAATGTTTAATTTTCGAGTCGTGCAGACTGATCCATTCATATGTGTATAATTACCGCCATATGTTTTTCAACGTATCAACGTAAGTATATATGTACACGTGAGCACGTGGTCGAAGGGTGGTAAACTGATTCCAGGATTCGATGATTCCTGCTTCCTAGTAAATTCATCAATTTCCTTGAACGCCATTAATCCTCAATAAGAGCATTTCCACGCTGGGTGTCTGGAAAGTTCTAGAACCATTTTTCAAAACGTACCGCCCTAACCTCCCTATACGACGTGTCCCCATAGACCCAGGCTACACAGGGTGGACACGCACGCATTAGTTCCCGACGTTAGTCGGAGCGTGCGATTGTGGCTCTTATTAGTCAACGTCCGGTAGAGAGTGCCAATCGGGTCCAGATGGGTCCAGGAGCTTTCCCGTGAGAGGATCTATTAATGACGTCAGTCCCCCGAGAAATGCCTTCCATTGTATTTTCCTGGCCCTTGCCAGGGGTCCTTCGTTATTAGCCAAATAAAAATTAGGTCATTAAACGAAGTTACTACGTGCAGGATATTTTGCAGCATCCCTTACGGGTCCAGATGAGACAATTTTATTTTGAATAATCAACACCAAAATACTTACATAAAAAATTCCACAAGTCATATTATATGTATATACCTTCTATCAAGCAATAGCATATGTTACATATGTACAAGGAATTTACTT
>JARQSV010000091.1:121958-150962 GCA_030142285.1 Calameuta idolon
TTTTTTTTTTTAAATTCTCTTCATATATTTATATTACTTGCTCATACGACTACGTGTTGCTTGCATGTCAGTCATATGTGCGTAAAGTATTTTTAGTACCAGTGCATATATAGTACTATATATATATATATACTGGCAAGTGACGGCTTCTGTTATGCCGGCTCACACCATTATTTCCTTGAAACTAGGTAAACGGATCTGGATCATTGGAACTGGAACAGAATCCGTTTTATTCGCTGTAATTTGATTATAAGAATTTTTAGAATTTATTTAGATATAAATTAGGTATCAGGTATCAGGTAAGTATGTAGTTAGTATCCTAGCAGATGAACTTTTACCCTCGCGATGAAACTGATGAACCCCGTGCGAAGATATGGAAGAAGGAGCTCGTGACCCAGGATACAATGTAACGGTGAATGGATCCTTGAAGAAGGTACCGGCCAGGTATGTACACCGAATAAGACTAAAGTTCATCAGGGTCTGATATAAGATTGTAAAATAATAATTATAAATTGTGAACGACCGTCGGGTTAATTAAGGATATTTAAAATAATTACAGGTAAGACCTAAAGAAAAAAAAGATCGTCCATGTCCAAAGTGAACTTCCTGTCCAAAATGAAAGCCCAATAAATTCAAGACGCGAGTCCCAATCGTCCGAGTGACTGGCACCCTGAGGTTTTTATCGGTCCCAGAAGGATCGGCCTGGCAATCTTGTCTAATTGTGAGGGAGACACAGTGGCGCGCGACAGATGCTGTGAAGAGGCGCCTCGAAGTTTCTTGGAAAGGATGCGAAAGGGGTTCATCGTCGTCCTGGACAGTCGAGTGAGTTCGATATTTATAGTGGCAGGAGCTGACACTGGTAAAAAACCGCGGCCGATTCGCAATCCTGAAATAACAGGTTACGGCGCAAGAAGTCCCAGGAGAAGAGGTCGTGGTGGTTGGTAAAAGGTTGGTACATTGGTTGGTCGGTAGGTTAGGTATAGGTAGGTGTAGTTGGTGAGGTTAGGTTAGCTGTCGTTGTCGAGTGGACGAGCTGCGAAGAAGCAGGTTCTATTTATACCACATCAGGAGCGCATCAAAGGGGCCTTGCGACGTACGTAGGACCCAGGAGCTTAGGGCCTCAAATCGTTACATAAATCGTTGGTATTTGGTCGGCGTTAGTTCGTGCTGCTACCGCGATGCTTCGCTGCCGCCACTTACACGCCAACCAGAAGGAACAGGGCCTCAATCTCTTCCTGGGGATACGAAAAGGGCCCCTATCATTTTTTACTCGCCTTTTTTTCACTCGATTAATGGGCCCGGGGCAAATGAGTTCGCGAGACCAAGGTGTTCCCCTGGTCTTCAGGTCGTTGGACCCTGTTAAACGCGAAACCCTCTCTCATTGGGAATTATAAAGTTTATCTGCTGACACTTTTTGGGGCCTTAGCCAGACAACGTGCAATGGGCTGTATTTTAGTATCTCCAAGGTTTATCGGAACGGGCCCAAAATTTTTCTAGACTATTTATAGGCTCTGTGTACGGTTTACCATGTATTGTTATAAGCTAGGAGAATTTGTGGGATTTAGTGGTAACTATAAAGACCATGATACAGTTAGGGCACTGTTGGCATTAGGGGACTTACCTATCGTTGGGCCCAAAGAAGTTAACACCAACAGCACTGAGACGAACACGTGTCGTCCGTAATGACGCAATGAGTGCGAGAAGTCCCGCGCAGCAATGTCACGTTCGCGCGGACACAAAATGCTGTCAATTAGCCGTGAAGGATCAGGAGCGTCGATATTGTGGGCCCTAGGGCCCTGTTTTAAGACTCCGTTACTTATACACAGTAGCTGTATGTATAACAAACAGGCAGGATAATTCATTTTTATATGTTAGAATTATAACAAGGCTTCTGGCCCCAATCCTCTTTTCTGCATAAGTCCCAAAATTATACCAAGGGACTTATGAGACTCGGTCTCACCTACCGGGTATAATCTTATGGTAGTAAGACAGGAGCTCTTTAAACAATTTAACCAGATCAAATATGCAAATCCAATGAATTTGAATCTGATTTAAATAATTACGAAAATTATAGACCACGCGTATCTTCATATACTCTAATATCTCATGAACTTACTTATCGCCAGGTACCTTTCGAGATGCTGTGAAACAAGAAGAATCTTCAAGCAAGTCGAATTCCCCATCCGACTCGGTTCAAGAAGAAGAAGAAAACTTACAATTAGTACCGCGTTGCATCACGCTTGGGACTTAATCGGGCCTTTATAAACGCGGCAGCAGGGACTGTTGGTAATTACCTTCGATTTCTGACACGAGATATGTTAATGGCTCAGAGATTTTTGACGTGGATCTTCATGAAGGATCTTTGGAATAATGTACCACGCAGCATCCCTATCCCTCTCTCTCTCACTCTCTAGCATATATATATATATACACGTATACCTAGTCTACCTAGTCCGATGCCCCTGACTGTTCTGGGCCTGAGCCCCTGAGCACGAGTAATTTATAAATTCCAAAAGAGTAGCGCGTGTGCTCGCAAGATAATAAGGCCCGTCTCTCCTCCATTGATGGGTCTTGCGAAAGGCCCACTCCCTTTGTTTACAGTTAATATCTTCAAGATCGAAAAAACCAAAAGATTCACCTGCCCTAAAGCTTCGGATTCGAGAAGGTGAAGGGAGCATGTGAAATTTCACTAAATTGGGCCTTACGTCTATACGTATATACTAGAGTATCCTCGTACTTATAATCCCTACTCGTATACATATACGCTATATCCACCTAAGTTATCCTTTAGCTATCTTCTTCTTGTGTTGCTACTCCATACCAGTACCGAGACCGTTAATGCTCTGGATGGGCCATTGTCAGCACGCTTGGAATGTCATTATGTCCAGCTGAAATTATTATCCTAACGGATGTGTGAGCCGCCCAAAGAATGCATAAAAATGGGTAAAAGCATCCGCACGCGTTGCCCATATTAATACGGTGGACCCCACGGGTACGTACAGTGCGTTACAAAAGTCATAGAATCCTTGACTCAGCAATGGCATACTGCTTCTGACCAATTTCAACTGTCCCGATACTTTCTCCTTCTTTTACAGACACTTTCGTCCATAGCCACTCGTCGCACGTAATTTCCTCAGGCAACGGAATCTCCAGGAAGCTCGAAAGACGGATGGGAGCTTAAAAAAAAAAATTGGATCTGTAAGAAACGTTCTCAGGATAAATTCTGATATTTACGAATAAGCGAGTTTAATTTTTTTTTTCAACAGGACACGATGCTCACCGGCCCTTCTCAACAGGCTGCCTGTTAAAGTTACTCCTGTATGCAATGTGGGATCTACTGAAATTTTTTTACGTCATCATGGAACAGCGACACGTGCAGGCGACGCTTCGAATGCCACGCGAGGTGCTGGGTTATCCAAAGTGTGGATAACAGAAAATGACTGCAGCATCATTCCATCGGATGAACAATGCCAAACGAGGTTTCACACCAGGAGAAACTCTGCATAATGCATCAGGCGAAGACCCTGACGAAAGGTCCCCCGTCAGCGTGCCGTAACGTTCAACTTTTTGTCACGCTTAAAGGATCAAGTGTGACTCCAAGAAGTTGGTCCACCGTCCATCCAGATCCCAACCAAGTCCCATCCCATCAGTAGATTCGTGCCAGTACCATCGCCTGTAACATCCAACCCGAGTCTACTTCGTCGCAATCTCGAATACGAGCGACCACTAAGATCATCCGGACTGCTTTGGTTTCTCATCCAGCATCATTTTTCTTTTTATTATCTTCATGGTCGAGAGCCACAAAAAAGTACACGGCTACGACGAACCGTTCGGTAGTTGTATCATTACACGATACAATAAATCAGTCCGGCGTTATCCGAAGATAACGAGACTTTATTCAATTTTTCAATATCGTCGTTCTGCGTGAACCTTTTTTTTTTTTTCTTTAATTCGTTAAACGTCAGCGTGACTTTCCTTTGGCGCTCGAAAAAAAAATCCCAATTCGAGTATGTATTTTAAATGGTAATTTTCATTATGTCATTCCAGGGTATAATCGAGTTTCGGACGTAACGAGTCGCTATGCAAGAAGACTGTTTAGCTAAGGAGACTAAAAAGCTGATGAAACACTAGGAAGATTCTTTTGGGAGGCAAAGAAACGGAGCTTGAGAGAGCCCGAGAAGAGCAGGGAGAGAGAAAGATTGCGCCGTTCGTCCTCGGTAGGTAACGGTACCCTAGGAAAAAACTTCACTTATTAGACGGAACGTCGGACTCCCACAAAAACAAGCATCGGATTGCCTCACGTAGTGCGCCCGTTCATTTTTTTACCGCGGAATTTTTCAGACTGAATGCAACACGCCTTCCATCTTGCGCTGTGCCCACTGGCTTCTCTACTCCGTCCTACTGTACCTCCACAGATCTCCTTTTACCGGACTCGTTCCCTCTGCCGATTCTCATCCTTTTTATTCACTCAATTCCATCCACTCTGGCTACTTTATTCAGTTTATTCTTACTCTTGATCCACGCTAGATCTATTCCATCTCTAATCCGTGTCCCACGTAGATATACGTGTATATATACAGATTAGAAGGAGAGAACTGCGTACACGTGCGCATGCGCGGTTGCAGTCGACAGGAAATAAGAGTGGAATTCGATTTGGATAGGTTACCCATACTCCACCATTTCCTTCCCTTCGATTTGATCCACCAGCACCGACGACTGGATATCATCTTATTCTGCACTTTCTCCAGCATCCGGGATTCAGTCGCCAATTGAATGCACTCGATTATTGACTGCCAGTGGGGACGACTATGGCGGCCATAATCATTCTGCGAAATTGAATGGTCTCACTGTGAAAAGGATTCTTTTTTACCAATTTTTTTTTCTCCCTCCAGAAGCAATAGAAAAGATCCTTAGAGATTTACAACATTTTCCATTCACTTCTTCTTCTTCCTCCTCTTCTTCTTCTTCTTCTTCTTAGCGAAGGTACACGTGTATCGCGTGCAGGGCACTCTAAAGCAATTCGTAAAGAATTCTTCGTTCAACAGATAGCCATTTTTCTTTTTCTATTTATATTTTTCTCTAAACGCAGTTTGCATTAATTGACCGGTTTCGTAACGGTGCTAGGTAGGAATACTCGAGGTACTTTACTGCTCACCTGAATTAACACCGGCAAAACAAATCTGCGAACTGGTACCTGGAGATTCGCCATTACGAAATTCATTGGGCAGGGAGATTCGTTAGAAGTGCCAACGTCTAAAATATTTAAATTGTCCGCAAGGAATCTGTATTCGAATAAAAAGTCGTGTTCTCGCTGTATCTATAAAAGAGACCAAAGTCAAGAACATGTGTGTCACACGTGCTTAAAATTCATACGAGAATCCAGTATGAGGGAGTACTTTCTTAAGCTTCGCAGGTTGTACACCCTGGACTGCACGTGGATCTTCAAGGCGCCACGTAATCCGATCCACTTCGCGGTATGGTAGCGAAGTGGAATCGACTCGTAGACAGAAAACAGTACTGCCTTACGTGTTGCTACATTCACACTGCTATTCCACATATGATAAAGTACTCGCCAGTGAATAACTCATATAGGATTATGAGTTATTCTCATATACAACTCGGACAGAGTACTTTGGATAACAAATTGAGTCTTCTTACAGATGCATATATGAATAATATTTGTACTAAGTATAAGAGAAGAAGAAGGAAAGAACAACAAAAAAATTAAAGATTTTCAATGGTATAAGTCTAATTTTTCAACTGTCACCAACACTCATACGTGACGCATTAAGCACCTGGATGTCGTTGCTCGAATGTAATTCGGTGTAAATATTTCAAGACAAACCTTTTGATATTTGTGAGAATACCGAGCGCTCAGAACCGGTAGCACCGAGAAAGATTCATCAGTGTCATTTAAGATGTATAAATCAAAGATACACGGCAGTAAAGCGTCACTTTCCGTTTTCATAAATGTCGCGTCCATCGGTGCGGGCAACAATTTATTCTCGATTTTTATAGGTTTGCCTCCTTTTTCCCACCGCGAATGATTTGTCACTAGTCAGAATCGTCAAAAGAAATGCCAAGTCGTTACAGCCCAACGGCCGGGACGTTAAGGTGGCGTTAAATCGTGTAAGAGATACACCAAACTGCGTGTAGATGGCGGTAAAGTGAAAATTGCAACGAAAAGACAAGACAGCGTGCGTACCCAAGTACGGTTGTTGGACGATTATAAAAATAAACGCGGCTATCAGAATCCTTTTCTTCTTCTTCTTCTTCAACTCTCTTCGGTGTGTACCATAAATTAACTGCACCGTCCGGTTTTACCGACTGCATATCACGAAACGCATTATCGCGTCACCTTGCACCGATCTTCCAGAGTACCGGGCTTATCCGCGATCTTCTTTACGGACTCCGTGGCAGAGTAGGTAAAGCTTGGCGCCAGGTTGGCCGCACTCCTCGGACCGTGACGTAAATATGCAAGCTGCAAGACACATCGCGTTCGCCGTTTGCGAACTAATCCTCGTAGGGCAACGGCGACTCTACCGGAACGCGTAGGAAAGGATAGGTTAGGATTGACTGACCGACTGATACACGTATACGTGTGTACATGTATTTATAGGTACCTGGAAGGAAAAGTGTTACACATCGTGCAAGTTCACGGCTACCACTTCGCGAACCCTGTATATTCGCCTCCTGGGTAACTCTTGCGTGGCCAATGTCGAGTTCCACTGGTGGCAACCCTGGCACCGTGAGACTGAATTACCTAACGCTTCGTCATTGTCGACTGTCTCTGCGAGATGCGTGTAACGGAAATGCATTGGAGAATACATGCGTATGAACTATGCATGTGCACATATTGGGATATATATAAAGCATATAGGTATGTACTGTGTATTATATCGCGCATAATTCGCATCCACGCGTACACGATCTTGTATTTATTTTTTTTTTTCTAGAAACTTCTGGTGCCTACGATGAGAATGATTATTCGTCGTTACGATTTTGGAATTTACGTTGACACGTCATTTATGGTATTTCGTGTGATATCGACGAGCCTAATATTCTTGGAATGTAATAACAGTTATTAGAATTCTTCATTTTTCTAGCTCAGGGAGAGAACCTGTTTTTGAAATATCGGGAAACACAAGTGAATCGTTCGCGTCCAGGAGGAAACTTTATCGGCACTCTGATTAATCGTAATGACGATGGCGATTGGTTAATAGAAATTCCAGAATGAGATATAAGGAAAATCGAGACTGAGAGTGTTCATTGTTGAAATTCAGGGGCTCTTTGGCATTTGCCTTTTCAAGGCGAACGCCGCAGTCGATGTGAATGGCGTTCGATTTGCATTTCTAATTCTCGACAGGCGACGCTCGTGAGACCGATAATTTATGCTAGTTGTGTGTTATAGGTATTACGGCTAATTTACGTATTACGTGTCTGCGCCCCGAGCCAGGACGATTACCTCGGACTCGACTGGCTGACTGAACTCCTTGCTCGATCTTCCTACCGTTATTGATTATCCTATTATACTGCTTTTGCTTATACAGAGTGGAAGCTTTGACAACCGCATGTCCGTTCCGTCTCCCTTGGCGGGAGATTCGAATCGAGAATTATTGCAGAGTCATAAAGCAAATAGAGAATTGATACAAGGATCGACTCTACAGCTGGTATAAATGACTCTGAACGATCATCGATACAATGGATGAAAGAGAAACTCATTCATTAGTACAAACGTGTATTATTCGTATCGAGTAAGAAGAAGAAGAAAGAAAAAAAAAGACAAGAGATTAATAAACTCCAATACGATTCTCAACATAAATGATTCATGGGGCTAGTGTACAAAATTGATTTAAAAGAAATCCTTCGACGACAAAGGAAAAGATCAAAATTAATTAATCAACATTATTTTTCTAAACAGGAAGCCTACGTCCATCTTATTCTTCTCCTTGACGTAATACGCAATGTTATACAACAACAAGAACAACACACTGAGTGATCTATCGCCATTTATGGCGCCGTGACTAATTCCAATTTGGCAATTGATCCACCATTGTATTACACTGACACCTACATTCGGCACAGAATCACAGTTTCGCAATTCCTCATCCGGTATGCAATTCATGGAATTGTCATACAGTTTCAGCAATTCCATGGGTAATACATCAATATTAAATTGTATCTGATTGCAAGTGTACTCTTTGATGAGCAATTCCATGTAATTTTAATGATTCACAATTTTTACAGGCGCCATGTCGACCAACAGGAAAAAAATTTTCTTAAGGAATTGCCATATCACCCCCCCCCACTTCTTACAGCAACTCCGTCTTCACCCACCCCATATTCACCTTCTTAAGGTCTACCAAGGGGTTATTACGGATCGGCGAGAAATACGATCCAAGTAAAGGGAATTACAAAGCATTTTTATCCTGAGAGCGCTCGAGTAGGTACCTACCTACCGAAGCATCCTTGCCAGGATCGACGCGATAGCAATCTCTTCTCCACGGAAGGAAGAGGATACATGGCTCTTTCGATAGCGATCCATCGTTAAACAGTTTCCTGGAAGAATATGAACCACCCACCGAAGAATTTCATGTTGCGATAAGTCTTTGTGATTTTGTTTTTCTACAATCATTTCCTTCCTGGATCAAGCATACCTGTGCGACCGCATAAAGAAGGTCTGCGGTATAAAGAACGAATAAGAAATTAATACATTGAACAAAAAAAAATGATATAGGAATATGTATGTTTAAAAAAAAAAATAAGGGTCAAAGTTCAACGGACGTAATACGAAGGTAGATAATGGCATGGCTAAAGGTCCCTGAGGTCACCCTGCTATCGATTAGGGGATGAACGAATGTGTATAATAATAATGATCATGATCAGGTAACACACGAAAGTTTAAGATCGCGATACTGACTTAAGAACTTCCTGTATCTTTTTTCAAGGTCCTCCTTATCACTTTTTCTTTTTTTTTCTTCAGGTCTAACCAAGGAGGACGAACTGGTCCATTCGATGGGAGTTGCACAACTCGGCCATTACACTCTGGTCAATTCTGTCTTCCGATTGTGTATACTGCGCGCGCCTAGTTTATAATCTATAGTACGTGCACTGTTATACCAAACTGTACTGTTACTGTCTGTCGGTAGGTAAGCAAGAAGGTATAGATTGACGAAGTCAGTGGAGAGATAGAAGTTAGAAGGCCGCTTAACGAGCTTGTTATTCTTGTGATTACGTTAACTCGGTGTGATTATGAGTTCCTTATGATGCTAATGAATATATACTTTGTCACGGTACGAGGGTCTGTTACTTTTTAAATATCCCCGCGAAATTTCACTGGTAACGCGTTTGAAAATGCGTCCTTATTTTCTTTTTTTTATTTATGCAAAAATCAAGCGTCTTTAAATTTCGACAGATTTAAATAATTATTCTCTGCTGACAGGACTCGTCAAGGATGTGCCTATCATGGCGTAAAAATAGAACGTAGGATAAAATGCCTTGTTACACACCGGAAGACACATTATTACGTACGGTATGGTTTTTAATGTACAGTACGAAGGTATATAGTCTTATATGTATATACTGTGATTTTTATATATACATACAGGGTGCTTTATATATCAGGACTTTATGTCCGCAGGGACGTCAAGTCTCCGTAAGAGACAGTTGGGATGGAATTCAGTTATCCTTGGAAAATCCAACAGGCAGCCAAATCCTGTGCCAAGTTAGGGAACGATCGAGACTGGGGGTGGCAAGTCTGGTGCAGGACCTACCGCAAGGAAGGGTGGATAACTGCGTATTGATTTTACAGGATACCAAGGGTTCCTGCAGGAGCTAGGAATAGACCCTGTATATAACAGTCCATTCGTATCCAGTTCCTGGCGTTAATGGTAACAATTGAATTCATGGATGATCGTATCTCGTTTTACAAAGATATGGTTTGTCTGGAAGAAAATTCTTTTCCGTATTTTAAAGTAAAAAAAATTTCTTTTAGATAAATTCTATACTGGCAAAAAGGAACGGTTGCGCGATTCCTTGTATAATTGCAAAAAGCGTCCAATCGGAAGACTGCACTTCAGTCGGAATTAGATGGCTCTGTCAAGGGGTTGGTGCAAGGGGTCACCCCCCTGGAAAATCAAATGTTAAGTGGGCAGGTATCCGAGGGTGAAAATTCCGTGAAATGTAAACTCCAGGGAGTTCTATATATAGATATACAGACGTGCACACCGTAAAGCACTGTACATACACACACTATAGCGAATAATGTGTACAGTGATGCACCGTTCGGTGCATCGCGCGTTGATGCTGTCGGGCGTGTGAGTGACTCCTTGAAGTGGAGCCACTTCACGTCAAAGGGCTCTATAATAATCTGACTCTCGCCCTCCCCACTTCAGTCCTAAGCATTCCGGCTCCACAAAGACAAATCAATTTCTCAAGAGTGACGAGGAGGGTGCAAGCGACGGAAACCGATAGAGTAAAAGGAAGGGAGAGAGGGAGATGAATCTAAGAGGATGGAGAGAGAGAGAGAGAGAGAGAAAGAAACAGAATTCAAGACGGAGAAAATCCTGACACCAAACAGGCTGTTCTGGCAGGTTATTTCATTTCAAGGACCGAGACCTTCTGTAAGGATTTTATAGGATTGAAATACTTTTCTTATAGCGACCTTATATTTCCCAAAGGTATCGTGACACATGTTCGATTTACGTGAAAATGCATAAAATTCGAATTTTTAAAGTTCTTCGTGTTAATTCAAGTCGTCATTATTTTTCTGTACGTCAAAGTGATTTTGATTTGATTTTTTTGGAAAATTATTAATTAACCTAGAAAATCATATTAATTCGAGTCAATCGAGCTCGGATAATTTTAATGTGAAAAGGAGAGTTTAATGGCTGATTTTTAACTAGGCTTCTTTTATACAGATTTTTTACTGTCACTCGTATAAGGATTCGCTACTGAAGTTGCACGTGCACTGGGAAACGTGCGGCTGCCTACGTGGAATATATTTAGGAGGCTGTGTCTAATAAATTATCCAGTCATTCATCTCGGAGATATTCTCGGCTGGTTCGCATTCGTCCCTTAGCATTACTGGGGACTAGGTGCCTACTGTCTGATGTACGAAAAATCTCCCACTGCTCAGTCTGGATTTTAGGATGAATACACGGATATGACGTCACCGTATGTTGGACACATGTGCCACCCTTGGCCACCCACGCGTGCACCTATTGTAGACCCTTCCAATACGGATTAATAGAAATCAATCAGCCCTTGGGACAGCTGACCCTGAATTGGGGTGGACGGATTAAAGATTCCAGAGGGTGGCTGGGGCACGTAGGGAGGACAGGGGGGAGGGGTCGCAGACACATAATTTCTTTTATCCCAGATTCAGAATGCAACGAATCTATATACATATATATATATATGTATTATCTAATATTATCTCTGCGTTCATCCCCTGTTCCGATAAAGAAACAGGTACCAATACGTGTATCGATTTATTATTAATGGATATAAGGGAAGAGATAAGCACCCCCTATTTTCTACCCCTATTTTCGTCGTATAGATCAAAATATTCTTTTTTAATGCGAGGGAGCCTTATAACTCTGTACAGACTACTTCGTCCCCTTTTTTCTTGAACCACTCACCGGCCCTGAATTTAAAGGCCGCTGAGAGATTGAACCCCCCTCCCGAATCCGTTTTTCATCCAGCGAAGCCCAAAGTCTCGGCCGAATGACGTTTGACAAATGCGAGGGGTCGTCGCGGGCGAGAAGAGAGAAGGAGAAGCATAAGGGAGAAAAAAAGGGAAATAAAGGAAAGCCTGCGTTGGGGTGCTTTTCCAATTAGGTGGGTAGGAAGGGTGAGGGTGGTACCGTGAAAACGCAGCTTTAGGCCAACCCCCCCGTAATCCGCAACTCTCCTTAGCTGAAGACGTTGATGTACTGAACCTGGATAAACTTACCCTAAACAAGCGAATCTTTCGGTCCTGAGGGACCCTCTAGTGCACCCTCTCGTTTAAGGGATGAATGACTTCAGCCCGAGAGTCTCTTTTTTTTTTTACCTTCAACAAATTTCGCCCTTATTTAGACACGTACGCGTCTTTCCCTCTACAGGCCTTTTTATTAAACAGAATCCACAGTGTATCCAGCACTTGAAAGACAGAAAGGAACCTGCTGGACCAATTGTCCATCGGATGAACTCTTATCGATCAGCTTGCCCCTAACGAAGATCAAAGATACTTCAGAAACATTTTGGATGAACAATATTTGTTTCCTTCGCTCAAATATTGACCCCTCTTGAACCAGGGGTGTTTAGGGGTGATTTCACCAAAGTTCCACAAACAGCTCCACTACGTGATCCATCCTAAGCGTACCAAGAATTACATAAAAATTTGTACAATTTTCTTTTCCATCCCCTTCTTACAAAATTCTATAATAATAATTATATCTTTATAATTTACAAAGAAAAGTTTTACACGTGTAACGTCTATACAATATATCTAATGGCTTCTCTCTGGCTCTCGGTTAACGGCATCCCATTCTCTCACGCTAGCCTAGCAACGCTATTGATTTCCTTGGTCCCCTTTGCGAGAACTATCTCACGGAATTTACCCTCTTCCTGGCAAAAACAACTCCAGAATAAATATCCGGAAAAGCAACGAGAACCAAATACCTGGGTTGACGCTACCTCAAAACAGAAGTGCCTTGATATAAAACAGAATCAAAACGCCCTTTACTCCTTAGAGAAAATAGTATAAAATATCAAAAATTACAATAAATAATAGTACCGTCGCTAACACTAGCAGCACGGTAATACTTTCTTTCTTTCAATATCTCTAAGACCGAATAGTCGTTTATAAAAAAAAAATTAAAAAAAAATTCTTAATTTTACATCCACGAAAAATATTCCTAATCCTCTTATTATTTTTTACATCAGCTAAAAAAATTTCATCTAAGACGTAATTTCGCAAAATCCATCTATCTCGTCGAACGAGGTATTTCTGTACTAAATTTGGATGCTGTTACCAGGTTAGCCAAAAATACCCGATCTCGACCGAACCACTCCGGAGTTGTCCGAAATGGTACTTTAACGTACAAAAGGACTCCCGTCGTAACGTCTAGACTTCCAGAGTCCGATTCTCATCCGTAACTTGGAAACTGGCCGGCGCCGGCAAATAGAGCATCGCGTCGACCTCAACCTCCGTCGTCGCTCGAGTCAACGCTCGAGAAAGTCGCAAGGTCGTTTCCTCGGCTGATCGCGCTTCATCGAAACCACGTGTTTCCGGTAATAAAGAAAGAATATATGTCACGATCGGCATAAACGTAACACGAAAATAAAAAATAATAAAAATTAAGAAAAAAAAAAAAAAAGTGAAGACCCTTGACCGTGAACAAAATTAAATAATAATAATAACAACAACAGCCGCATAATCGTAGACTCAAGTGAAAACGAAGATATTTCAATTTTCACTTTGCACAGCGTTGATCGATCAACCGTAAACGACCTTTACTGGCCTTGAGCAATTAACGTAATTCGAATATTCAATTTTTTTTTAATTATTTTTTTTTCTTACACTCTCCAAGCGATAAGAGAAATGTATATATGTATATATAAAGAACGCATTTAAATATTACCGGGTGAAGTTCCAAAGCGTATCGAAAGTAAAAGTCATTTCTCTCTCCTTTCACCTTTCTCCAGGCCACGATTCTTTCTCCGGATTCAGGTCAAGTTCAGTGTCTGTTCCTCTTGCGCGCGTCATCCTCTTCTCTCTTGTTCGTTCCAGGTACAGTTTCGCTAACTCTCTCTCTCTCTTTCTCTTTCTCTCCTTATCCCCTCCATCTACCCTCTGCTCACTCTCTACTTATGCAAGATCCATTACCTGTACCCATATTACTCTTACGTTACCAAGCAATTGCTATTCTTGGCTGCTGATTATGTCAGTGTCAATGACAGTCGTGGTCTGGCTCGCGTCGAGCTCACTGATCTCGCCCGCTACGAGGAGTTTGACTTTTTGGTCTTTTTCTTGGGAGACTGATGAATGATTTTGCAGATTTATATGTAATTAGGATGATCTTTGTAGATTTTGTATCCTGTAAAAATGAAGATCGATAGGATCATAGGAGATCAGGTAACAGGTTGGACCAGCTATTATTAATGGCAGATTATGATTTTGGTAACGTGAATTTTTTCAATTTGATTATAGCCTGATATCGGTAAGTAAGGATGCTTGGGTATCAATTGGTAAATTATTGAAGGATGATGAGATAATACGTGAACGAGGAACTCGTCGAGCGAAGAATCATTAGAAATCATTCTACGCGTAAATTACGTGGAAGACGTACGCCAGTGAAAAGTTTCCTCGAATTTGCCACACCCCGGTACGACTATTTTGAAATGATCAATTTTATCAAATTTGTATCCTCGATTCACGTTACTTTACGCAATATCGATTACCAGCTGAGACACCGCGTTGAATAAAGTATATCCTGATTTACGTGACACGAGGTAGAAGAAACTTTCCTGCTCAAGCGTTAAAATTTCCAGTTCAGATGCATGAACGAGGTCAGCCATGAAATTCAAAGTCCATAACAAGAAAGAATAAGCACACCCCTTTGGATCACCCCATAGATTCAACCCTCGATTAATGAAACCAGACTTCAAAAAAAAATCTGATCAGCCCCAAAAAAGGACCCTTGGACGTAGCACTGTAAAAGTCGAAATTGTAAAAAAAAAAATTTTCATCGACCCCCGTTATACCTGGTGTACCCAAGAAAACGTACCAGCTATTCGTACGTGAGAAGAAAAAAGATAAAGAATTGAATTAAGCTCAAATAAAATATTCATCCCACCGGGTTATCATCCCTTGACGCAAAGTGACAGGAGATGCGCTCGGCTCAAGATCCGTCGCGTGAATGCGTCCGGACCGAAAGTGCGAAGTCCGGTAGATGCGCGCATGCGCACTGGTACGGAGCGAGAGAGAGAGCCGCTTGAATATTGCGCGGCGCGCAACTACGAGGATGTGTTCACGAGGTGGATGAGAGTCTTCTTCTTCCCGACGACGACGTCGTCCATACGTCCGTCTTCTAGCTGGGTCCGTCCGTCTGTCCCTCGGTCGGCCCGGCCCGTCCGTCCATCCTAGGATCCGGAGGACCAGGGAGAACCAGAGACTCTTCTGTAGCCGCGGGCATCGCAGGCTCCCCCGCCAATCAGCGCAGCGCATGAAGGTAGGGGCCGTGGCACGGCAAGGTATTTAAGGTACCGTGAAGCAGCGGCGCACGAGTTCACTTCTGTTTGGTGCGGTGGTGCGAGAAGACCGCGCCACGAAGAGGGTGCGAGTGACAATCGAGCATCCTCGGTATATCCTGGACATTGGCAGGAAGAGAGAGAGAGAGCGACCTTAAAATTTAAAAAAAAGAAAGATACCAGACGTTTGAATAGATTCCCTTTTTTTTTTTCTCAATCGGTCCAAGTGTACGAGGAATTATAAAATCATTTTTCAATTTGGCAATTACTCGTGAGGGTAAAGAAAAAGAAGAAAAAAAAGGGAGCGGATCTGATTGCCGACACGACGACCAGGGCAGCACTTAACGACCACGCAGAATAGAAAGAGACCCAATAGGTAAGTGACGTATGTGCTGATGATGATCCCACGAGCTGATCATATGATGATACCGTGAGAGTTTAATGCGTGCAATGATATTGCCCACTGTATACAAAAGTGTTATCGGGGAAGGACCAACTGATACGTACCGTTGTGTGAGTCGAAAAAAAAAAAGTGAGTTTTAATGAAATCAGTGCGACGTTTTTCGAATTTCGGTTATAAAAATATATATGTGTTGATCGATCATTAAAATTTTCTGCGATTCTTTTTCTTTAACGCGACTACGCGCGATGGAATTTTGTGCAGTGATGCTGCTCTAATGGACGTAATGATCAAGCACCCAACCCTCCCCGCCCCCCCCAACCCAACGACCCAGTGTAAAAATTCAAATCGAATCTTGTAGAAAGAAAAAAAGACAGAAGTGTCCCTTGAGGCAATTTTTTAAGTAAATTGTGATTAGGAAATGAAAAAAAAAAATATTTTGAAAATTAAAAAAAAATATTATAGCAGTCAAATATTCGTTTGATTTATCTCAAGGGTGGTAGCAGATAACGATACACAGGCACTGACTCTGGGCCATTGTATGATTATAAAAATTATCTTGACTCAAGACGTAACAGATATCGGGCCCTCATAAAGGCTGGTTCACAAAACGGCCGTTTTTAACCACCTAGTAGAAACTACTCGCGACTTGTCTCGAGGAAACAAGAATACAGAATAAAGAGAGGAAGCAAGAGATAAAAAAAGAAGTACCTAACGAGTCCCTCAAAGACAGACTTCTCTGGCTTAGCGTCTAAATAATTCAACGCGGCGTGCGATAGGTATGCGTGTCTCTCGTGGGGCCTTACGAGTCCCAAAGAGCGATGGTCGGACGTGCACGAACACCTCGTACAATTAAGCAGTGACTGAATACCGAAGCGAGAAGGAATCTCGGCAGAGCGTGAATACCAAAAAAAAAAAAGAATAACGCGAGGATACAAAAAAAAAATTTCGCCAAGATCCAAAAATCCAAAAACTTTGTTCAAAACGAAAACGTCAAATTTCAGCATGAATTACCTTAGTTGCAAACCCCCTCAAAGTACCTCGAAGTCGAATGACAGTTGGAAAAATTTCAAAAAAAAAGTTCAAAAATTCTTTATAAAAAATCACATTTTCAAAAAAAAAAAAACCATACTCGAATCCTCCCAAGCCCTCCATTGTGCACACGTCTTTGGAATTCCTAGCTATTCTGAATAGAAATTATAATAATAGTATATAGAGCTTCTTCTGCTCCCCCTGCCCAGACCCTCACCTACCCATATACAAAAAAAAGAATCGATATGTAAATTCTTCTCCGAAGTCTCAAAACGAATGAACCCTTTCCACATAAGAGGCCTCGCGTCTCAAAGAGCCTCGACACAGTCTTTCCTCTCAAGCACCTCTTGGTAAATACATATGTGACACATGGGATCTTGATGTATCGTTATATATCGGTATGTGAGAAATTCGGCGAGATCAGACTCTTTAATGCGATCCCGAACCCAAAAGACGCGTCTAATTCGTATTCCAAATATGTGCGACGCCCAACACTTGGCTTGGCCTACGCAGATATAAACTCCAAGTCAGTATAGATGTATTTAAGAACACGCGTATCCAGACCACGCGTTAACATACGTGCTCAGTAACAGTATATATACATATGTAACACGTACGAAAAGTTCCTTGTAATTCAGCGAGCGATTCGGCAATTCATGTCACTGGTGTGCAGAGAAAGGATCGGTTCCGAAGTTGAACCGTTGCAATTTTTCATTGGCAAACTCGATCGTTTCGAACGGTAATCGATCTTCTCCCTCCTTCTTCAACTTTTGTCTCGCTCTTTAACAATTTTTTTTTTTTTCTTACAAACGTCCTTTCCTTCCTTGCACCATCGCTTCGTCATCCACAGCGTCCACGGTATTTCTTGCTCCATTAACTTGCGACCTAAGAAAACTCTAGGAGAGTAACGCAATTAATTTCTTTAACACAGTGGTCCGTGTAGTCTATGCCAGCTGGTTGCTGGATATACATATATATACGCACAACTGGCTTCACAGTTGAATACGCGAGGTTATCGTACAGCTTGAATTTTTTTTTTTTTATTCGCTCCGATTTGCGGTGGGTATCCCACTTTGAAAAATTTTCGTACGTCCAGTTCGATGGAATGATACGCGATAATTGATCGTTCCTTGGATGGGTACAGTCCACTTAGTAAAAGATGATCCGTACGATTCTGTAAGTTTTTGTATAATTTTTTTTAGAACGCCAGTCCGTCTCGGCTTGAGATCTATTACAATCTGCGATAAAACTAATCGGGAGCAACTACCGCGTGTCGAAGCAACGGACCAATCCCAATAGTATAGATACCAATACCAATGCTTGGTCGTTTCTGTTACAAGCTCGGAACGAGTATCTGTATAGTCGATGGCTGGCTGGATGTGTCAGCGTCTTCGTGTGATAAAAAAAATTGAAAAATAAATTCGGATCGCCTCGCTCATTAGACATAATTTCGACGTATTAACGTAATACGCCAGTGCCAGGATCCCCGGAGGTAGCTGCCGGGTCCACGATTTCCTGGGGGTCTCGCTTGAACGAGTCTTCGAATCACGTAGATTCGGAACGGTAAAGAGTCCCCCTTGCTCTCCTCGTGATCCCTGGTCTATCCTCCCACTTCATCCCTTGATCGAGAGACACGTTCATCTGAACCAGAGCGCTCTTGGGTCCAGACCTGAACCAGAGCGCTCTTGGGTCTAGACCTGAACCAAAGCACTCTTGGGTCTAGAACTGAATCAGAGCGCTCTTGGGTCCAGACCTGAACCAGAACGTTCTTGGGTCCAGACCTGAACCAGAGCACTCTTGGGTCCAGATCCGAACGGAAATACTTTGAGGATTCGTTGCTCCTGAAACATTCACATATTAATGACTTCTTACGTCTATGTATATGAGATATTTAATTATGATAAAAAAAATATTTGCCAAGTATACAAACCGGTAGTGGAGTCAAAAAATTCAAGACGATTCCGATCTTCACTCCTTGATCATTATGGACCAGCCATTACAAATTACGCCTAATAAGGTATTATACGCACAAGATGCGTTAATGAACTTGACGTTAAGACGGGTTCGCTGGATCTGCCAATATTTATAGTAGTGATTAACGAAAGGTGGTCTTCGTGAATACACGAGTTACAAGAAACCAGTTTCACATAGTATTTATAGAAACGTCCATTCGCTGGCTCATAAGCTTCCTTAACGGTTTGCTACAGATCACACAGAAACACTGAACAGCTTTAAGTACTTATTAAAAATCAATAGACGCCATAAAATCGTTTTCGAATAGTTTTAGTATTCAACGCGTGTAACATCAATCTAGTCACACTCGCCACGATAAAAATCAATTCTCATTGGATCCAGGGAATTGTCAATGGATTCCACAGAATCAGTTAAGATACGTAGCACGTAGTTCTGCACGACGTTACCGCTCACCAGGAACAGGGTCAAAAACCACAGGTGTGGTCGTGGCACAAATCGCCTTTTTCTTGTCCCTTTTTGCTACTTTCGTTTGTCCAGAATGACGTTAGCTATGCATACACGCAGTTTGTATTGTTCTAGAAAAAAAATATAATGGGGAATGAGCATAATATATATATATATATATTATACATACATGTATATACCTATTTACAAAGTACCTGCTGACTGTACATCAGGTAGCAGGACCTGCGTTTAGTGAACCTGCACACTTGGCCTAGATCCAGTCTCTCCGCGTGTCGGTAATAATGTCCATTCCAGTCCGTGTGCCAGTGACTTCAACCTGGCACAACCGGCCTCTCTTCAGGGAACGGGGTAACCTATAAGTCATAACTCGGTCTTATAGGTTAGGTAGACATTATTATACCGGGCTTACCCGGGATGCCTAACCAAATCATTGGTAACGGGTAACAGGTTCTACTATACTGGTCCATATTAAGTGACTAATATCCCGGAGGGTATACCCTTGTATAAAGATATATATATATATATCGACGTACAATTTTGTAATGCGTCATCGCAGGTACCAACGGCTTATTGCTAACGCATCTATTAATAATTTATTGTACCTTTCTCTTTTGTCATCCGGAGCCGGTTACAATTTTTTTTTTTCCCCTCATTTATTCTCTCCTCTGTTTGCTCTTCTTTCTTTGGCTCCCGGAGGATGTTGCGGTAGCCATGCTTTTAATTGTACATTGGCATTTGTCACGCATGGTATATTGATGGGGTGTTCTCATCTTGAGATGCACGACTGCTCGGTTCTACTAGGCGTACAACATATTATTGATTATCGACTCCCATATCGGGGGTAACTAAATTAACTTTCGTGTCGTCGCGTCGCGAAAAAATGTAAACATCGCTTTATCCGCGGATTAATCTCCATTACCGACTGGTTTAACGGTACATTTTCGATCGCGCCGGGATGCCGGACTGCTCGCGGCTCCCGCGCTGTTAATTATGTTACACGCCGGGTAATTAGCTCTCACGTGAACTTCTCTCGCTACTCTCCCATTCGACATTCTTTTTTCTCTCTTGTTACTCCTTTCATTGTCGGTGAGTGGCTCCTGCATCCTCCTTCTGCTCCCTTTGCACTGAGCTTCGGACGTCACTGGATCGTTATGAGGGACACTGGAATAGAAACGTGGCAAGATAAAGTAGAAACAAAATAAATAATAAAGGATCTAAATTAACGTAACGAGGGGTAGCGAGCAAGGGAGATAAAGAAGAGAGAGATTGCTCTCTTTGATACGCGAGATCAAGGAGATGAACCTCCCAGGATGCGGATTCGCCATTATTCGCCGGTTGGGAATGGGCTTGCGTGAAAAATTGTCATTTAACGAGGGTCCCAATGAGCACTGGGGTTGCGCGGGGTTGCGCCCGAGATCATTAACCGTTCGTTGCTGGTATAATGTTTGTACACAAAAGTCGCTCGACCGTGAAGAATGAAGTCGAAGCTCGCAGTATCTATCCTTACGCCGTAGCGAGCGCGCACGACCGTCGTCGCGCGTGACGGCCATTCTGAGATTAATAACGTCTCCTACCTCTTCCTCGCATAGTCCCAGTCTGCTTGGCCAGTACTGCCAACGTAAGAGTCCCGTGGACTCTTGTTCGCGTGGAAAAAGGAAGCACACGGGGCCGGCTGCACAGTTGCTACGCTCTTGTGTACCCTTGATGAAGACCATTTGCGGAGCTTCGTAATAAGATAGCATAAACCAAGGAGTATAGGTACATACGTACGTGTATCAAGAGGAAGCTTCAACCGACGTAGGCCATTTCCTGTTCGGCAGACAGTTCTTGCGTAGCTCGTGTCTGGTGGTTTGCGGGAGCACGTCGGCTGCTTGGCGAGAAAGAATATTTAGGTTGAGTTACGCAGATATTCTCACAGAGGGCACTGGGCTCTGGCAAGAAGTTTTCGATATCATTGGTCGGCATACGGGCACTGGGTGCCTGACGGGTCCGCTGTATGGTGTGAATTCTCTCTCGTGTGGACGTGCCTTAAGTTAAGCTACACCGGGGACAGAAGTCGACGAAGATCGTATCGCGTTGTCCGGGGTAGGACAGCTTCTCTGGGTGGCTTCGTGGCCCCTGCATCCGGTTCGCCATCCACATTATTTCCCCCGTGCCTTGTCCTCGGCCAAGGAGCTGATCTTTACTGGTACATACTCGGCAGGCTCGTGCTATTTATAGGGGGACATGGGGGGCCCACCTGGACCATGGAGACACGGTGCCCTGCTGTGTGGCTCGTGCACGACTACGGTACCTTTTTCTCCCTCTATACTCATTTCACGAATCTAACAGTGTACCAACGGGACACTCTTTATGGGATAACAGTGTATATTTAAATTGTCAAATCAGCTCACTGCAATTTTTAATCGTTACGAATCTCGCTGATTTACTTGCACGCGGCGCTGATTGTTAATGCCGGATCGTTCGAATAGGGTTTTACCCGATGACGCCAATGCGTTTCGGGAGTCACGAACGCGCTGCCATGTTTAGCGCATAGAAGGTTAATAGCTCCGAGACGGCGCGTGTCACGCACGTTCTTGTAGCCTTACTGGCGCCGGCATTCCTACACCAGACCAACATCTCCAGCTAGAGGTTAGTCTGACGAAACGGTAGCAAGCGGTAGTACCAACCTCCTGACGACAATACCAATAGGACCAGTTTCCTAGTGAGGCACCGTGACCGTTCGAGAAAAGCTTGACAAGAAGATAGCCAGCCTTGATTCCTGTCTGGCTAAAGGGAATTCTGGACAGGTGTTCGTCCTCTTCTGGGGCTACCAGGAGAATATCCTACCGGGTTGACCATCGTCAGCCATCCCCAGGTCATTAAGGAGCTTCTTCTGACCTTGCTGGATATCATGGTTTACCAGGAATCTCGTGGAACGTCAAATAAAGAAGATTCACCTTCTCTCGATGCTCGTCCTGTCTCCTCCTGATACACACATCGCGTATACACCTCGTATGTACATATCTTCATTTTCTTTTCCTTTTCTTATTTTCCCAGGAGACGACGAAGTTTCCTTAAAACATCATCCTGGTTCGTGTTTACCCGCGAGTCCTGACTAAGTGCCTTCGCACTCGGGTAAACTCGATATTTTTCAGGATTCCGTGTAAACGCAGTGTAAATAAAACGCGCTAGACGGCTGTTGCCTGCGTGTAAATAATAGCCGAGGAGTCCCGAGAGAAGCTTCGCCTGCTCCCACGCATTTGAAACCTACCCAGGACGTATTCGCCGTCGGCAGGACCATCAGGGACGTCACTATTTCTATTTCTATACGATTCTCTTGGAAATTCTTGACCCGGCTACGCAAATATTGGCGGTCCCGTTCCTGTCGATGAGTTCCTTTTCTTTCTTCCAGACGCGGATCACTTTTTCACAGAGCAAAGAAGAAACTGGAGGACGGGGGCAGGAGGGAATTTAAAAAATTTCTAGGCCCTAGGATGGACACTAGGTAGAAAAGCTTTTGAGATACTTTTGAAAAAGGAAAAAGAAAAAACCGTGTCCTAGGTCCGGAACTTGACATTGCTATGTCAGTGCATCATGGCGCCACGCCTCCCTGTCGGTGTCGGATTTACGTCGCATTGTTCCACGCGCTAAGTAATTTCAGCATGACCGGCACATCCACTCTTGAGCAGTGTTTAAGTCCCATAAGGCCCATAGTAACTATCGCCATCATCGCCGCTGTCAGTGCCTCGGGTATCGTGCACAGTGATTCCTTGTTTTCTTTTTCATAAGAAATTGGGACCTAAGACGGGGGCCTTGTTGCTCTTACATATTTCTAGAACTTATAATCAGAGTTATTAATCCTGTCGACTCGATTACCCTCTGGGCTTCTAGATGGCGTTCATTTGATAATTAATGACGTTTAATTGGCACATGATAGCAGTGCACTGAGTTTTAATTACAGAGATGATACGATCATTATTATTATTATCGTCATTAAGGGTGGCAATTTAAACACCACAGCCTCACGGTGCTCGAGACTTTATTACCAAACCTAAACGTCGAGATGCTCAAACTCAAATTTCAAAAAGAAAAAAAACTAAGTCACATTCAACAGCCACAGACACGTTCTTCTATGCAGACTACCGTGAGCTTGTTAAGCACAGAAAGACCCTAGAAAATGAACAAAGTCAAAGAAGACCGTCAGGCATCAAGAAACTTTGCACAACGATAGAAGCGATAACGAAACCGGAAGCAATCTTCGACTTCCGCACCATTCGAGTCCGCCGGAAGTCTCAGGAAAACACTGTGGCAGTCAGAACGAGAGCAACGACTTTCCAGGGGCGGATGAAAGCGTGGTAATAAAAAAAAATTGAAAGAGAAAAAAAAATAAAGTACAGCAATACCAACGTGAAAAACAAAGAGAATGAAGGAAAGACGCGCCAATGCGAAGGAAGGCTGTGGCTCAGCCTTTGATCATCTATAATTTTTTTCATCGTGATAAAAGCATCAGATAGAAAACTCAAAGAGTTACAAGCAAGTTATGGCGGAGTTATGTGCGTGGTAATAATATCGACTTAATTGTATGGTGGCAACGGGCTCCACGTACGGCTAAGTATAAACCGCGATCCGACGCCATGGGTCTCCTAACTCTTCCTTACCTTTCACCGTCGCACTATTACGTACTATCTCATACGTACTAGTATCTACAGCCATCCATAACCATACCGGATAGTACGTACAGGGTATAGGTATAGCTCAGGGTACCGTCCTCCTCTGTACCTGTATCATCCATACGGTAGAGGGTATCACATGGTACTCGGTGGTGAACGGCACGATCCGTATCTTTCATCCCGGCCCCGAGGGTGCAGATCTGATCTCTTCTGGAGATATGATATAGGAGAGACCCACGTCAGCGGTAATACGCGTTATTATATGCTGCCGATCGATCAGAGGGACGTTTCAATCGCGAAATATCGATACCGCACTGGAATTCTTTACCCATGCCTTTCTCTAGTGATTTTCATTGTATACCTAGGGTGTTTTATTTTTTAATGAAAATATTAAGGTGTTACTGGGTACACATAGGGATAATTCGGTTGGTACTACGTGTAGCCAGCTTTGTATGTGATTCTTGGTACGAGGGTGGCTAAATGATTATCTGTGCCCCAAGGGTTATACCCCTTTAGGGTTATATACCCCTGTAGGCTTGCTGGCTCTTGGGTAAGGGACTAGGGAATTCTATCAGGCTGCGTAACTCTAGCTCAGGTAGGATATAAATAGAAGCGGGTGCAGCCAACAACAACTGTGTGTGTTGGTCGACCTGTTGCTCGAGCACCCTCGTGTGAACGCTGAGGCCTGAAGTAATCGGACCTTGCTGTTCCAACTACCTTTGCGTGCGGTACTTACCTAGTGCAGGGTAATGCGTTCCCAGAGGGTAATATTGCGGGCTGGGATCATCCGGATGGTTCGGGAGGATCTTATGGGATCTGGGGAATTTTTTTTTTTTTTTTGGTACCGATCAAAATTGTCATTGAATCTTGGGTTGTCGCACCTGGGTGTATATGTACTTACCAGGCTGTATATTGGAACTGAGCAAGGATGCTGTGGCGTGGAAGATGGACCAAGCGCTCTTCTGTTCCTAGCGTGACGCTGGTGCTTAGACATTGGTATGACCTCGACGAATTCACGCTGACCTCGGCCTTTGAGACATCCGGAATTCAAGAAGAAGACTCGAAGGCAAGCTGAACTGGCTAGGGCCTCATTGTCAGCACGCGCACACCTTCATCCGCAAAATGCCAATTAATCGTATGGTGCTATGGACCATGTTAACAAGAACTAGTTTCAGCTTCCTGATGATTAGAACCTAAAAAGCTTGACCACCCAGATGATAGTTAATTTTTTTTTTACAAATCATAACATTTATTTTTCTCAAGTCCAATTCGTACGGACAGACGCTTCTCACGTTTACGGTCCAGATCGTTAAAATCAAACCCACTTTGCTTTTGGTAATTTTTAATGCCACTCTGTTTCCTTAACCCGGACCCACCTGGTCGGGTTAGCCCACGCTCGTAAGATGCTCCTGGTGATCGCCGTCATCGTCACATTTACTAGTCTGCCATTAGCAACTCAAAATAAGATATTACCACAAATTGCTCTGATGTGTACACAGGTACACAGTGATTATTAGAGTTCCGCCATCTTGGCACGAGTGATTCATTCCGTAAATTCAAGGAGCCGCACGTAATATATTTATACGTATAGTTATGACCAGACCGGTTACCCAGTTGAGGTCCCTCTACGTACCCAAAGATTACTGGCTGATGATCGCGTAACGAGCCCATCGCCGTCAGCCTGTCCCGAGGGGCCTTAAGTCCCTTTTACAACGTGGGCCATGGAACAGTTCATATACTGGCACGCGGAAGTCACCTTCGGGCCGAGGAGAGGAAGGTTTCCCCTTCGGGCCAAACTCCGCGTGCGACCATGAAGCGGTATAGAAGATGATCCTGCTAATTGTCATAATTAACCGTGGAAGAGTTCCCAGGGTCAGGATGGGTTAGGAACATTAGATACCAGTCTGCGTAGTAGTGGTAGCCGGGTCACGGAACTTATCGTTTGCTCTTGCCATTTGCATGAGGTCACTACCATACTTACCGACCGAGCACTACTATATCTGGTGATACATAGCCTGAGCTACTTTATCATCTCTCAGGGCCCCTCGTGCTTCTTCGTTCTCTCAGGTCCCCTCGCAGTCCTCTTCATTGTCCGCGCCTCTGTATAGGAGTAACAGGATCAATTTCGCAGCTGTGAAGAATCACCGAAGATTTCGAATGTCCATTTTTTTTTTTTTTTGATTAACCGATAGACAAAGACACTGACTGACAAGTGCGCTGTGTAATCGAGATTACAGGAATTCACGACTCGGTATTAAAACTACATAAGAACACCGGTCAATTTCCCCGTTAATAATGGCACAATGGCACGTACCGCTAACGCACTGTACGGACGACCTGTTGTCCGGCATAAGATCGTTGATCGTGCAGAACATCCTCCGGATGGACCAGTTTCTTTTATTATTACTTTTATTTATTTTTTTTCCTAATAGCCCCTCTCAATTCTTAATTTTGTCCAAAAAGATATTCGACGCTTTTAATTAATTCAAGAGCCGTACCGGACCTCAGCTGTTGAGATCCAAGCAAATAATTTTTCTCTTTATCTTTCACTCTTGGGAGGGTAAGAGAAGGTTCCCAGCAAAAGGTAATCATATTCCGCGTTCCACGATAATGCCGAACCTTACAGCCTACAGGCAATAACGGTAATACTCTGAAGTACCATCCACGGGCCCCAAGAATCCTTTACAATCGATTAAGTCCCATTACCTTTGACCTCAGAGATCCATAACGACCATAAAACTGACCCATGGAAATATATATAACGAGAGTGCAAGTAAAATTAATCATCGGTCCCAAACAGTCGACCTGGTACCGTTATCCAGAAATTTTTAAAGATAATTATCGAATAAGTCCCAAAGAGAGTCTGACGGTTGGGACCTCTACGCTGTTACTGCCATTGACATTGCCATTCACCCGGCATCGTGGGTGTGTCCTCTCTGTCGGCTTACACAGTCCCATACTGCTAAGTAAATGCTTACCCATACTAACCCATGTCCGTACCCATTCACCGAATTCCCTGTTCAATGGGGCCGCACCGTGAATACAAAATGACGTAAGGCCCCGCGCTAAAACCACCCGGAGTACTTTGACGCTTTGAGGTTATCTCGCTCTGCACCGTCGCTACATGTATACATGCACTATCTATACTTGAGTTCATCCCGACTCTCTATAGTCTCGTATAGAGGTTACGGACGATCTCTTGGTTAAGTTATTATTTTAGATACATGATAAATCACTATCGATTATCAGCTAGTTATTTACTACTTTGGGCCTTAGACGTTAACGAGTATCGGCCTTGGTTTGAGTCCCAGGAAGACAGGATAGCCCGTCGAGATTGTCGATAGTGACTCCCTTTGGGATATTTCAATGCAATAAAGTCACCTGATGACTTTCAGTGTGGATCTTATGACAAGATAGCGAGTGCTCGCGGCGGTGTGAACGGTGCTTAAATTTAAGCGGAATCGTGCGAATGGGAACGCATTCCCACGCACCCACGCCTCGGCGAAGTCACGTTACGTACTGGAACGTGGATGAAGTTATATGTTTATCGCTTTGCATTGCGCAATTTACTGTCTAGTGGTTCTTCTTCTTCTTCTTTCTCAAGTTTTTTTTTTCGTACCTTTTTTTTTCTTTTCCCTCGCTATCCAAAGAACAGGACACTTACGGTATCCTACTCGCGAAATTCACGATTAGCATGTACGAGCCGCACGCGTACAATAACGGAGTGCGGTACTTCTGTGACCTCTTTTTTTTTTTTTAAATTGCTGGTAACGCACGACGATACGAGTTCTTCGTCTCTCGTTAACGAGAATCCTCGTAGTCTCGTGCCACGTGCCTGGTGGCTTCTATACCTGCGGCATCTCTCTGTGCATAGATACCGGAGGAACATCTATGGACAATTAGGACCGAGACATTCGACCCTTGTGGGTCGACTCTACATTTTTTTTATGTCCACTTGTTTTTGCGCGACGTCTTGGTTTCGTAAAATAATAACGTGTACCAGTTTTTAGGACTTGTTACACAATAATGTTATATGAACTTTTGACTAATGACTTTTTTTCTTTCTATTTTAGAAGAGTGACGAGTGCCGAGATGTCGGCGCTAAGTGCCGGGATCCATCGACCCGGGATTATCCTGTCGCTGCTGATTGTGCTGCTGATCCACCTCACGCACTCCGGTGAGTAGAACTTTTTTTTTGTATTTTAGGTAAAGGAGCTCCGACACATCTCCCTTCTAAGATTCTTCGGGTAGCAGCAGAGCAGTGGAGGTTTGCACTGTCTGCTGACGGGGATGTCGTATGGGTAATTACTGAGCAGGAATAATGGGTCCCATTTGGTCTGGGGGCCTCAAGGGCGAAGGGCCTGAAAGCATCGTCATGGTCCGACGCTTTAGAAGAGACGAAGAGTCGAACAAAGCCAAACTCATGGTTATTTATTCGGTGAAGTTCGATTGGGTCGGTTGTGCAAGAGGCTAGTTCGTGATTGTGAATCCTAACCTAAGAAAAATCATTGAAATACTCAGGCAGGACCTGCTCCTCTTCTCGGATGATCTTATTGGCTCTTGCTTCCGCGGATGCTGGATGGGTCGATGAACGCGACCGTCGGACCTTTGCGACGTCCCTCCTTCGGTTCCATCCCTCATTCTTATTCTCTCCCGTCTGCTCAGGCCAGACTGCGAGACCCGCGCGAACTTTTCCCATGAAGCCGTTCGCCATATTCGCATTGCGTCGGGACGCTCTTCTCTATCTTGGTCCACCGGCTTCGCGGTATTATGCCCACTGCGTTCCTTCTGGATCCTCTTCCGTTTACGTCGAGCCGGTTTTCCACTTCAGGTTAAGGAACCTTCCTCTCTAGCTTGATGAAGTCTTATTCCTAACTTGAAGATCCTACCAGATACGCATGCTGCAAACGTTATTATATGATGGACCGATTCATTCTAATTGATACAAAATTATGAATCAAATTAATACCCAGCTTCCCCAAGTCCACGTCATCTTGAACCAACCTCCTAAAAGGGCACTGGAAGAAGTACTTGACCTGGGTTGACAAGAAGCTTGAATCACCGATGATTCCTCATCGAGGATGCGGTACCATTTCTTACGGTGGATGACAGTGCAGCTGCAGCAGCAACCAGACATGCGTCAGGGTCCAGATCGACTTCCGGACTGGGGTAACTTCTTAGCGGGGTAGGTTTTGCCGACGAAGATGATGGACCAGGAAGCTATCTGAACCTGCAGAAAATCTA
>JARQSV010000091.1:151062-170168 GCA_030142285.1 Calameuta idolon
GGGTAACTTCTTAGCGGGGTAGGTTTTGCCGACGAAGATGATGGACCAGGAAGCTATCTGAACCTGCAGAAAATCTATATACAAGATGAACCATACGACGATGAAAAATACTTCCCCGAAGAAGGTCCGTGTCATTCTGATTTCGGAATTCGCGACGTGCTCCACTGAGCAAACAAGTGCGACCTGACGGTGTAAAAACGTCAAAAGAAGTAATAGCTACGCAGCTGCGTATAGCGGTTCGCATTCTCTGCATCTGTGATGCTGCGAATTCTGGTCAAACCTGTAGCAAGGCCCCTCTTCCTGAGACTCCTTGGACATCGTAGCTGCGAACGGGATGTCAGTGACCTGGACCTCGGGGCCACTTCACTTACGGTCCCTTGTCACACCTGACCCCCAGGGCACCTTACATATTTATCCATACGCTCTTAGTAAAGTGTCATTATACCGTTCATCACAAAACTCCTGGATCAACCCTAGTCCAGGTAATGGCACCAGCATCGACTTCCGCGGGAAATTCAAACGGATCATTAGAACCGGTACCGTCAACCTGAAAGGAGCGAAAGAAAAATGGTAAACGTCAAGCGAACAATGCAAAGCGGAAAAAGCGTCTAACAAATTTTTCGTTTTCATAAAATAAAAAATGGCAGCATTGTTACCAATTGCAGAAACGTGCTCTCGCGTCTAAATAGAATCTGCTCTTCCTCTCCTGCCTCTCGGCATCTCGCCATCTCAGCATCTCTCACCCTCTTACATTGCAGTTCATGGGTACCAGGTAGTCCTACTCTCCTCTCGACTACTTGCCTAGGTGGAGAGGTCAGTCGCGGTCATCGCAACGAGGAGTATAACGGAACGTGTGGGTGCAACGTCAGCGTGACACGGATTAAGTAATCCCATTAATTCATCCGAGTGAAACACGTGGACGTAAGGCAGTGTACGCATCGCGGCGAAGATCGTCGTAAGAACGAATCCAAATACCCGCTAACCTCCTCACGAAGACCGATAGGTCAGGTGCTATTGACCCTGGTCTCTTTGTCTTCCTCCATTTATGGATACCCGAGACGGACTCCAACGGAATTCAGAATCGAGACGAGACATACGAAATTTGTTAGTCTTGACTTCACCTTCCATCACCTGATGATCGTCCTCGTCTTCATCATCATCATCATTACCACCATCATCATCATCATCATCATTCTCGCCAATGATGACCTCGAGCCAAGGATTCGCCTTTCCATAACGAGAGGCAGATGCTCGCCGGAGCATGTGCGGTTAATGGTAATGAACTTTCACGCCAAGGCCGCGAGCGATGATTTCATAACGCGCAATGACTGCGAGTCTCGAGACTCGCGTAACATAATAGCATCCACACATGAGCTCACATGCGTGCCTGCAATCTTGGATGTCTGTATATAAAGGCGATTCAAGGTATACGGACATATATATTTGTATATATGTATCCGTAAGACTGGACCAGGATCAAGATCACTAGGAACGGTAATAGGAAACTGAAAAGACATTCAAAAGAGAAGTAAAAGAATAAGAACGAACACTCGTACGCACTCGATGGAATCCGGTATTATCTTACGTAAGTTAAAGAAGCCTAATGCTTCTTACTCGAGATGCCCGTCGATCTTGTTTCGCCTAACGTCATTGTTGTCGTGGTTAACTTTTTTCCTCCCTCGACCGTCCGCCAGTAATTTTCACGATCCCTGGCGCCGGTGCTGCCGCCCGTAGACGGTGGCCGTTCTCTGTAAACAGAGTACACGGAAGCCCGTCGAACCGAATATTTTTATATCGACCGAGAGAAAAGTTATTAGATACTCAAATTCAAACAGTTCGAGAAATGCTCGGGAGAGGAAGTCGAGTGAAACGATTATCGAAACGGGTCGAGGAATCGATTCATCGTCGTATCGATATATGTCACTAGTCTGGGACGTTGACTAACCTCTCGTTGACAGCTGTGCGGGACGTTTTCGTCGCTCGAGGACGATGATCACGTTCGGCGGGATATTTCAACACGATACAAACAACTGGGTGAGAACGTTTCGTACATTGAAGATTCGCGGAGAAACTTTTCAGGTTTATCGAGCCGAACGAATCGACTGTTGCCGGAATGACGGACGCAGTCAAGTAGCCTATCGAGCTTCCCACGCGGATTCTAGTAACTTTACTGCGTTCGGTCTGTGGCTTGCGCGTGGGCGTGTTTATCGGTATACGCTGATCATTCTTTGACTCTCAATGGAAGACGCTACGGTCGTAACGTGTTTGACCCTTTCTACATAAGTTTTTAAGCCGTGAATATTTTTCAAGGAGGATCGTCTCGTTCCCGTGAAAGATTTCAAGGTTACTGCGTCTCATTAGCGATTTTTTTTTTCTTAAATTTCCTTTCTGAGACCTCAGAAATCTCTGAGCAATTTGTCAGGGTAGGACCCTAAGCGGTCGTTCAGGCCCCCATTGTGAGCCACGTAGAACGGCGAAATTGCTTAATTGGGCCGCACACAAGAGGACCGTGACGTGCGGCGCTGGGTCTTCGCAGGTTCGCGATCAGTTACCATGTCGTGCTATTGGGCCTTTTTTTTTGCTGGGACCAATCTACGCAATGAATGCTGGGGTCCGTTAGATACTTTCGTGCATTGTTACCTTTGATTTGGCCTGTAGAAAATTGTTGATTGGTGAACGGGATCCGATCTGCCTTATTTTTTTTTTATAGATTCAGAAAACGGTATCGATAATCTTATCGAATTCTATGAAATTTTTATGTGACAGGTTCGATGTCCTTCTTATTCGAAGGTATTTTTGTTGCTGTCACTTTTGTAATACAATACCTATTACAACGGAGGGTCTACTAAGATGTGAATCTCGTCTCGCGACTCTTAGGTCTAGTCCACCTACCAGACGTATATTAATACCGTGGTGAACAGTAGCGACAGCGCTAAAGGCTACTTCATATGTGACGTGTCGCGCGAAAGCACGCAACGTGGAGGCACGCGGCTGAACGGCTCGTGGGACAGTGCGAGAAGTGACGGGGCCTGGTAAGGCCCATTCATGGAGCTCGCCATTCCCAGTACAATTCGCTTCGCTGGAAACTGTCTGCATGTTCCATCGTGGAATGCTGATTTCTTTTCCTTTTCTTCTCCTCCTTCTCTTTCTTCATCTCTTTTTCTTTTCTCTCTCTCTCTCTCCCACCTGTCTCACGTTGCTAAGGGCGCTGTCGTACACGCCTCGCATCCAAATGCACCAGCAGTTCTTCTTCGGGGTGTCGGCTTCCGTTCTCTTGCTTCCCGGAAACCGTCCGCCCTTCAGACCAGTTCCTCCAGACCGTTAGGTACGTGTCAGCATACGCGTCATCGGGCCATACCTTAGAATCGAGAGTAGAGGGTAAATGCCCTAGGGACTTTTATTTATTTATTGTCCTGGAACAATCTGGCCCCAATGTCCTGGACCAGACGCGCTTCCCAATCCCTCGGAGAGCCTGACAAATAGAGAGTGACGTCAGGATAGAACACTGGCACAGAATTTGAGAATGACACTGGGGCGATGAATGCACTATAGGAACGACCCTAGGTGTCCATAGAATCCTATAGAATAGCATAGAATTCACGAGTAGGGCGTTTCACCAGAATTCATCCATGTACACAGTGTATACATACTATACTCAGTGTACAGAAAGAAAGAAAAAAAGATTCTCGCCATATGACGCTTTGACTGGGTCTCACCTCTTGTTCTGCTGAATTTCGCACCCACCCCGAGGACAATATATCCAGCAGTAATTACTATGGTAAATCTACCCCTATCCAAGGTGGAGAATATTCCCTTGGCTGAGGACGACGTCCCCTCGGCGATAATGTAGCCACATCTGGCTGCTGCTGCTGCCCACTGTGGCTCTGCAAAATGAGATGGTCCTTTGTGATTATATTGTGGATCAGAATAGACCATAGGCTATGTAATAATTTATCGATCAATCGATATCAATTGTAACGTCCATTGTCTTGCAGCGCCAGTATACGATCAGGATACCACAGAAGTCGCAGAGTACGATGCAGGTATGTGGGGGTCATGTTCACTGAATGACCTTTAATTAATAATATTTTAATGGATTCATTGATGTTATCTTGTATCGGTTATAGGTGCCGGCGGTTGCTATTACAATTTTCAACGCTATCAAGAAGGCGACAGAATTATAACGAACGAACCATGTCTCAATTGCACATGCCACAATCGGATGCTCATGTGTTACCTCAGGGTGTGTCCCTTCACGAAGGCTATTGGTCAGGATTGCACGGTTGAGAAGCGACCTGATCAATGCTGTCCAGTTATCACGTGTCCCGAGGTACCCGTTCAACTTTTGACATCTACTACCAATACGCCGGCCACGTCAGGATCCACCGAACTCGGTTTCCACGATAACTATGGATGCAGCATCAATGAAAGATTCTACGCTGATGGCGCTCAGCTTCCGACCGATCCTAATAATCCTTGCGAGTTGTGCTACTGCATCAGGAACAGGACCACGTGTGTCATGCAAGAGTGCACGCTGCGTGTTGCAGGATGCAGACCAGTTTATCAACCTGGAGTATGTTGCCCAGTCAAGTACAATTGTGGTGAGTATCGGTCGGATTGGATTTTAATTGATTGATCAGGCGATCAGATCAGAGAGAAGTCATTTTTTTCTGTAAAATAAATTTTTGGTTTTCTTTTTTTCTTCTCAAGAATATGACGAAGAAGACCAAACTACGGTTGGACCAACACCGGGTCTGCTGATGACCACGACCATAGCACCAGGAATCGCAGCACCGCAATGCAGCCACGAAGGCAAATTGTATGAGGATGGTGAACTGATCTACTCGACCCAACCTTGCCAGCACTGTTATTGCTTCCGCGGGGACATTGCATGTGCAGTTCAGGACTGCGGAACGCCTATGAAGACTCAAGGCAAGAACTGTACTGCTGTACCACCGCCAGAGGGAGAGTGCTGTCCGACCACGTACCAGTGCGGTAAGGATTCAATTTATTCCACATCGGGAGTTTTATGTTTTATGTTACATCAGCAGGTTCTCGCTCCTTGACTCTTCGGATTGTTATTCTTGTGTTGTCGTTTTGTTGCAGAGGATGACGAGAATGTGCCTACTAAGTTGTGGGAAGGAGACGATCAGCAGATAGAGGATCATCAGGACAAGGTTCCTCTTCCTGAACAGGATGAGAATGCTATTTTGCCCACTCAGGCTACTTTATCTGACCAGGATGATACTCAGCAGATCAGTCAGGTCAACGAATCCTTCCCTGGTGCCGATAACATCATACCTGAAGAGCATCAGGATATTGAGCACGTTACCGAAGGTACTATCGAACATGTTCCTGTTACTGAGGGTCATGAAGTTCCTGCTTCTGAAACTTCTGCGCCATTCGATGAGAATGCAGTTCCTGAAGAACAGCCTACTGGTGCCACGATAGATGAACTAGAAGCTCAAGGTCCTGAAGGACAAACTGAAACCAGCGTTGAGAGGAAACCTGAGGAGGAAGCTGAAGTAGAGGAGCACACTCCAGTGGTTGCCGAGAAAGAAGGGTCTACCGAGGAGTCTACTGTTGAGAAGAAGCCAGTTGGAGATGGAGAGAAACCGGAGGATCATTTTACTGGCACACCCATTATTACAGAATCGCAGACTGAAGCTAGTGAAGTTGAACAAGACACTGGAGCACCTGTTGTTGCTGAAGAAGAACAGACTCAAGTACCAAGGATTGCTGAAGGTTCGGGAGCTACTGAAGCCGGGGTTGCCGAAGAGAAGCCAACGGAGGAAGAGATTTCTACCGAGGCAGGAATTTCTCAAGAAGAACAGAAACCAGTTGAAATTCCAGCTGTCGAAGAGAACTTGACTGAAGCATCTGTTGAGGAACAGCCTACCGAAGAACCTGTTCGGAAGTCTGATATATTGCCTACTGAATCTACATCAGAAGAACAGAAACCTGTTGAACCCACGCTTGAAAAAGAAGTCACTGAGAAATTGCCAGAAGCTGTGACGGAAGGCGTAACGGAATCTGCTGCTGAGGAAGAGAAGATACCGACCAAGACTCTCGGCAGTGAAGAGCATGCTGAGGGTTCCGGAGAAACACCCAAAGAAGTTCCTGAGCAACAGACGGAAGTCGTCGAGGAGAAACCAACGGGGGCACCAATTGATGACGAACTCGTAACAGCAGGACCTGCCGTTATTGCAGAGAAGCCAGAAGAAAGTCCTGAAGTTGCTGAAGAACTTCCAACTGAAGGACCCGCTGGAATTGAACTTCCGACAAAATCTGGAATCGGTCAGGAACAGACAGAATCACCATTAGAAGGACCAACTGGTATTCCGATTCCGGAACGTGTACCAGTTCATAAGGCTGAGGATAAGGATGCAATCAATGAAGTTCAGGTTACCGAAGGATATGGTGACACTGAGCACCCGGAATTACACGTTCCTCATAACCAGATAGCTGGCGAAGAATCCTCGACATATCTTCCATCGAAAGAGCAAACTTCCGACGAAGCTGATACTGAAGTAACAGAGGAACCCATCGCACCAGTTGAAGCTGGAGCACCAGACCAGCAAGAGCAAATCGAACCCGAGAGTCACGGTGTTGTTCCTGAAGTTAAACCTGAACTACCTGTTACAGAAATCGATGTAGAGGCACCTGCAACTACAGATTCTCATATCCAACATATTCCTGACAGCACTGAAAGAATTCCTGAACACGGTGAAGTTCCTGAAGAGAAGCCAACTGACGAGAAACTAGCTGGTGAAAATGTACCTACCAAAGGATCAATTGACCAGGAAAGTGAAGCTGGACCATCTACCGAAACTACTGCTCAGGAACCTTCCGAGGAGCAGAAACCAGTTACCGAGGAAAGAGTTGACGGGGCTGTTACAGAGTCGGTTCCTGCTGAGATATCCACTGAGGCACCTGTTGTAGAAGAGAAGCCTACTGAAACTGAAGTACCAGAAAAAGATTTAGTGATTAAGACTGGAACAGAGGCTACTTCCGCTGAAGAGATTCCAACTGAGTCTTCGGTTGCTGAAGAGAAACCAGCAGAACCCAGTGACGAGGTAAAACCATCAAGTGAAGAACATCCCGCACGACCAGATGAGGAACAACAAACCAAAGAACCATCCGAAGAACAAGCTGCAACTGAAGCACCAACTAAGGCAGTCGGCGAGGAAAAACCCATTGAAATTCCAACTTCCGGTGAAGAGCAAGTAACTGAAGGCCCTGCTGAGGGTGAAGAAAAGGCAACCGTAGAACCTACAGGAGAACAGGAATCTACTGAAGGACATGGAGCACTTGTGACAGAGGCGGCTATCTCTGAGGAGCAACCAGATGTCGGTTCTCCTCAATTGCACGAAACAGAAAGTCCACTTGAAGAGGAAAAACCAATTGAATCTGTCGAGGGATCTACTGCAAGTACCTTGGCCGTGGAAGTTGAACCTGCCAAGGCTGCGGAAGAACCTTCTATCCAGGAAGAAAAAGAACCTTCTGGAGAAATCGAACCGACTAAATCAGTGATTGAATCAGAGAACACAGAAGCACCAGTTGCAGAAGAAAAACCAATTAAGACCGCTGATGAAGAGGAGCAGAAGCCTAACGAAGTCTCTGTTGCTCAGACAGAGGAGGAGCAACAAACTCAAGAACCTCTCACAGAGGGACAATCAACTGCAGAACCCGTCGAAGAATCGGAAGAGGAACATTTGACCGAGGGATCCGTCGCGGAGGAACACATTCCTACTGCACCTTCGGTTTCGGCTGAAAAGAAACCGGAAGAAGTTGATGCAGAGCAAAAACCAGTTAAGGAAGAAATGAAACCTACGAAATCTGCTACCGGTGTTGACGATGAGGTTCAGAAACCTGACGTTGTAACTGAAGAAAAACCAACTGAATCTACGGAAGAAGGAGAGAAGTCACCAGAAGTTCCTGCAGTTCAAGAAGAAATTTCTGAAGGTCCCATTCAAGGGCAAGAACCTACTAAAGTCGCTACTGAATCAGAAACATCATCTTCAACTGGTGAAGAGTCCACTGAGGCATCAATTTCTGAAGTGAAACCAGAGGAAGCTTCTGCAGAAGAGAAGCCCGAGAAACCGAGCGTAACGCCAATTGTGAAGGAAACTCCAGAGGAACCTAGTGTAACTCCAAGTGTGCAGGAAACTCCTGAAGAGCCAAGTGCAACTCCAAGTGTTCAAGAATCTCCTGAGGAACCCAGTGGAACTCCAGCTGTTCAGGAAACTCCTGAAGAACCAAGCGCAACTCCAAGTGTGCAAGAAACTCCCGAGAAACCTAGTGGAACTCCATCTGTCCAGAAAACTCCCGAGGAACCAAGCGCAACTCCAGCTGTGCATGAAAATCCCGAGGAGCCAAGTGCAACTCCAGCTGTGCAAGAAATTCCCGAGGAATCAAGTGCAACGCCAGCTGTGCAGGAAATTCCTGAGGAACCAAGTGTAACACCAACTATACAGGAAGCTCCTGAAGAACCAAGCGTAACTCCAGCTGTGCATGAAAATCCCGAGGAGCCAAGTGCAACTCCAGCTGTGCAAGAAATTCCCGAGGAATCAAGTGCAACGCCAGCTGTGCAGGAAATTCCTGAGGAACCAAGTGCAACGCCAACTGTGCAGGAAACTCCTGAGGAACCAAGTGCAACGCCAACTGTGCAGGAAACTCCTAAGGAACCAAGTGCAACACCAGCTGTGCAAGAACTTCCTGAGGAACCAAGCGCTACTCCAGCTGTACAGGAAACACCTGAAGAACCAAGCGCTACTCCAGCTGTACAGGAAACACCTGAAGAACCAAGCGAAACTCCAGATGTACCGAAAAAGCATGAGGAGCCAAGCGCTACTCCTGCCGTACAGGAAACGCCTGAAGAACCAAGCGGAACTCCAGATATACCGAAGAAGCATGAGGAGCCAAGCGTAACTCCCACTGCGGAAGAAATTCCTACAGAACCAAATGCAACGCCAGCTGTGCAGGAAGTTCCCGAGGAACCAAGTGCAACTCCAGCTGTGCAAGGTCTTCCTGAACAATCAACTGAAATTCCGACTGTACCTGAGATTTCTAAGGAACAAAGCGGAACTGTATCAGAAACGCCCGATGTGCCGGTTATACCTTCCATCGATGATCAGAAACCTGAGACTAAACCCAGTGCTGAAGAAAAGCCAGTTGAACCCTCAGTTTCGGAAAAGAAACCTACAGATATTTCGTCTGAAGAGAAACCAGTTGAACAAGAAGAGGGTACAACAGTCTCGGCAGAAAAGGAGGAGATCCCCACGAAGGGTATTCAAGTCGATGATCATTCAAAAATATCAACAACAGAGGGAGCCATCCCTGAGGAAAATCCAATTGAGGGTCAACAAGAAGTTTCAGTTCCTGAAGAGAAACCAATTGAAGTTCACGTTGAAACATCCGAAAAAACTCCTGAACTTTCAGTACCCGACGGAAAACCAACAAAATCTGATCAACAACCTCAACCAGCAATTACCGAGGAACAACCAAGTGAACCAACTCCTACTGAGGGTCAGAAAATCGTACCCGAAGTACCAATCGAAGAAGCAGTGCCAAGTGAACCACTTGCACCTGGCCAACCAGAGAAACCAGCTATCGAGGGCGAGCAAAAAGTTGAAGAACCTGGTCTTGAGATTTCAGGTCCAGTTGATGTTCGTCCTTCAGGAATTCCTGGGGAAGGCAATTGTCTCGTCGATGGTCAATCATATGGCAATAATTCAATCATTCCACCATCTAATCTTTGTCAAATCAGTTGTCGGTGCGTCAGCAGTATCGTTCAATGCGATCTTGTTAAATGTTCTCCCCCACCAACTCACTTATCTAATTGTATGCCAATTCATGCTGGTCCTGAATCGTGTTGCCCTATGTACACCTGTGAATCTGCGCCTACTGTTGAATTGGAATCAGACAGCCAAATGTCCGAACATCATACTCCAGCATACGAGCAACAAACAGTTGGTCCACTTGTTCCCGGAGAGGAATTACCGGCTTCTCCTGGTTCTCCTGCCGAAGGTGTTACTATGCCTGAAAAGGGTGTTGAACTACCCGTACAGCCTGAGCATCCTCAGGAACCTATTGCTCCTGTTTCTCCTGCAGAGGAGACTCCACTCAAAGGTCATACACCTGAAACGCCAGCTGTGGAAGAAGCTACTGTCCCTGTTGTTCCTGAAAAACTTCCTGAAGTGCCTGCTACTGCTGAAGAACCTGCAGCTCCTATTCCGGAGGAAAAGCCAACTTCTGAAACTATATCTGTTTCTGGAGAGGAAGCTGAGACTGGAAAACCTCAAGAGCAGACGACTGAACCTATCTCTTCTATTGAAGAACAGACTAGTGGAATAGTTGAGCCTGCTGAAAAGGAACCAACTGATGAACAGCAAACAGTGGGACCAATGAAGAGTGTTCCTGAAGTAGATCAGACTCATAAACCAGCTGATGAAGACGTTGCTGCACCGGAGACCGATCAGACACAAGGATCTCACAAGGAACCAGCTGCAGAAGGACACCCTGAAATACCAGTTGTATCATCCGAAATTCCAGAATCAGCAGAAGAACACACAGCTGGTCCGATTAAGGAGCAACAGACTGCTGAGCCTGTTGAGGCAGTTGAACAAGATACTCCAGCGTCCATTGTGCCCTCAGGAGAAAAGACACCCGAAGAAGGTACTGAAAAACCAACAAGCGAAGAAGAGGCACCGCAGACTGCAACTCCGGAAATATCTGGCAAAGAACCCTCAGTTGAAGAACGTCCAAATGAACCTGCCACTCCTGAAGAGGGTCAGATTGTAGTTTCCATTGGTGAACCAGTACCTGCCGTTGATGAAGTAGTTACTCCCATTGAGGAGAAACCTGTTGAATCGACACCAGAGCAACCAACTGAAAAGATTCCAACCAAAACAGTTGAGACTGATAAGAATGAAGAAAATCTGTCTCAGAGTACGGAACCTTCAATTATTGGTAGCGAACCGGAACAACCTATTGAATCTGTTGAACCTATAGCCGAGGAACATACAGCACAGCCAGTGGAAAAGGAAATTCTTACAACATCGATCCCGGCAGAAGGAATTTCTGAACAGGAAGTTGAGTTACCAACTAAGGCCGTTCAACCTCAGGAGCCTGAAACAGTCATGCCGGAAGAACCCGTAGTACCTGTTAAAGGCGAACATCCTGGTAGTACAGTTGCATCTGTCGAAATTGAAACCGCTAGTCCTGAGTCTGCTGAAGTAGAAACTGCTAATCCAACTGCGGAGGAACCTCTCGAGCATCCATCTACCCCAACAAGTGAAATTAAAACAGAAGTAGTTGTTACAGCCGAAGGCGAAACCAAGGAACCTGCACTTGAAAGCTCTACACCAGCAGTTGCACCTGTGGCAGATGAAGAAGTCACTAAACCAGCACCAGAAACTGTTCCTGAGGAACAGCCTAGTGCATCCGTTGAACCTGCCTCACCAAGTGAACCGACCATTTCTACCGAAGAGCAGCCTGAACAAGAGACAACCGATTCGACTGGATCGGTTAAGGGACAGTCTACTGAATCTGCTGTTCCTGTTGAAGAGCAAACTTCACAACCCACATTCGTTGAAAAACCAGCCGCAACTGGAGAAGAACAGACTGTACAACCATCAGTTGAAGGTGAAACCCCTGCACCAGTTGAACACGAAACCTCTCCTCCTGTCGTGGCGGTTGAAATTGAGACGTCCGCACCTGCAGTTTCCGTTGAAGAGCAAACATCAGCTCCAGCTGAAGGAGAGACTGCTGCGCCTGCTATTCCTGTTGAAGAGGAAGCTTCAGTTCCAGTTGAAGGAGAGACTCCAGCACCTTCTGTACATGTTCAACCAATTGAAGGAGAAGCTACTACGCCAGCTGCATCAATTGAACAAGATACTTCTGCACCTGCTGTCTCGTCTGAGGAACAAGCGGCTGTACCTGATAAATCTGTTGCTCCTGGTGAAGCTGAAACGCCTATTGCACAGACAACTGAACAAGCAATTGGAGCAGTTAAGGGAAAACCAGATGAATCTGAAATTCCTGCTCCAATTCCCACTCCCGTTGATGAACTATCTAAGGAACAATTACCTGAAGAGTCTGAAAAACCTGTTCAGGAGGTTCCAGTTTCTACACAGGGAACAGTGGAAACAAGTACCGAATTGCCAATTGAAATCAAACCAGATCAAGCCGTTGAACCAATTGAAGGTGAACCCCCTGGTGCTTCCATTGATGAACAGCCGGTTGAACCAATTTCTCCAGCTTCGGAGGAGACTAGTACATCTGCAGTTGTAGAAGAAGTTTCAGAAATTCCTGTTGAACAGCAGACACAACAACCTGTTGAAGCAGAAGCACCAAGCTCTGAGGACCAATCGAAAAAACCAGTTGAGCCAACGGTTAGTGAACCAACTGATGGATCGGTACCTGTTAAATCTGCCGAGGAACCTGCAGAAAAACCAAGTGAATCAGTTGCCGAAGAAAAACCAACTAAGGAAGCTACCCCAGAAACTGCAGGTTCTATTGAGGAAGAGAAGCCTACCAAAGCTGCAATTCCTGAAGAAAAACCTACAGAAGAAGAGGAAACTACAAAAGAGAAGCCTGCGGATGAAAAACCTGTAGAAGGAAAGCCTGCAGAAGAAGAGAAACCTATGGAACAAGAGAAACCAGTAGAAGAAACGCCTACAGAAGGACAGGAAATTGCAGAAGAGAAACCTGCTGAAGAAAAGAAGCCTGCTGAAGAAGAGAAGACTGCAGAAGAGAAGCCTGCAGAAGAGAAGCCTGCGGTCGAAAAACCGGTAGAAGAGAAGCCTGCAGAAGAAGAGAAACCTGTAGAACAGGAGAAGCCAGTAGAAGAAACGCCTATGGTAGGACAGAAAATTGCAGAAGAGAAACCTGCTGAAGAAGAGAAGCCTGCAGAAGAGAAGCCTGCAGAAGAAGAGAAACCTATAGAACAAGAGAAACCAGTAGAAGAAACGCCTACGGAAGGACAGAAAATTGCAGAAGAGAAACCTGCTGAAGAAGAGAAGCCTGCAGAAGAAGAAAAGCCTACAGGAGAAGAGAATCCTATAGAACAAGAGAAGCCAATAGAAGAAACGGCGACAGAAGGACAGAAAATGGCAGAAGAGAAACCTGCTGAAGAAGAGAAGCCTGCGGAAGAGAAGCCTGCAGAAGAAGAAAAGCCTACAGGAGAAGAGAAACCTGTAGAACAAGAGAAGCCAGTAGAAGAAACGCCTACAGAAGGACAGAAAATTGCAGAAGAGAAACCTGCTGAAGAAGAGAAGCCTGCAGTCGAAAAACCTGTAGAAGAAAAGCCAGTGGAAGAAGAAAAGCTTGGAGAAGAGAAACCTACAGAACAAGAGAAACCAGTAGAAAACGAGCCCACTGAAGGACAGAAAATCGCAGAAGAGAAGCCTGCAGAAGAAGCTAAACCTGCAGAGGAAGAGAAACCCGCAGAAGAAGAGAAGCCTGTCGAAGAGAAGCCTGTCGAAGGAGAGATACCTGTAGAGGAAGAGAAACCAACAAAGGCCGTGACTGATGTGGCACAACAAACGGAACTACCCTCAGTAGAAGAAAAAGAACCAGAAATATCTGAAATTCCTGAGCACATTCCAACTGAAGCTTCTGTTTCCGAGGAAGAACCTGAGAAGGAACCAGCTGTTCCCGAAGAACAAACCACTGCCGCTGTACTTGAAGAGAAGTCCACAATTGTACCAATTGTCACTGAAGAACAACAATCAACTGAAGAACCTGCAGCTGTACCAGCTGAGTCGACTACACTACCTACCAAGGAAGAGAAGCCACTCGAAATAACCACGGTTCCCGAAGAACAACCGGTGGACTCATCAGCACCTCAGGAAATACCAACAGTCAATCCTGTTGCACCTGAATCCAATTCTCCAAGTCCTGCAGAAGAACCAACAAAATCAGCCACTCCATCCGAACCAGAGAGCGGCTTGCCTGTAAGTCCAATTGCTGAAGAGAAGCCCGTTGAACAGAAACCGGAAGAAGAAACGGTCCCAACCAAATCTGCTGGAGAGCCCGAAAGTCCACAACCATCCGTAACCGAACAACCTGAAGAAAGATTGACAATTTCACCAATAATTCCAGAAGAACCCTCGCCAGCACAAATACCACAGGAACCTGAAGAACCTACCAGGACATCGGACGTACAATCACCAGATCAATCCCCAGCCCAATCTCCAGATCAAACATCAGATCAATTCCCAGAGGATGATCTTCAGCAACACGTGAACGTACCCGACGTCCTTCCTGAGGAGCACGACGACACCGAAGGTCAACTAACCATCGGACCAGATGACAAGGAACCTTCGAAGCCTAGTAGCGAGGATCACTCACTAGAACCACAGGGTATTCCAGAGTATCCTGACCAGACGATACCTACCGAAGAGAATCCTCACTTCCCAGTCAACAGTGGCACTTACCTGAACCCAGAAGAGGATTACGATGAAGACGACCAGGCTGTCTATGGTCCAGGGACCTGTCGCTACGGCGGAAAGGTCTACGTCTCCGCGCAGCAAATTCCACGCGACGATCCCTGCGACTTCTGCTTCTGCTTCCGCAGCGACATCATCTGTCTGCAACAGAGTTGCCCACCGCCAATACCGGGCTGTCACGAGGAACCAATAAACGGCTTCTGCTGTCCAAGATACGAGTGTCCCGTCTCCATGGCCACTTCACTGAACGTGACAACCACCACAACTACCACCACAACCACACTGCCGCCACACTTCCTGTCGCACGCGTACAAAGGCGCTGCGAGACGAAGTGGCTGCCAGATCCGCGGACAGGCCTACCACGTTGGCGAAGTCATCAAGTCCGCTTCAGGACCATGCCTCCATTGCACGTAAGTGAATCAATTCCTGAAACAATAAAATTCCCTATTTCAATCGTTCGCGGAGCTTTTAAAAATTAATTCGTTATTTACACTCTTACAGTTGCGGCGGCGATGGCAACATGAAGTGTGATCCCAGAGTGTGCAGCCCCGAGCCGATGCTTAGGCAAATGATCGCAGCTGCTACAGCCAGAAGGAGGAGATGAGCCCTCGGCAAAGATTTAAGCGTCGGACTCAAAATGGATACCAAGATTACGAGGATTGTCAAGTGAGGAGAATCTTGAAAAAGAAGACAGTGTTGTATAAAAGTGAATTAAAATTATTCTAATGTCGCGTGACACAAGACAATTATGTGCTCGGCGAACGCGAACTGAGTGGCCAAAACGTAACGTTTATATATGTAAGCAGATAAACAAACGAAAAAAAAAAAATAATATTAATAGTAAGGGCGCGTTTCTGGTGCCAAAATGACGCACAAAAAAAAACATAATAACGATACCGAAAAAGGTAATAACGTACACATACGATATACGATCACGAGGACGACGTTAGGAGGCAATCAAGTTGGAACGTCCGTAAATATTTGAAAATGACGAATTATCGATGAAAAACTACGAATATGATATCGTTGCGTATTTTAACGTTTAATTACTGTAGTCACCGTCTATTGTATGGCGCTGCGAGCGCTTTCCGCGCGGTGACTCAAATTATTGGGAGCTTGAGGAACGAACGAGACTTATTAACTGTGCCTTCGTCAGTATCCGCTAGATGGCGGTGCTTTCGCTTCCGATAGTGAACAACATCGACACCAGCTAAGAGAATGACAGGGGAATAAAAGACAAAAGACCGACAGCCATATCAAAGTCGCCAGCTTAGAAGAAAGAGAGCACGTGATCGATCCGATCACAGGGATGAGAGAAAGTGAAAAAAAGAAATTTAACAAGATCAAGGAGAAAAACGAAGGTGGAACGATATATGGATGAAACAAAATGGAGGACGAAGAAGGACACGGATCAAAGGGTAGTTAGAATGAATGAATGCGAAATAATATGTTAGACGTTTAGGTTAGGTGTGGGCCGCGATGCGTAACAGATCAATCACTCGGTCGAGTCATTTAATCATGGTTCGATCGATGCGCTAATTACATGATAAATTAGGACTCGATCGACGGTACTGTTATGAATGGCGGCTAACGACAATCGCACTAACTTCAACGTGCAAACGTAAACGCGACTCAAAGCTCAAATAAGCGGCTCGGGCGGAGGACCGACCAAGATATAAAAAAAAAAAAGAAAGCTTCTCCGGCGAGCCGGCGTCATATATATATAAATATATATATAGTATATATATACATATATACATACGTTTATAACGAATCTTATACAATATACTCTTCAATTGATACAATAACTAATAATAACATTTAATAATACCTTCTACGAAGTCTTAAACTGCGTCCTTCAGCTTCGAAGTGTCGCGATTTATTGTTAATATTTAAAACAAACAAAAAAATCGATTATCCGTGACTTTCAAGGGGATGATCGATTGGACAGAAGGGGGTTGAATCGTATTGACGGGGAGGAAGGAGGAAGGGGTGAATTCTTTTTAAAGGCCCAAAAGGTGTTCCAATTTTTTGCCTTTACCAACTTCCTTCTTTTTTCTCTTTTATTCTTTTTTTCTAATATAATTTTTGGAACTATGCGGGAAATACGTCACGCTTCGAAGATACGGGACGTAGTTTATAGGTGATTACTACGTCATCGCACGATACTACGCATACTGTCTGTATTTATATTTAGTAAAGCAAAAGGACCGTGGCACGTTTTTTTCTTGAAACAGCCTGTAGTCTTTGTACTCGATTTATAAATTATGGATGATAATTATTAGTGTCCTCGCCAAGCCGTGCGACCCAGCTATCGATTCCGGGCCGTTTGATCGGTAGAATCGCAGCCATTTTAATTTTCTTATATTATTTCTTTTTTTTCTTTAGACTTTCTGTCTTTTTCTTTTTTTTTTCATTGTCGTATTTCTCTCACGATATATACACTATACGTGCTCACGTTGGTATATATGCATATATATATACATAGTTTTAAGCTTCTGCCACTCGAACGCCCGGACTGGCTGGTCTGTGTGTATATTTCGCCCGGCCAGGCAATAAAACTCTTCCAAGCGTTCTGACGCGATTGGCCAGCATTGGGGGTACGCCATTACTACGAGAGTTCAAGATGACGTCATCGCGTCAAATTTTCCAATCGAATTGGAAAGTACGCCCCTGCCTTCGAAAATGAAAATTCACGCACTTGCCATAGAGTAAACGGTTTAGTAACAAGGAGAAGGGAAAACATCGAGAATTCGTATTGGACAGGAGGGAGAAGACGATGGGAGGTTTGACGATGTAAAGAAGAAAAAAAAAAAAAAAAAATTCGCGTACCGCTGGAGCTGCGACAATTTCAAGAAAGCGAGAGTCCAATTAGCATTTAGTCGAAAAACTTAGTATTTATCTTTATACCCATTTTATATCGATATAACTATAACGTGGACGTTAACGAATAACGAGTAATATCAACGGTAATGATATAAACAATAATATAAATATGCGTACGGTAAATATGTAATTAGACGATTTCTTATCGGAGATCGTTTACCCTAATCGATCCGAGATATCGCACACGCGTTGAGAATCGACTGGCAATAGGAGAACGTTAAACGATTACCTTATGGTTTTTCAAGAATTGAATGATTGAAAGGATAATTTTTATTTTTTCACAACTGTCAGTCGCCAATTAACGAATAGTTTCGTGGACACGGTGCAGCCGTCCTTCGTGATGAGGGCACGACTCGAGGATTTCTCGGACATTTTTCCATTTTCTTTTTTTTCTCTCTTACTCTTTTTATTTTCTTTTCTCGTCCCTTCCTTCTTCCTTCTCTTCTTTCTCGATGTAACCCATTATCGTTTGCTACGTATTACATATGTGATAAATGATGAGGAAACGAACGAGTCAGGAGCATCCGCCGGTGATCCCAACTACGGAACGCTAGATTTAAGACAGTACGTGCTAGTATAAAGTGTCCTTTTATATGAATAAATGATTTTGTATGTCAACACTTACGCTTGTCTTTTCTCCTATCCTGATCTGGTAATTTCAATATCGGCTACGACGGGATACGCATTATCGACGGAGGCGATGATCTCATCTCCGTTGAGCATCTTCCTATTCGTTTCTGGTGGGTGATTGAACGAATTCGTCCTGGTGGCGCCATCTAGCGACATGTAGCGGTACGAAGATGGTAAGGCTTCGTCAAAGTTCCCGATATCACCGACAGAGCCCGCCAAATGTATGTGCCCGTACATACACGAAAGCGACGGGGCCTGAACTATTCTCAACTTATCCGTGTGTAGAACGTTTTAGAATTGAGGACGAGCCTTGTCGAGCAAAACTTGTCCAAGTCTGGCTACACTAATGTGCGATCTAGCAGAAGAGATTCAGAAGAGACTAGAGAGCCGAAGTGCATAGAGGACAGTGCATATTATGCGGCCAGGTCGTTGCATCTGGTCGTGCATCCTGGTGCTCGTCCAGGCGGCGATGACGAATTCACGTACGTCCTGGCGATTGAGCGCGGACAAAGTTATTCGCTTGAACGACCTCGACGAAGATCCCATCCTCGACATCCTCGCAAGCAGCGTCGGTTTGGCTAACGGTCAGGGCTGGAGCAAATCCGCTACCCAAGAGAAACTTCTTCAGGAGAAAGTGCAGCTCTTCTGTGCGGAATGCGAGTCATTTGTTGGCACCCGTGACCGGTGAGCGAGAACAGCTTAATCTGTTCTGTTCTCTGCTCGATTTGATGTTTCATTTATTTTTGCTACTCGTATCCTCGTTTACTGATGTTCGCCTTTGCATCTTGTTCCCGCATTGTTTGTATAATCCGTTCTATTGTTTGACCTACTGCATTAATCCATTGTTGGCTACAAGAATTGCATCCTTCTTTCAGTTAATGCAACAAGCCATGTTTTTTTTTTTTTTCATCTAACAATATATATCGTATACATAATAACTTCACCTCTGTATCGAACATTCGCATATCTCACTGCTTTCAATTACTCTGCTGCTTGTCAGATTAAATATTGTCCTGCATAACAATGGATGGCATTGTCTTATAAAGGTATTACCTTGAATTTAGCATTACGCAATATTCTTGTTTTCGCGTGTAATGATAACAATCAAAATATATTTGTCACCAACATTTTATCAAT
>JARQSV010000091.1:170268-191861 GCA_030142285.1 Calameuta idolon
TTAGCATTACGCAATATTCTTGTTTTCGCGTGTAATGATAACAATCAAAATATATTTGTCACCAACATTTTATCAATTTTGATAACAGTACTACACATTGTCTTTCACAGATCCTACGATAGGGAAGCAATACATAGTATTTTCATATAATAATAATAATTCTTAACGCAGAAAAACATTGAGAAAGCTTATCAAATCAAAGATTATTCGACAAAGGGATTCATATAAAAATTTAATTTATGCTTTCGTCCCCTTGTCAGAGGACTAGCAGCGTCCTACGACCTGATGGAGTCATCGAACTTGACGGAATTGACGGAATCATCCTCGTCCTCGTCATCGGCTACCTGCGGAACGGTCGTGCAGCACTGCGAGGACGTTGTCCTCGACTGCGGTAAACCCGTCAACTTTACTTACTACGACAACCTGGTCGGTGTTGCGAATCGAAATCTACATCCGCCAGTACCAGAGCCTAACGTCGCTCTAATGTTCAGGAAAAAGGGTGCAAAGATCGGCGACGTCGACGTCGACCTGTTAGAGCGTCGTCTGAAAAAGGCGAAACGCGAGGTAAAAGTCACCTAACATTTTCACGTGTTAATCGAACATTAAAAAAATAAATATTGTACTATCAAATTATAATCTTTATCTCCTCAGAAACCAAAATCCGTTCAACTGTACAATCAAATTGGTAACTTCTGGCGAATAAAAGGCAACGCTCAAAGGTCGATCGAATGCTTCAGAAGAGCCCTGGCAGTGTCCCCACACAATGCAGAAGTTCTTTTAAACCTGGCAAGGGTCCTCCTGGTCCTACAGTACCTGGACGACGCAACGTACCTGGCGCGACGATCACTAGAGTTACAGCCTCCTGATCGCAATGCTTGGGAACAGTATCTAACACTTGGGCAAATATTCAAGGTTCGTGAAACTCCTGAAATACACTAAAAATAGTGAAATTAATAAAGGATCATGCAACGAGCATATCAATTACAGGCATACGGCCATTTTCAAGAAGCCGCCGTCCACCTTCGTCACGCCTTGGAACTCAAACCGGATTTATCGGATGCAGCTGAAGCTCTTAAAGAGGTTGAGTCTCTTCCAACAGCCAGCATACACATCTACACTCTGCTCATCATAGTCTGCCTGGTGCGTAACTTAAGCAAGATCAGCCTTATCGTAATGAGAACATCTGTCATTACATTCCAATTATCTAATAGGTGCTAGGCGTGTTGCTAGTTGTACTTAGCAGCGTTGAGTGCGAAGAGGACTCGACTCTTTCCTCGGAGCAGCAAGCTCAGAGACCGTCGCAGCGTCACTTCAATCGTGCCATGGCTATGCGAAGTCTGCGACTGAATGTATCACGTGGTACGAAGCGTTGCTGATGCTCCTAGTGTCACCCTAGACAAAATCATCTTAATAAATTTAAACCGGGCGTTCTCCCGTGCGACTGTGATAGAATGGATATCCTCCTTGGCAGCCGGGTCATCGACTCATCATTTGCACGTATCACGAGTGTCATCCGAACCTTCGATTCCATATGAACAGACTCCGTTGCACTCTGAGGACAGATCATGGTCCAGATAAAAGAGGCTCCAGTAGGATAGCAACGAATTCAAACTTCTTTAAAGAGTCTTGGTCGTTTCTGGAAAGATGAGGAATGATGACGGACGACTCGGTTTTGGGTCACTATAACCATCACCCACCTACCTCCCCCACACGACACACAGTTTCACTGTTCGGTATCAGACAAAAAGGAAATCAGGAGTCAAGGTAGTATTTATATTATTTTTTGCCACCTTAGAGAGGCGGATTGCTGCGAGTGCAGTTGCTGTTTCTTATACAGACGTTTTCGATCTGAGTTAAGCCTGCCACAAGTTATTACTAACTATGCGGTTTATTATATTGACGACATAAATATACAATATAATAATAGAGAATATAACGATCTAGTGATATCCTAAGCTAGGGATACCGGTCGGAACCGGACGTAATACCGTAAGGTTAATTAAGAGTGGCGACCTGACGAAGAAATGAAATCGTGGCCAGTGGCCATTTTCTTTTCTTATTTGTTTTTTTTTTTCATTTCGTATTTGATTTCGTTGTACTCTCCTGGGAGCAAGTTTCCAAGAGGTCTTGTTAAGGTAGTATCTAAAATCGATACGATGCTCGACAGATGAAATAATCCGATTTACGTAATATAATTTTAATCGACTAATCAAAATTTCGATCTTAAAAGTTTAAATTAACTTTTAGCGTTATTGAACGAAAATTCATTCTACGTTTTGGCATGCTGAGCTGGTACCGCATGCGCATAATTCGTTTATATTCAAATTTCGACCCCTGTATATCGATCTACATTGAATTGTTTTTTTTTTTTTTTGGAATTCTCTGATAAGGATACATGTTCAGTGCCATATAGGTATACGTAAATCATACATCTTTAAATATAATTATTTTTTTTTGTGAATTGCATGTTCACGAAGTAGTCCTATTGTCTAGTACTTTACACCCTCACCTCCTTACGTACGTTTAAATTGGATTGGAAAAAGAAACGAAGAGAGAAAACCGGATACAGCGGACAGTGACGGGTGAAAGAATGAAACGAAAGAGATTCTTAATTAAAGTCAATTAATATTATTTCTTATATTTTCTTCGCCACCCTATATGCTACTACATCTGGATATTTCTTTTTCCAATAAATTTCAGTAACCGGTTCCGGTAGGCGCTCGAAAAAAATTCTCGAAGAAAATATACATCGTGGAATGGAATTCTCGAATATCCTGTATTAACCCTAAGCCTTATATCCTAAGTAACGAGGGGTACCTTAAGTTCACTCAGTGACACGACACGCGTGACCTTTATTATATTCAGCTGAATTATTTATTCGTTCAATTCCGATCCCTTCCGCCATCATTCTGCTTCTCTTACTCGTTCAGTAATGTACAACGCGCACCGCGAACGTTTCGGCATAAAGTTTACTTGACATAAACTTCAGAATATATACTTCAACTTGTAAAACGTACTTCACTGTGATACGTAACGTAATGCAATAAACTTTGAAGTTTTTACTAACGAATAAACGACGCAAGGACTCGCACAGCGAATGCAATCACGACCTGAGTCGATTTGACATTTAACAAATAGATGAAAAAAATTGTCAAAGTATTCCAGAGGTAACCCGTGTTTCTGCGTATTTTTCTTTTTATTTCTTTCTCTTCTCACCGAATCGTTCGCCACTTGATTTCATATCGTTCTCTTTTTTTTTCTTCCTTTTAAATTTCTTTATATGTATATAACGCCCTCTCTGCTTTCTCGTTACGCTACGCCCTAAACCGCTAACGGTTTTGAACATTTTCAAACATTTTCTTCGAACGTTGCAACTTAAACTAAGAGATGTGCTTCGTGTTGAACCTCAAAGAGCCTAGAGGAAGTACTTTTACTTCTTCCGAGTGTTTTAGGCCAAGATGAGAAACCGGCGCGCTTCCTCGGGATTTCGAGTAGTTATTTACAGACGTCGAAAGCCGGCCTAGCGTTGGAATTCTTCAAGTCGACGAAGAAATCGATATCGATATGTTGATATCGATTTTTCAAATTCAGTTCAAGAACAGCAATGAGGACCTTGCGCAGGATATCTTTAAAAATACTGATTCTGAGAATTGGGTTTTGTCGCGCGACTTATCTAATGAAAACACATCGATAATGATACCCGAATACTCGATAAAAGGCAAATAATGATTTACACGTGTTTCTCGTGTGTTCAAAGTAAACACACGTTAAACTGTTTTTCCAGATCAGTTTGCAGTACAGAAATCAATAAGAGAAAGCTAAACAGAGAAGTTTACTGGAGCGTATCGAGTGTCTTCCTTTTGAAAGTATTCAATTCTTTTAAAGAAAAATACCGCCATTTTTAAATCCTGATCACGTATTCAGTTCATGGAAAACTACTTGCTCAGACACGATACTAGTCTGAATGCTATATTCTCTCACGATCGTGAGATATTCTTAGGGATAATTATCAAAGAAAGAATAACAAAACGGTTTTTGTACCGTTGCCTTTAACAGTTCTGTCTCCAGGCAGAAAATGGAGATCATTGCATGCGCAATACACACCTCAAAGTCACGCGTCTCCCTATTTTTAATTATATTATATTGGAATATGTCATACCATACTGCTCGATGTCCTGGGTCCTCCTTGAAGTTCCAAGTTCTGAAGGATATTACTATACGTCGTATGCACGAGGATGGGAATAAGGATCCTAATCTAGGCAAGCCAATGCAAATTATTGCAAGGCAGTGTGTTTAGAACTGCACCCAGCTAGCATTTGACGATGGTGCCTGTTGTTGCTGCTGCTGCTGTTGTTGTTGCTGTTGCTGTTGCTGAGACGCACTTGCAAATTCACCCCATTCAGAACCTGGCTGACCAGTAGCACCTGGTGCTGACTGAGCAGGCCTATGTGCTGGGGATGATGTTGGTGTTCGAGCTGGAGGTGGTGCAATTTTTACACCCCCTGGTGGTGGAGGCAAACCAAGACCTGCCGAATTCGTTCGTGACTTGGCTTTTTGGGAAACTTCACTGCCATCTTTCTTCTATAGATAGGGGAAAGTGGATGGGTATTAATTTTAAGTCGACTTTTGATTAATAGTCTTGTAGTTTTGGAAAGAAGCAAGGATTACCGTTATTTTCATATTGATCTTTATAGTCTCCCCCTCCTTAAATCGTAGGTCGAGCTCTTGTTTTGGTCGTTCTTTCTCTTTTTCAATCTGATCACGGTTCTTTAACCATTTGAAGTGATCTTGTAACGCTACATTAAGGTCAAAACTGTCAGATCGATCGAGGAATCCAACTCCGATAAAGGCTGAACGTCCATTGTCATCCTGGATACGTAGGACAAAGTACCTTGAGGAATCAGTGACAGGTTCTACAGCAATTCCAGGATACTGCTCAATGGGACATTTTGCAAATAGATCCCCACTGACTTTGTCCTCCAGTTTCAAAGTGATTGCATCACCTTGTGAAACTAAACGCATACGACCTGTCCAAGATGGTTCTTGTAAATTCCAGTCTGCTGCACTGCAAGTAAGAAAAAGTGTGATACTGAGTGAGAATCAGAACTTCCTGCAATAGTGATAATAATAACTGGTTCTGTTCCAACACTTCCTTTGATAGTAAAAACCATAGTTATGTTTTACTTAATTTAAATAATTTAAATCCAGATAGTAATCACATAGAAAAATTATATATAAATAATAATTCAAGACACCTGTAACTAAACATTTCCATCCTAAATAACACATAAAGAATACTGTGATATCAGTTAAACCTTCAAATCTTTGTCGGAGATTTTCTAGCAAATATTACCGATAAGGGTATCGATAACGATAAATTACATTCGCCCATATACTAATTTCTTTTTTGGTGACGTTGCGGAACTTATTAATCAGAAAGCGTAAATGTTAAATAAACGAAATAAAATATGTAAAATCCAACAAGAACGTAAACCTAAATACAATAACAATTTTTGCTGAACCGTTTTTTTTAAATCACTAACGCTTACATGGCCAAACGTGCAGCAATACTGACAGATCGCATATTTTATTTTCTTACCGATAACCTCGATTGGTCGTCCTCGGTGGAATTTTGAAGACAAACACCTCAGACTTTACGAGCAAAACGCTCTCGTAGCTTTCCATACTTTCGAAATCTACGGAGCCTCTACGAGTGAAGTCGGATAAAGCACACGAGCTAAAAGCTTTGACAACTGGTAACCGTTTTCGTGTGACAACGTTTACGTGACAAGTTCGGTATACACGCCGTGAATCTGATTGTTCTATCTCCAGTAACGCCTTCTACACCCACACATTATTCGTAACTGCCATGAGTCCAACAAGACAAGATGGCATACTCGAATGGAACTCTGGCGGTAGCCTTGAACAGTTCAATTGGAAAGTCACTGTAAAACATCATTCAACTTACATAATTCTTCCGATATCCACACTAATTTGATGGAATTAACCAGAAGTCATTATTCCGCAGTTTTTTAAATTTGTCAATATCAAGAAATATGTACATTTTCAAGTGTGAAATTAAATAAAAGATTTGAGTGTGACGACAGTATTAGTAATATTTAACAATTTGTACAAACAAAATCATATACACTTTATCTTTACAGATGGTTCGAAGAACATCTTGGTGTTTGCGTAACCTAACTAACCATAAGGAAAGGAAGCGTAGAACTCCCTCGAACTTACCTTCCTTTTGGTTAATCAATTAATTTATTAAATAAATACACCTCAAGGGGAGAGAGACAAGTTTGTAACAAAATGCGACGGATCTTTTATCAAGTACGCGTCAATATTGTTTCTTTTTACAATTCACAAAAACTTGCACTATTTTGTCATTCGGTTTGTTGTTTCTTCTTGACAAGTTCCACTAGCTGACGATATCGGGCTTGGCATTCTTCCTATAAATTAAAATCAAGCAATAGCAACAGAATTTTACAGTTTATTGATAAAAATATCATTTAGATTATTTACTTTCGTTTTTCCTTCCACGCAACTGGCTATTTTTTCCCATCTATCTAAAGACATTCCCTTAGGATTTTTTGTTAAGGCGGCTTCCAAAGCACGCTGTTGTTCTTGACTCCAATCTGAGACTGTGTCGACAACTTCAGCCCGAGTTTTGACTTTCTTTGGTTGTTCTTCGAGTACTACTTCCGTTTCGGTAGACTGACCAGGCTTTAGACCTTCATCTTTTACCTGAGTATAGAATGAAAATTTTTAAATTGAATCAATCGGAACAGAACCTCTTCCAGTACCTTCTTAGCCATGTGCGTCACTTCCGCAACCGTTCGATTCATCGCGTCTGCAATTTTCTCCCAGCGATCTGAAGTACCGCCGGGATATTTTTTAACAAGTTTTATTAATTCAGCTATGTCGTCGTCTGTCCAGAGGCCACCACTGACACGTGGCTTTTGTGGAACCACGTCGTTCACCAATGGAGCTTGTTCACGTTTACTACTGATGTCTCCAGTACCACTACGTTCCTGTGGAGTGAAGCCTGCACCTCTTCGTCTTCTGGGACCACGAGATACTGGCTCCACTTCCGGTTCTGCATTCTCTTGTGCGCTGTATATTTCAAGAATGACAAAAATACAATTCATGCCTATTGTGGACTAATAATCTGCATGCTTACCGTGCTGCTTCTTCCTCGAGAAGCTTTTTCTGTCTCTTACGCTCTTCGAGCATTTCACTAATGGCACGGATGGCTGAAGGTACGCCGACAATCGCAGAGAATGTCCATCTTGGCAGCTGGAAAGGCAGCGTATCCGACACACTCGGCGTCGGTATCCTCTCTAAGATCTCAGCCAGATCTGGAACGTCCATTTTGCCCTTTCTATTCTTTTTCTGCATTCTCTGCAGCTTACTACCTAAGACCTGCTCCTGCAGAAAGCACGTTTCCGGTCAGCCTCCGTGGCTTCAACCCGATTCACTAAACTACGTTCTCATGGAGAATTAAAAAAAATATCGATACGGAACATAAAATTCGACTAATGTGAGCGAAGCAAATGAGTGTCGTGATATCGAAACGTTGGTATTCATGCTGAATATTTGTTTAAGCATTCGCAAAATTTACTTACGTAAGTGTATCTTTTTTCGAAGTAAGCCGCCCATGATACAATATACTGTCCAATTGTTATTACGATAAATAGAATTATGCTCATTTCGAGCAATCCCATTTTACGGACATGGCGATAATAGTACACGGCTGAACGCCAATTGGGTAAACCATTCACTAAAACATTGTCGTACCGTTCACGCTTTCCTGGATCCTTTAGAATGTCGTAAACTGCAACCAACTAAGCATTTCATGGAATTACGTCACAGTAAAAAAGTTCATTAAAGACGAAATTCGGTAATATTAAAAAAATATATATCAAACATATATTTAGAATTTCGAAATATTTCGAAATTAAAATAATTTTTGTTATATCTTACATTTCGGAATTGTATCTCTGCATCTGCAGCTGAATTCTTATCGGGATGCAGCTGTAGAGAAAGGCGTCTGAAGGCTTTCTTAATATCAGATGCATTTGCAGCCTGAAAAAAAATTGTTTCATAAGAAAATAAACCTAATTATTCTTCACCATAATACAACGTACCATTTTATAAAAATGTATAAGTATTACCAGGACATTACTACTTTAAGAATAATTAACATTAAATGAGGAAAGAAACGTATAGAAAGAATAAATATTTAAAGTGTAAATATGCTTAAGGTTTATATATATCAATGAAGCAAAAGCCATGAGAGAAATGAATTCAAGCCTTTTGTGACGTGCCAATGATAAATTATTATTGATACAAAGATCAAAGATATTTCCATATTCGATCCGTACCTGGGGGACGCCCAGTAATTCGTAGAAATTCTGATTAACCTCCTCGACGACGTCGAAAACTTCGAGCTCATCGTTATCCCAAGCAAGAGTCATGCCCAGGAAATGGCATATGACAAATATTGTAAAGAACACCAGCCGCATTTTGTCCATCACTGATTAAACTGACACGCGACGATCTTTCTTTTCCACTTTTCACACCGACAGATTTCTCAGGGCCACCTCAGCATCCTCCACAAAAAACGCCACGGAAAATTGCTGCTATCCCGAGGTTAGAATTCCCGGTGCCACATCGCCGTCTGCTGTCAGAACGTCGCGCGCTCGCGCCCTTTTTCGGCAAACATGTGGCGACGGCTATGGCGTTGCCGATACACTGGATCCCAAATTTTTGTCGTCGATAAATTATGCTGACACAGTGATAAGACATATTTATCTTTTACTGGTTTTCTCGTTGACCCTACTCTACCGCCATTGTTACTCCGAAGATACTTGACATCAGAAGTCGAAAACTGTTTTACCGTATGTAATCCTTGGATAAAACAGATTCTACGAATCTGTTTTCACAGCATTTCTTGCTTACGAGAAGACTTATAAAAGTGATATCTCTTACCGTCGAGTAACGTTTATTCAGTCTGTATTGCTTTTAAAGATATTTGTTTTTGGACGTTACTCATTAAACCATTTGGATATTCAATATATTCATTCAGCAAGAAATAATAAGCGATTTGGAGGAACTGGAAGGTTTTGACATTATGTCGGTGTATGAACGTAGTCGATATTCAGCACGCAGAGGAATTTCTATGGCGCAGAATCTCCTTCGGCTAAATCGTCAAGATGTCCGTAGCGGATCTATACACGGTATCTGCTGGTTACATTCAGTTAAATTAGTTCGATAATTATCCGAGAGACTATCGTGTTCTCGTTAGTCTTCTTGTGAGACCAGTATCAAGTAAGGATACGTTATTTTTTGATTTTGGATTTCGAGAACAACTCTTACTCGAATCATAATTTCTTGGCGTCTCGTAACAGCCTGTCTGTTTGAAATAAGAGGTATTTTTAAAAATAAAAAATGCATACAGTTTATCAATGGAAGACTCCGGCAGTGACAGTGATAAAAATACATCTTTTTAATAAAATAATGACAGTTTGATTTTCTGTTATTCTCTGTCAAGATTTGGAATTAATTTTTCAAAGGGATGTTTCTCGATGCGGGATGTTGGGAATTGATAAAGAAAAATTCGTACGTTCTATATCGATATTTATTCGGTTGGATTTGTTTCGAAAATTCGGGTAGATTATACAAATAAATTATTGTACAGTGTTCTTCGTACTTATAAAAACGGATATAAAAAGAGTGAGTTTAGGTGAAGATTATTTAGGAGTGAAAAAAAAATACGGTGGCAGATCTGGCAATGGTAAGAATATTGGACGCTGCATTGAATTTTATTCTCTAAATTTTTCATTTTGATTTTGAGTTTAATTTCAATCTGGAAAGGCGAGACGAAATATCTATTGCTAGTGGCAGAGTGTCCGTCTGGCGGAGCGATCAATACTTCCCAGAAGCGGAGAAACGGAGCTCGAGAAAATTTGAGAAAATAATTGGATCAACGTGTTCGTTTGAAAATTTATTGAAACCTCTAAACACACTATTTTTTTTTTAATTATCTTTAACATGCCGTAATACAAAAAAACTATATCTTTGTTACGAAAAGATGGCGGCGAGGCACATGGATAATTTTTTCTTAGAACTTTGAATATATAAATCTCTGTTGATAATCTCCATTGCATGAAGAATTTCGATTCTTCACAAAAGATTTTTGCAAATTCCAGGTCGCCGCGAAAATCTGTAGTGGAGGGCACGTGTAAGTTTGTTACATAAATAATTTTAATGTATCGCTGCATATATATATTTATGGTAGAACTATCGTTATTAATTGCAGTATAATTTAATCGTAGATTTATACAAAAAAAATTTCTAGTTACATTTATTCGATTAAATCATCATACGTTACTGTTAAGTCCGTGTGTATTTATTTGTAATGGCTCCATATTACATTTGTCAGTAGTTATGGACATAGATTAGAATAGTTGTATTTATCGTTATCGATGAAATAAATATTACACGCATTCTTTCCGTAAGAACCTCTTGTTCCAATTATTTTTTTCTAACAATCGATTCTAATCCCATTACTCCTTTTTCAGTTACGAGAAATTATCCTCACACACTCATCATCGTATTCCTAAGCAACAAGAAATTGAAAAAAATTGAGATTTCCAAGTAAAAAGGTGATTAGTGAACGATGGAAATCACGCCAAGTAGAATCTCATAATATCTCCTGTTCCGAAATTGCATATGCATCTTTGTATTGCACGTTGCAAATAAAAAATATTTTCAAAATTTCTAAACCAGCACCCACGTAAATACTTTATTAAAATATTTCTTCTTTCCAGATGCTCACCACCAAAAGAGTGTTGTTCTCTCGGATGCTGCTATTTATATTTACAGATGGGATCCCCCGTTTCCGAGATGATCACGTTCCTAGTTTGGAGCTACTGGTATCTATGGTCGGTATTTGGTTGTATTAAAAAAATAGAATTTTTTTGACATTACAAAATATTGAAAATAACCATTTATTAATTCTCCAATAAAACAGGGCTGCAGTCCTTATTGCTTTGGTCATCGCTGCAGGATGTGGATGTTGGCTATGGAGACGCTGTAGAAGAAATCCCGCAGAAGAAAGACATCCGTCGGATATGGCCTCTGCAGGATCCTGTTACCCACCTCCACATTACAGCCGATGCAGTTCATTCTTGCAGACACTTCCGCCCCCTTATAACGAGGTCGTATTTAATATTTTGAAAAACGAAGAATCTATAAGTTTACCCACTCTGCATTTGTGCTTTAGGTCACAGCCAAACCTGACCTTTATCCTTTGGTAATCGGCTACGACGAAGGAGTTGGCAAAAGAACATCCGGTTTCGTCATGCGTTACTTCCGCTCGCTGTCTCACGCGAGCACCCTGGACTCTTTGAGCTCCAGTTTCATGTGCAACGTCGTCAACGAGGCTAACACAATAATACCTCCACCATATTCCTGCAACGACAGTGTGGATGAGCTTTCCGAAAGGCCTGAAAATTTAAATGACGGTTCAATAGCATCTTTAACGAATCACAGAACGACCTCAGATATTTCCAGTCTTGCAGCACAGTCGCCATGCTCTCCACCAAGAGCTACGAGTCCCACGATAGAGGTAAAAATATATAAATGCAGAACCACGACCTGTACTGGAATTCAATAATATATTTTTATGTACTTCTTTTTTTCCTACAGCTACGTGAACTACTGGACAAGATCCAACAGTTTCCCCAGAACAGACTACAAGTACTCTATTCGTTAAATAGCAACACTCCAAATCAGCAGCCTTTAAGTCCTGAAGAGCCATCATTCAGGAGCCGAAGGACACGTGGCAAGATGTACATGCCTCTTGGCTTGCCAATTTCATCAAGAAACAAGCCAAAGAGATGGTTGTCCAGGTCGGCACCAACAACTCCATCAGGAACAAATACACCACCGACTCTATTACCAGGACAGAGTCGAAGACCTTCCGAGAGCGATGCTTGTAATCAGCAAGTGGTGCCGTTGTTATCGGAGCAGGATGAGACGGAGAATGCGTGTCCCTTGTTATCAGAGCAGGACGAGGAGGCACATACATGACGCGATGAATAAACTGGACTTTTCGTTCTGGATGGTAGAGAGTATCAAATCTTAGAGTGATCAAAGAATTCCAGGATCTTTAGTCGGCTAGATCATAACCAGGATGTGGAGTGACTGATTCTCTTTTTTTTTTCAATTCTTCATGATTGAGATCCTGACTTAAGGACGCGAAACGTATGAGTGGATTTAATATAGATTGACCTATGTGCGTTTTGTGACTCAGTCATCCGATAACCAAGATCAATGTAACATACTGAATATTATCAGGAACTAATGATAACGAGTATTGTCTATTGATAATGATATATTACACAAAGATACCTGTAAACAATACTCAATACTTTAATCCAGGTATACACATGTCAGCTATATCGAATTTGTTCATTTAGTGAACACGTGGGTGCATCTGTCATTTTTAAGAATGATGAAGATTATTCTAATGAAATTGACAAACTGTCGCTTGTAAACAAAAATTTGTACAATGCACAAGATATAACGCAGAATCGTATCTTAGTACTAGTTTACATGTATCATACCATAGTACACTTGTAGAACGTACAGTATCTATGCAACAAATATTAGGCCTATAATGCAATAATACAGGAGATAGTTTACTATAGAATTCTTAAGGTCATTACAAAGACGTTAATTAACTTCTGCGTTATAATTAATGTGAATTACACAAATCTTTGCGTTCAGGCCTATCAACGTGCTCTGTCTAACTATTAATTTTCTCGCTCAGGCGTACAGCAAAGCTAATTGCAATTTCAATTGTCATAATGAAGCTTCTTTTTCTTCTGACTGAGTCTCTCTCTTTGCTATCTTACGATGTAGTCCGATTACAAGCACAGAGAGGTAGTAATATTTCAAAGTGTATGACGCGTGCATATTCGTGACTGAAAATTTAGATTCGATATTCGGATTAAGAATTTATCACCTTAAGACTTTAATAGTGGGTAAGATATTAAAAGTTTCGTACCCAAATTAAAATAATTGTAAAAAATTGACGGTTGGTACATTACACGAAATTCTTTGTAAAGAGTTAATCAAATTTATTTCTGCTACGTCATTAGATCACGTGACAGGAGAAAAGTTTAGTATGTATGGAAAGTCTGATCGATATTGAATTCATCGAATTGGCTTCGCCGTGATTATTTCCATTACAGCAATACGATATCCCTCCAAACAGCCACCCAGAGAAAAATAAACAATCATGCTACTATATGTTTAAGACAATATACAATTAAGAATTTGTTCTCTGTACGATGAGAAGGAGTGAAGTAATTAATGCAGCTATTATCATTCATTGTGTATAAGCGAGTGAGATCCATTTTAATAGTTTCCACAAAAGTATATTAATTTTCGAAGTTTCACTGATTAATATTCATAAAATAGAAATTTATAATTATTTATTCGTTTTTCGAGCGCTGGCGTGTATCTTGTTGCAAGCTAGAACTTTTTTGAGGAATTGATAAAATAACATATTATGATCTTAAAAATATAGATCTCTTCCTGCTGTCGTGACAACTTTGTGAAAATTAATATTACTTTGTTTATGATGAATCCACTTGTTAGCTCTTGTGGAAACTTAATTGGACACTGCTCACGAAGCTAATTAATTAACGAATGTACAATAACAAATGAAACGAATCTGAGTATAGCGTGCACAAGATTTACTGGTATAATATTCCCAGACTGTTTGTAAGTGTATGATTGTATCTATAATTATGGATCACTTTAAAGCATTTTATGCTGTATTTAATCCGTCAATCGGATTCCGTCTGCAGTATCAGTATAATGAATTGTTACGTTTTTCGGGTAGCAATTAAGGCCTTACTTATGTTAGAGAATCGATACTCAAAGATTGTCATGTAAACGTATCATTATATAGTTAGTCACTATATGTATAGTATCGTACTAAAATTGGTACTGTAGTATCATTATTCACGTATACACCATGTATCGACATGTATTTTTTTATGGAGTCTAATATGTGAGTAAATCGAAGCTTTTATCAGACGATCATGCATCCAATGGACTTGAGTCAATGATTTATTTATTGTCAATCAATTGGCAATCCTAATTTAATTAAATAAGAGTTTTTGACTTATTTAATATCTTATGTGAAGTATTTTTTGTTTTACGGACTTTTCCTTAATAAAATCATAAGGAACCGCCAAGTTGGTCAATGACCGTTTTAGTCACGTGGATCTGAAGTTACCAATCGGTTGTGTTACCGGGTTTTGGGATCTTTGAATTTGTCAAGTTCATGAATATGTCTGTAAGTTAGTTGTATATAAATATAATTATTTCCACGAAAATGAGTAACTTAACTTTGATGTATGTTTCATTATTGGACTTTTTTTTCAGGGGACGAAGCAGGTAAATCATACGGAGGAAAGGATCTTAACCTTCAAATTGGCGTATATAACCTTTAAAGTTACAGCAGTGTCATTACAGTTTGTACTTATGTTTTGTAGCCGCAAAATGCTCACAGCGATCACAAGGAGAAAAAACGAAAGGAAAGTATTCTCGATCTTTCAAAATATTTGGAGAAAAATATACGGGTGAAGTTTGCTGGTGGACGAGAAGCTGTTGGCATCCTCAAAGGCTATGATCCTTTACTGAATCTTGTATTGGATAATACTATGGAGTACTTACGTGGTAATTTAAATATTTTTTTGTCTCAATTTTCATCAATAGTGTATAATTGCTATATAACATACATTGTTACCTTCTTCTGTGAAGTACAACGATGCTTTCTTTGTTTACAGATCCTGACGATCCTTATAAACTTAACCAAGACACAAGAATGTTGGGTCTGGTTGTATGCCGTGGAACATCTGTTGTACTTATCTGCCCTGTGGATGGAATGGAGTCCATTCAAAATCCATTCGTTCAACAAGAAGGCTAGTGATGGATGACGCTGATTTCTGTTTAAAGTAAGGTTTTTGTTTTCAACAAATCTTTATTTATTTCGCGTTTATTTACAATGCATTGCTTCTGGTTTTTATTATGAGCTCCGGGTTTGTACAATAATAAATATGGCTATATTAAAAAGGTACATGGTCTTATAGCTACAAGATTGTATATATGGTATAATTTTGATTTATGCCATGAGAAATCGCATGCCATTGTTTTCAATCACCTCATGTAAATCTGTGAATCATGATATGAACTGTGATATGTGTATAAGGTATTAGTCCTTTAGCGAGACCGTATACTTGTTTTCTATATAAAGTGAAATTCTGTCAATCCAAACCAAATTCGTTTCTTAACCAGGGGTATTGTTTCGGACACTCGAAACAAGTATGCAAATATCGATCTGTCTTTAAAACTCTACTAGGTAGTTTACATGCACTGGGTAGATCGCAAGCCAACTCGCGTGGCTCAAATCGTCGATCAGCACAAGACCATGCTTCGAATTTATGCAAATTGTCAATTGTAGTAGGATTCCGTAACCACTCAATGGCTTGATGATTGGTCACAAAATAAACTTCCGGTAATCGTAAAATATCCTCAATGAATTTCTATTAAAACAAACAAAAAACAATTTTAGCAAAAAGACAGTAAATAAATTCAAGTAATAAACTCACCCCGAAGGCATAACGGTATGCAGGATTTTGAAACCAGGCTGCATGAAAATGTAATCCAAATGGTGCGCGATTAGTGCGATAATGCCTTTCAAAATTGTGCATAAACATTTTATACACATCTTCACCAGAGAGATTGGCTGGGCACGAGTCCACCGTAGGACAAGTGAATTCCTGCTGTTATTGAAGAAAAGCGAAGCATTATAAATAACAAAAATCCATGAAATCTTTACTGGCATTATTAATTGTCATACATGTACAAGAAGTGGATTTAAGGGTATTTCCCAAATTCCTGGATATGATCTGCTGGGACAAATTTGTCCAAGTCCCACACACATATGAGGTGGTCTATAGTCCATAGTATATGGCCATAATGGCGGATCGGAAAACGGTGCCACCATTGAGGAATCATATTCAAACCCAAATTCTGTCATCATCAAGAATTGTCTGTTCCAGCCAAGACGTAGAAATGGAACTCGTAGTCCTGAAAGTGACTTTTTTAAATATCTAACTGGATCCTATTTTTTTTAATAATATGATAATGTCACCTTTGATATCCTCCATGCGGACGCCAGAATATTTATTTATAATATTCGCAACGCCAACCATCTCATCAAACCAATCTTCTATGGTGGCATTTTGCGACCACCATTCTTCCGGTCCACGATGGCTGTAGAATCAATATTGAATTTATCAATATGAAAAATGTTAGTTAAAAATTTCAAATGTCAAATGTAAATACTTGCGTTACAGAATGCGCAGCGATTTCGTGACCAGCGTTCCAGAGAAATTGAACGTCGCGGTAATTCGTGTATTGATGACTTACAAAGAAAGTAGCACGAATCGGACACCCATTAGGATTCTTTTTGTCATCCGTAAACAATTCTAGGAGATGCAAAATTTTTTAACATTAAGAGGATCACTGTTATATTCATTATTCGAATCATTTATCTACTTACCGGTATAGAGATTAAAATTCTCTGCGTTTACTGCGTCCTCGAAGGTAATCAATACCATTTGAGGTATCAAATTGACTGATAGATTTCCTGGTACTTTGGTACCATCTTTCGAACACCAACAGTCTGGTAACTTACATTTTTCTGGTACACAGGTACCAGCTGCGTTTGGATCATTATTTACATCTGGATTCAAATGCTTAATTAAGTTTAAACATTTTTTATCAATTGATTTTTTATTTTCAGTTTATCTTACCGCACCATCCCTCGTCGGAACCATCTGGACAATCTACACTTCCATCGCAGAAATAAGTGGCTGGCAAACACGTTTCATCGCCACAGGCTAAGTTGCCCTTGTCACAATGACCTTTGTCCAGTAACGGTTTAGGAGGCTGCTCCTCTGATAAGTAAATTCATGATTGCATAGCAAAGCCAAAATTATGGACGTTCAAGGAAACAGTAATTTTCTCACCTAAAGCTATGTCACAGTTATCTACGTTTCCTTTGAAATCGCAAATCTGTCGTGAAACGTCAAAGAGAAGTCCTTGCGAGCATTTAAATTCAAATACTTCATCGTCTGTAAGATAAGGTTGCAAAATTATAATTCATTGTCATCGAACTGTACCTACTGCCATGTTTAATTCTATTTGAAATTTCCCTGGGATGCAGTAGAAGTTATGAAATACAATTGTAGGAAACTGCCAAGCGAAAAATCTCTAATTGGCAATACCGACTGCTCTCGTAACTGCACCAAATCGAGTATACTCGTTAAGAGCACGCATGGGAATGCGGTTTTCCTGAATGAGCAAATAAAAATCTCGACGAGGAGAATAAAAATGTATCCACGACGTGTGAGTTTGTGAGTAGACCTTTATAATTCAATAATCAAAATGTATTTACCTAGGCACAAGTAATACTTTGCGCACTCGGTAGTTGCCCATACTCTGTGAGCCGGAGTTTTTGGATTTCTGTAAAATTTGTTGTGATCAATGCAGGGCGCAGTGCTCTCCGCTCCTGACCGTCCAAAAGCTGAAAGGGAAAGAGGATGACGCTTTGAGTCGAAAGAGGAACACCTTTCACTCGGTTCGATTAACCCCTTTCCTCTATGTATTTCGTCGTTCTAGACCTGACCTTAATTAATGATACTGTTGGTTCTCACAACAAAATACAATTTTCGTATTAAAAAGTAGATAAGTAGGTCAATCTGACAATCATCATTCACAACAGTCGGTATAGTTGATTGTCAAAAGAAAATCAGTATCCAGAGTGCGCTTAATAAAATATATAATCATCAGAAATATCAGAAAGATCATCTAGCTACTACTTCATCTTGATCTTGTAGATAATTTTGAAATTTCGTCTGCTGGGACAAGGATGAACGCGCGAAAAGTAACGAGGGTAAGATTTACGGTTGATAATGGTAACATATAAATGTCACATAAAATTTCATTTTATGCATTATGGACACGTAGAAAATAATAGTGCAGTTGAACTCTCTCTCTTGAGTCGGCGGAACGATATTACTCTCGCCGCTTAGCAAAGTGAAACTTTCCTCGTTATATTAAAAGTGACGTTTGGAATTTGATATTTATAAGAGGGATCATTATATCCACTTAGGAATTCTACTTGAATATGTTGTAAACGTCAGTATGCTCCATTCACGTTTAACTGTACTTGGCATTGGAAGTTTGTAATTTTTTTTTTTTTTATAAAATGATCTGTCTTTTAGATAGGTCGTTTCTGTCATCATACCAAGATTAGTTTTTTACACGTGTTATACTCACCAGACCAGACAAGAAGACACGGTATCAGTCGCTCTATTATAGCCGCGTACATCGTTTGGCTTCTGTCACGAACAACTAGCACCGACCAACTGGTTTCTCACTGTCGAGTGTGTTGTACCTTATACGAGATAGCTGAGAGTTTTCACTTGCGTCCCATCGGAGAGACAGCGATGATCGGTGATCATTGACGATTTGAGACGTCACGCAACGACGCCGATCGACCACCGGACGCGATTTGACCACAAGAAATGAAAGAGAAATAATAAGAAAAGAATAAATGGATCGCGCCACAATAAATATTACGGTCGCGAGAGTAGACGATTTCTTCCGTATCCGAGAAGACTGTTAGGCGTGAAACTTTTTGTAGTTCTATTGTGCGTTTGAATGAACGCCGGCAAAACGGTTCAATGAAATGAATTTCATATGGTAACCAATCTTAAGAGCGTTACTATACCGACCGTCGATAATGCAGAGAATTAATTGGTTTCAGTTTCTGTTTTACCGACTAGGTTGTTGGTTGTGTCACGGGTCGGGGGAACTGTCATACGCGTTTCACCGGTCAGTGCAGGTCAGTGTGTAATCATGAAAGCATTGTTGACTGTAACGATTAGTTTATTAATTATTAGTGATACTACGTTCGGCACATTATCACCACCGAAAGAACAGGCTACTAAAAAGGGAAAGAGTAAAGCTGAAGTCAAGGTAGGTACGTGCTCTGGTATAAATATGGTTCAGTAGCTAATCCTAACCTTTATTATCAGAAAGGAGCGGTGAATCAAGATGTTTTCGAAAGAGGACTGGTTGTGAAGGTTCCTAAGAGTATTGATATATTACGTTCATCGAATACTTATTATAAAGATACAAAACGTCGTCGATTCCATGGAAATGTATTGGGATATATTACTCCGGTAGGTAGAGAATCGTCAAATGACATTTGATAAGTAATGGAATTTCTGGCTTCATACAATTTTATACTCATTTTAGTGGAATGCGAAAGGCTTGGAAATTTCCAAAACGTTTCATGGTAAATTCACGGCATTTTCCCCTGTCTGGCTGACAATTCCACATGGTAACACGAGCGAATTCTCGCCAGGAACGCACGATGTGCGCAAGGAGTGGATTAAAGAAATACGAAAACAGAATAGCGCTAATCACACGGCCAAAAGTAAGTTATGTAACTTAAAAGAATCGTACAGGTTTAATGAATTTCTTAAATTTCAGTAATCCCTCGTGTATTTTTTGAAAATTGGATCGCGGAAGATATAATCGCGCTTCAAACCAATTCTGATAAGAGAACACGGTTGATATCTGCCTTGATCGATACTGCCAAGGTAATTTTTTATAAAAAAAGTTCCAGTTTGAAAATCACTGTACACATTTGTATAGTGTTTATTGGTATTTTTCAGAATTTCCAGTTTGACGGATATGTCTTAGAAATTTGGAATCAATTTATATTTACAGGTGTTGACGCACGTGTCGTGATTTTCATAATTAAGAGTATCGCGAAGAAATTGAATGATCATAAATTGTCTGTTACACTCGCCGTACCACCGATCAGAGGGTAAGTTTTTAAAATTAAAAAAAAAAAAAGTGTAAAACTTGTGTCTTTTTAGAACTATTAAAAAGACTTTTTATCGTTGCAGAATGAAAGTAGAATTATTCCATCGTGCTCATTTCGATGAATTAGCTCAGGATGTGGAATCATTCTCACTAATGACTTACGACTACTCCAGTGTTCAAAGACCAGGGCCAAACAGTCCCCTAGAATGGGCCCGACACTGCGTAAAGGAATTAGTCCCAAACGATGACGATCCTAGACGTTCTCAGATACTCCTGGGAATTAATTTCTATGGAAACAGTTACACGCCCGAGGGTGGTGGTCCAATCCTTGGATCTCAATATCTTGAGATGCTGGATTCGTTCAAAGGAAAAATTCAGTGGGACGATCGCAGCAAGGAACACTTTTTTGAGACCAAGTAAGAATTGAGAGATCACATGAATTTTCTTATTGTTACATGTGAGTGTGTGTGTATATACATATATATATATCTTCAATTTTCAGAACCGCTGCCGGAAGCTCTTTTGTCTTTTACCCGACTCTGTATTCCCTTAATAAACGAATCGAGCTAGCCAGCGAATTGGGCACAGGTATTTCAATCTGGGAACTTGGTCAAGGTTTGAATTATTTTTATGATTTATTATAAACTTTATTATATGCCAATTCGTAATAAAAAAAAAAACATTTTCCAACAACTTTGTCATTTTGCCATTACCTGTATTCCTTTAACGCATTTAATCCGTTTACATTTTTTTTTCTCCTCTTCATATTAATCAGACCACGCTATATCGTGGACATATTTTCGTTTGACAGATCGTCAATCGTTCTTTATCGTTGAACAGAACTATTGAAAGATCGAAACATTTAATAAAACTCTTTAAATGTTATTAAATATTATTGGATCCTGACTTACTTTCGAAATTCGTGCAAAATTTAAAAATGAGACTAAATCAAAATCTCACAAAATATACGGAGTAGATCAAAATCGAATTGAAATTTTAAAATGTCGAAAAAAATTATGCTTAAACTGAAATATTAATAAATTAAGTGTTTGGAATATTAAAATAATTCATTAAATGCATAATGTTAGATATTAATACTTAAAAATCAGAAATTCTAATCAAGAATATTTAGAAGTATGTACTGGAAATTGCCCAAAATTGTGTGCGCGCCAATTCGTCGTGCAGGACTCGGCGAGTGGGAGAAGCCGGGGAGTGGGGGCAAGCGCTCAAGGCACCGCCCCAACTCGGAGCGTCTCATTCTTCCTCGAGCCGGTCTCCTATACTAGTCTCTTGGAAGCACCCCTCTTATCATTTTCTAATATTTTTCTTTTTCAATATTTATTTCTTCCTTACTTCCTTATTTCTTTATCTTTCACTCTTTACTTTCTTATTTATCTCTTTCCTTATTTCTTTTTTACTTTTATACCTCAATTTCTTACTTTTCAACTTCTTCAGTTCTTTATTTCTATCTTCCTTTCTGTCTTCTGTATTCATTACGTTTCCTCTCACTTTCCATTCTGTTTGTGTTACTTGTCATATTCCTTTGGTCGGGTCGAATATGTTCATTCGATTAATCACATCCGGGTTACCTTGTTAGA
>JARQSV010000092.1:16984-35471 GCA_030142285.1 Calameuta idolon
TCTCGCTCTCTCTCTCTCTCTCTCTCTCTCTCTCTCTCTCTCTCTCTCTCTCTCTCTCTCTCTCTCTCTCTCTGTCTATTTTTGATTCACCAATGCTACGCACTAATTTGCGCGATAACGTTCAATATTAGGGAAGAAACTTCCTGCAGGACTGCATCCAAGATGCGCAATTCTGACAGATAACATTCGACGTCAAACCGGCTGAGGGGTGCCGTCAGGAACCTGCACGAACTTACACGGGGTTAGGAGGGGGTTCGCCGAAGCTTCTAGAAGACTCTCCGGGGTGGGGCGCAAGGGGCTACTTCAAAACGTCACGCAAGAGAACCGTCGGCTCTGGGAGCGATCCTTCGCGACTTAGCCCTCACTCGAAAAGTCGAAGCTTCTAGAAAGTTCTAGAGGCTTCTAGAATGTTCTACAAGGTTCTTGATCGTGTGCAATTCCTGGAATCAAACGTAAAATTCATGGAATCCAACGTAAAATTCCTAGAATCCCCTATAAATTCCTAGAAAATACGGGTCTCGGTGACAGGTACAGGAATCTTGAGCCAGAACCGACACAGCTGTACTACTCTTGGCGCCAGGTATAACTAGAGTTATATCACTGTCTCCTAAGGACACTCTGGCCAGCTCTTATGCGTTGGGGTCCTGTGTCTGGGAATAATTATCAAAATCTGAAAACTGGAGAGGTTAACTCGAAAACAACTGAAATTATTTTATACAACATAGAACTATTGAAACCAAAATCCAAAGACTGATCCAATTTATTTTAAATAGAAAAAATAAGAACAATAATACTGAATACAAATGATAAGTATGAAAATCAATTTGAGATTGTACAAAACGCACTTGAATAATACCCGAACGACATTATAAAATAATATTTCCGCTGGAACAACGCAACTAACGATACGATATAATAACGGTACGATAGTCAGTGACGCACCCGTGTGGTAAGGAGACAATTCCGCGAGGCGTGGACTGAACGATTAAACGTAAACCCAGAAGAAGAGAAAGAAGGAAGTGAGAGATCGATCTTCTGTTTGTCACCGGATTAGCTATCCTCGGAGCCGTAGCGATCAGGAAAGCGTAGGATGACGCGTAAGAGTACGTCGAGCAGAAATCATCGGTTGATCTCGTGAGTTGAAAGTTGAAAGTATGGCATCAGTTAGCATTTACGAAACAGAATAACAACTAGCAGTCAATAGAATTGCAGACTCAGCACGTTACCCAATGCATTGCCCATGTCACCTACCCAGCTGCTTACTTGATTGCATTCCTAAGGGCCTAACCATACCTAAGAGCAGCAGCAAAAAATCACTATATAAGCAGTCAAAGTTATGATACTGACGCTCAGAAAATCATTTAGAATCACACGCAAAAGATCGGACTGCACATTTTCACTCGTGGCTCTAACCGTTAGAGTATTAGATCCAGTGTAATATTCGTAATCTGACCTAGGTACGGATTCATTATTACATACCCTAGGGAACAAGCTGGATCGAGTATCGGGCAAAATTGAGCTGCATAGACTAGTCTTTTCCAGATCAAATAACGCATATGCTAGATAATTTTCTGTTCCACAAAATTTTTAATCGCCTTAACCTCACATACAGTCAGGTTTTGTAATTTAATATCACGATCTCTATCCCGAATTTCTCATAATTCAGTAACACTGTAAATCACAATAATTGATTGAAACTTACGATTTATTTGTAACAATACACGCAAATTCAAATTTCTTCGCGTATTAAATATCTATTACCCATCCATAAGCATTTCAGGGAATATCTCCCCACCGTGGAATAGCAAGGTGTGTTTCAACACCTTAAACGAGCAGCGAACCCTCCATTGAGTACATTCTTACGGCTTGGAATTTACTCAAATTATATTCACGTTACCTCTGGTCGTTTCTTTTTATTTGGTTACTTCTAAATTCTTGTTATCAAATTTAAAAACCTCGCTAGTCACTACGGCCTACGTAACAAAAGATAGCCAGAATGCCCCTGGAGCGTCACTCACCGTTGTCCAGTAGCTCCTACTATTCACAGGAACAGACTTTTCTGGGTTATAGGTCCCTCCAATGGATCACGATACGATAAATTATCAAAATCGGTACTAAACGATAACGCGTCTATCCGTCAGCTAAACAACGCCAAGAGTGACGCTACAAATTTCCAAAAACAGGATACTTTCCGAGAGCGCGTTATAATACCACTCCGTGGTTCAATTAGTTGCGCTGTTATATCGGCTCCGCTAGCGAGCACGCGATCTTCAATCGTTTTAACGATCCCGTTGAAATAAACCCTGGCATCTTGTTACGTTAGGGTGGCTGCCGTGCTGTTTCCGGGAGGCCGGAATCACATCCATTTTCACTCTCTCGATATTCAACTTCACGCCGCTTCTGCAACCCCTGTATGCCCTCTCCTCGACAACGCTCTGCCAGGCTCGTAATTGACTCTCTTGGGCCCCATCTCAATAAATATTGTATCGAACCCTTTCGAATCCGCTTAATAAAATCAAAAGAAGAAACGAAATATTCCCCACGGGGAATAAATACAAATTCTTAAAATAACGTCAATCCAGCGCCACGCTAAACGCTCCGTAATCCATTAAGCCCTACGAAATAGCTGAATTTGCCTACTTTTTGACGTGCATTGAAATGCTACGTCACAATGTATATTTTATAATAATATTGTTAACATTATGTTGCTAATTAAACTATTAAATGTTTATTGAATCAAAAATCGTTTTTTTTTGTACTACACACACCCGGTAGTTAGATAGATTCAGTAATTAGACGGTAGACTGGTTTTCATGGTGTCTAATTAGCGAGCTTGTACAGTAACTTAGAAACACATTAATCGCAATGCATACATACCTGAACTATCAGTTGAAGAGATTGAACTAGATGAAGATGAATTTGAACTGGACGTTGTCGATGAACTGTTTTCGTTCATAGGATCATTATTCACCTCAGCTACATCCGTTATGGGTGTTGATTTTGGACGAGACTTCAAATGTTCTCTCAGTTCATCTCTATTATAAAAATGAATACAAAAATATTTATAGTAATAAAACAAATTGTCATTTTTAAAATGCTAAAAATTATAAAACGGTAAGCACTTTCATTTCACGGGGCGCCTTAGTAAAAACAGATATAAACATTTTTACAATAACAGATGTTTTAGGAGTAGACACATGCATTCATATCCTAAATTCAGTGACCAAATTAATATTGTTAACCCCTTGACCCATTAATACCCAAGCAAAAACAGGACAAGCTGGCAATCGCGGTTTTTCATTTTTATTAAAATATGATAAAATATGATACGAAAAATATGGTTTGCGATGACGTGTAGGAAAGGGAGGAAAGGAAATAAAAAGCATAACATTGTTTTAAAACACAGACCATGCCAGTTGACTTTACAGTAAAAGTTACTAAAGAAACATATAGAACATTATTAGTTTGTAGCTACATTGATGTGAAAAATATTAATTAATATTATAATAATATAAATATATAATATTGGGACGTTGAATAAGTTCTCGCTGTTTTTCCAACAGATGGCGTTACCAAAACTACGTGCGTGTAGTTTAAGATGGTAACGGATCGATAAAGAAGTAATATAAGCAAACTTGAAATTCAGTGTATGTCATTTCGCCGAAGTGTAAATAACTTTTTCTTCATAATGTTAAACATGTCGAATTTCAAAGTCAAGAGTCATCAATTTCAAGTCAGAGTAATTGCGGGGCATTTTATTGCACTACTATATTAAAAAAATCTGCAACTGAAGCATACAGAATTCTTGTTAAGACTTACAGCGACCATGCTCTGTCGGAAACAATATGCAGAGATTGCTTTAGATAATTCAAAAATAATGATTTTGACGTTGAAGATAAAGAGCGCCAAAAAAGTTTGAAGACCACGTAATACTTGATGAAGACTCATGTCAGACGCTAGCTAAACTTGCAGAATCATTAGAAGTTGATCACACAACAGTTTCGTAATGTTCGAAAACACTAGGAATGATTCAAAAGCAAGGACATTGGATGCCGTACAAGTTGCAGCCGAGAAACGTCGAACGGCATTTTTTCACGTGTGAACAGCTGCTTCAACGGCAGAAAAGGAAAGGACTTTTGCATCGTATCGTGACTGGCGATGAAAAAGCCACCCCCGTCAACTAACATCCATAGAATTCTCCAAACTCTCTCTCATTCTCCGCCTTTATCTAAATTCTCTATTGAACCACCGCCAATCTCTTTTTGAACCACCGTTATTATCGTCATCATCATAACCATCGAAATCAAGGTAAGCATAATAAAATTATTATATTTGGTGCAAGAACTTTTAAACTTTGTTGAATTGTAGTAGATGTTAGAATTTCCTAAGTTTCAATTATTTAGTTGGTGACGGCTTTTATTTGTTTTAGTATCTATAGAATCAAATTTATTCATATTTTCAACTTTATTCATTCTTCCTACGGTAATCAGAAACATAGTCCGGTACCGAGTGAAAGGCACAAGCATCGACTCAAAACAGGGCAATTATATAGTATATTACGGTTCGGTAAAAGCACCAGACTAGGCCTTCATTCTGGTTCGGACATAACAACTAATTTAAAAAGAAAAATTTTTTTGTTTCTTTAATTTTCACGAAAAACAGCGAGAACTTATTCAACGTCCTGATAATATACAAAAATTTAGTTTGTAGTTACATTGACGTGAAAAAAAAGCATTTAATAAAACTCACTACCCAAAAATGAATCTATCTAAGTCCCTCTAACTATCGAAAATCTCTCTCTCCAAATTTCCATGAGTATTCCACCGCCGTAAAGATTATGGTCATCTTGAAAAGGGCCTTGGACGTCATATCATCAATAATCTACCCAAAATCCTTTTCGATCAATCACTCGATTGAGGCGATGTTGAATGGGATTGATCAAGTTATTGAAAAATGGGGCGTCGCTTCAAAGTCCTGGCCGTGTTTTTCTCACGTATGCAACCAAAATTTCTCTCCTTTTACGAGTAGGAATCCAAAAATTTATCATTCTTGCCCCATGTATTTTCAATTAAATTTAAGCCTTTGAAGCATACACTTTTCTAATAATTGGATTTTATAAAATTTGCTATACGCGGGTTTTTTAGGGTCGCGTTATTAGATTTTCAACATTCAAAATGGCTGCATAAAAGCATTGCAACAGAGGATAAAGAATTTGACCAAATGACGACTGAAACGAAGAGGAAGAGGGGAAGAGAGAAAGAGAGGAAGACCGACAACAACGATTCAGTTAGGACGCGAACATACAATTAGTTCCGGCAGTATATCTGATTATATCAAGAAAAGGAGAGAAAAGGAGGTCCAATTAGAACTCACTGAAGAAGGCTATAGAGTTGTTAGCAAGAGCAAGAAATAGGCAGGTCACCGGTTAAAGAAGGAACATTGGAAAAAGAATTTTATACATTGGAAAAAATGGAAGAGAGCACAATGGCAAGATTGGAGGACTTAATAACACAAATTATGATTCCAAGAAGAAAATTAAAAAATGAGATAAAAACACCTTGAGATAAAATTCGATAGACGCGAGAAAAGAGAAAGAAGAAACAATATAATGATAAAGGGGAAGGAATTTAGTGGGAGCGAAATAAGGGCAGAATGCGAGAAATTTCTAGCAAGAAAAACATAGACTAGAAGTAAAGTAAAGATTAAAAGAAATATTGAAAGAAGGGAGAACAGTGAAGAGATAGTAGTAGAGATGGACAAGTGGGAAGGAAAGGTGGAAATAATGAAGAAAAAGAAGAACTTAGGGGAAAAGAGGGTATTCATATATGACGATCTGACTGAAAGAAAAATCCGAAAAATAACAAGAGAGAAAAAGGAACAAGTAATACAAACTCGAGTAAAATACAAAAAAATTCCAACAAGGAGAGGTTTGGAGAAAATGAAACTAAAAGAGGACAGACTAGAAGACCAAATAATATTATAGGTCAGATCAGTGAGCCAAGAGAGACTTCACACCTTTTTGGCACTCAGCACCAGTGGACTCGTCAAAGGTTCTTTTATTTAAATAGAATAGGACTAAGCTTCCCTCGCTTTCAGGAGAACGGGGGGAATAAAGCAAAGGACCAAGATAACTCAAAAAAAGAAAGAGAAGATGGCGAGAACGGAAAAAAACTAGGAGTTCATAGTGAAACAGAAAGAGAAAGTGAGGACGGCGAAGAGAAAAAAGATAGGGGAAACGCTCAAAATTAAACGAGAATAGTCGTCGAAAAAGAAGTAAGAAAAGAAGAGGAAAAAGAACAAAGATGATTCAATATGAGGGAGACAAGTATAAATTACTTTTCTGGAACGTGGCTGGAGTAACAAACAAGGACAGAGAATTTTGGAAATTTGTGGAAGACTTTAGTTTTGTAGGCTTGGTAAAGACATAGATGAAGATAAGCACATAGAACAAAGGAAGAGGTAGCTAACAAGACAAAACAGGGAATGCCAACCGGCATTCAAGGAAAACGAAAAGAGAAGAACCAGAAAAGGTATACTTACTGAAATCAAAATAAAGTAATACAAAAAATGGTGGGAAAGCGAGAGAATAGAATTGGTCCAGGAAAGAACACTAATTATAGATGGATAAAAACGGAAAATCTTTGCTATATATAATACAGCAGGAGTTAGAGACCTAAAGATGAAGTAAATAGGATTCGTCGAAGGGACAGAGGAAACGAATCTAGTACAGGATTATAATTGGAACGCATGAATAGACTAAATGGAGATATGATCACGAACAGTACAAGCAAAAGAGTTCACATATATAGGAGATGAATGAACAAGCGTGATGAACTATATGCTAATTAATGAAGGAGCGCAGGAAAGAGTAGAAAGAATAGAATCTAATAGAAACAGAAGTACTATGAAGAATAGAATCTGACCATCTGCTACTACAGGTAAGTTTGAACATCGAGCAGATGAACGAAAAAGAAGAAAGAGAAATTCAAAAAGAATCCGTAATATGGAATAAGGAATGTAACAAAAATTAAAAAAGAAACAAAGACAATAAAGTACGAAGAAATAGTACAAGGAAGAATATTGCACGAGTTGAGGGACAAAGTGAGAAGGGCGTTAAAGAAATGATGGGAAAAAAATATAGAAAATAGGAATGAAGAAATGGTAGAATAAAGAACGTAGGAAAGAAATATAACGAAAGCATTCCGAAAGTGGAAAAACGGAAAAAAAAGAATTATACGCTGTAACGTGGCTCATGAGCCCGGCTCGGGCACGCCGCGTTACATTAAGGGTAATGCTCGAGGGTCCGCGTCGAAGGATCGCGCGATCGGGTCGGGAGAGGGCTTGGTTGCCTATATCCTACGTCGATGAGGCCGCCGACAGCCCGCTCCCCGCTGTCTATCAGCTGGGCACCTGATCGTTCCGGCGTGCGATCTGAAAGGCAAGGTACCGCGGGCGGGGGGTATTTTTGTTTTGACCGCCCGCTAGACGAGGGAGGATGAGGGGCAAGGAATTCCCGAAAGGCGGGAACTCCTTCGGCTAAATTCGGCGAACCGGTGACAATAGGATTCGGCCATCTTCGGATTTGCTGAATTCAATCTCTTTCCGGCAACGGGTGAAATTGCACGTGTGCTAATCTTCGGGAACGATACTGCGATTTTTGTAGGTTTTTTTTTTTTTTGGAATATACGACTCGGCATTTCTTTTCTTAGTGAACTCTCTCTGGTGAACGACGCGGCTTTGTTTTTTTCTGGACTCGATTTTTGAACTTTTCTTGTGGTGGTGTGTGAGTGTGTGGAGTAGCAGGAAGAGCGGAAGCGCGGTCGACCAACGACGCCAGCCGAAGCCGAAGACGTCTCGCCCCGAATCGGTCCAATTGGATTTCTTTTATGGATTCTTTTTTTTCTTATCCGGAAACTAAGCCGATCCACTGGTGAGTACCGCCGAGAACGGCTCTTCTTATTGCACGTTTTCCCCTCGAGGAAGAGCCGGGATAGTCGTCTTCACCGAGCCCGAGCGGAGATCGGTGGCCCAGGCGTTCGGTACGCTGACCTGTGAAGATCTCCGTCAGGGAAGAGGTTCGCCCACCGCGCTTTATAAGGCCGCGGATCACATCGAGAGGGAATCACGAACCGTTGGTTGGGCAGGCTAGGGACGGTGGGAAAGATTAACCCTGCGGCCCCTTACGGAGGGCTGCGATTGCCGTTGGGAATTTATTGTACGCGTAGGGACGGATTTGTACTGACCCCGTTTTTCAAATTGGAATAAGCGGACAATTTGAACTCCAAACGGCGTTATCATTGGCATACCCCGAACTGTTCGTATCTCGTCACCCCTACGTTCCCCTCTATTATTTTCAACAAGTTAAGGCTGAGCAGCCGGGAGAACGTGAGGAAACGACCATAGAAGGAACGCCGGTGCGGAGAGCCGTAAATTATTTGTAGCCATCGCCGGTGAACGGTATACGTCACAACGTAGAAAAGAAAAAACTATTCAAAGAACTTTACAATCAGAATGAAAGAAAAAACCAAGAAAAAGAGGAAGAAGTGATAAAAAATATAAAGTCGGAACAAGAAAAGTGAAAATATATGAATAAAGACCGGACATAAAACAACAATAGGAGAAAATATATCAATTCACGAATCGGAAATACATTTCGGAGAATTGCTACATGGAGAAGAAAAGGTGAAGATAAAGAAAAAAGTAGAAACGAAAGAAACGGTACAGTTCGAACAAGAAAAGACCGAGAATAGGTAAGAAAAGGACGAAAAAGAAGAAGTTCCGGATGAGGAGATAAAGAAGCAAATAAAAAGAATAAAGATGAAGAAAGCTTCAACAGCAGTGAAATCTAAAACGAAGCATGAATTTTTTAGAAGGAAATAAAAGAAACAAGTTAAAAGAATATTTAAAAAATATCTGGAGAAGAGAAGGTCTTCCTGAAGAGTGGAGAGAAGGAGTAACAATGCTGCTGCACAAAAAGAAGGAGATATTGAATATATAAGAACTATGGAGAAATAACTTTAATACAGGTTAAAAAATCTATGCAACGATGTTAGAGGAAAGATTAAGGAATAAAATATAAAAAGGAATTATGCTTCTAGATACGCAGGCAGAATTTAGAAAAGGTAGAAGCACAACCGATAAGAAAATCACCCTGAATCCCGTGATAGAAAGGAAGCTGGGTAAAAAAAAGAAGAAGATTCTTCGCTTCTTTGTGGATGTAAAATCAGACTCAGTCGACTCAGTCGACTCAGCATGTCGCCAGAAGCTTTGGAAAGCACTAGAAGAAAGGAATTAGAATTAGAACAACTGAGAGAGAGGATGAAGGAAAATACATAAAAACAAGAAACATAGTTAAAATAAGAGGCGTAAATTCAAAGAATTTTTTTATTACGACAGGAGTAAGCAAGGCTATCTTAGGAAAGGGAGGGGGAGAGGGGAAGAGAGAGGGAGAGAGAGACTGATTGATTAAAATTAATGCCACAGCAAAGCTTTTTTGGCAAGGTTGAATAAGAAACAAGTAGTTACATGAAATCGTTACAACAGTTAAATCAACAAAGTAGAACTATTAATATGGTAGCAGGTAAGGATAGTAGAGATAGCAGGTAATAAATCCTTCATTCTTATTAGCATTTGGAATCCATAGGTGTAAGTACGCATAATAACCGATAGAACAAGCATGTAATTGAAAATAGTTGAAGAAAATAGCGGGGTTGCATTTCATAACAATATCATTATGATAAGGTAGAGAATCGATAAAAGCAAATTAGGAGATCAAGATGCGTTACTAGAATGATGACGGGCAGGAGAACAAGCGGGTTGAATTATAATGAATAAGAGTACCGCGTCAATGATAAGTAGCGCATATACATATGAAGAAAAGAAATCTTGATTAAATGAGTTATGCCAACCTCGTGTTCATATACGAAGTGGGGGTAAGAGTAAGATAGTACGAAATAAATGTGTCCATATAAGGAGATGGTTTTGAATTTAACGAGTTTGATATGGCCCGTGTTACGATGATAGTGACCAGAAGATCGGAGTAGAGTGGTCATGCTATTTTGCCAACAAGGAAACCTTGGTATGTGTCCATCTCTGATTTTTTTCGTTTTCACACATATTGTAGTACTCAAAAAACTAAACGAAACGTGTTTTTTCTTATCGGCACAAACTGAATTGTTGGGAGTGAAAACCGACCCCTAAAATTGGGGTACTAAACACCCATTTAATTATTTCACATATAAAAGCGGTATCTTTCACAATGAAACCGATTGGAAAAATTTTCTCTCAATGAGAGATCAAAAATGTGATTTTCTCAAATTTGTCAAAAAATGTTTATGGGGGTGAACTACCCTAAAATTATTTTGGATTATACAAGACTACGATAAGTTTAGTATTTTACTGTTGATATATTTCCGTAGAATAAAGGATCTTATATTACATAAATTTACATTATCAGAAGTACGCGTTACATTAGGAAAATGTGAATTACCAAGAAATTATTATAACAAATAGATTTATAGGACCAGCAAGCCTTATCAGACATTATTAGTCATTCTATGTGATCCAGTAATGATGCTCTTCAAATAAATGCGTAAAAGACAAGGATTTTTTGCACCAAGAATATCTAATAACGGCTATATTTTCACATCCTTGAACTTCGCACAATGTGTTGGAAAATGTCTTGAAGAAAAAATCTACTGGATTCTCAAATTCTCCTGGTTTTTCTATGACGTACCCACTTTTAAACCAGCGGAGTATTTAAAATGATTGTGATACCTTGGTGATGATAATTGATTATGTACTAAAGACTGTAACTTTATTATATTATTTCGCATATGCAGATTCATATTACGTTTAAAAGTATAACAGAATCAGAAAAATATCGCCAATATTTCTTTCAATTTCTAAATCCGTAGACATCAAGGGGCTGAATTTTTTCTGTCATGCCTTTTGGTATAATCATGGGAATAATATTCTTTCCAGGTATTTTCTAACACATTGTCTGAAGTTCAAGGATGTGAAAATGTAGCCGTTATTAGATGTTCGTGGTGCAAAAAATCCTTGTGTTTTAAACATTTCTTCGAAGAACATCTGTATTGTACCACGTACAATGACTAATAAAGTCTGATAATGCTTGCTGGTCTTATAAATCTATCGGTTATAATAATTCCTTGGTAATTCATATTTTCCTAATGTAACGCGTACTTCTAATAATGTAAATTTATGTAATATATTATAAGTTCCTTTATTCTACGGAAACATACCAACAATAAACTGCACTTATGGTTGTTTTGTGTAATGAAAAAAAATGTTGGGGTGGTTCACCCCCATACAAATTTTTTGACAAATTTGCGAAAATCACTTTTTGATCTCTCATTATGAGAAAATTTTTCCAGTTGGTTTCGTTCGCAAAAACTATTTTATTTACGAGATACATAATAAAATGTACTTAGGTGTTTGCCCTCTAAAAAAAAATTTCTAGTACTTTCACAATTAAATATTAATGATTGCCAACATTTTTTATATACTTGTTCAAGTCCTAGAGACAGTACGAAAGCTAAATAATGCAGTATTTAACATCATAAAATTAGTTTTAAAAATTGTAACACCCATTGTTCTATAGTGCAGCAAAGGGTTTGATCGTTTCGTATTATATTATACGATTCGAAAAATTAAAGAATTTAAGCGCTCATCATAGTAAGTAGCACTGGCAAGCAAAATGCATGGAAGAACTTGCAGAGAGATTTTTGAAAATAGAGGAAACAGCATTTGCGAGTGGTCGGGGTATCTCTTCCACAGTACATTAATATCAAACTGTGTACTCCATAATACGTCTCATACACAAAATAAAATTAATTTTTATCAAATATCTTCAATTTATATTTTCTTATATAGAATATATAATCTTTTAGTGGACGTCCTTTTTTTACTCTCAAAATGAAGTATGCAGTGCGCGCGGTCAAATTTCGTGAAAAATTTAGTTTACATAACATTAATACCGCGTAGGCCTTGTAACTATTCACTTTACGACTAAAGTTACTTTTACTTAACCCTTTTGCTACCAACAGCACACATATGTCCCAAAAACCACCCCTCGATGAATTACCAACTAAGGTGAATAAATCACTTTATAAAGTAATCCCGGAGCGGGTAAATACAACAAATATTGCAAAAACTAAAAATATATAATTCGTAATAAAAGCATCTTTTAATACTTATTATGTTTTAAATCAAATATCTCTTGAATAGTTATACATAGAAAAAACTATTGATATTGATAACTATTCGTCGGTTGTGTAAAATGATGAGCAATAATAACTCTGACTAATTAGACGGCAATCCCGTGCAGTGTTCTCTCGGGCAACAAATAACAACTCCGGAAAATAAATAGGCAATATTAACAACTTACGTGAGGCCTCCCAAACCGATGGAGGTGAAAAAATTTATAGCAAATCTTGTGTTCTTCGGATTATCTCTCGGGAACAGGCCTTCAAATGCTTCTTGTAAAGTCCTGTAATACGTAATATTTTTTTTACATTAAAAAACTATATAAATATTCTTGTTATTCTTTAAACAAATATTACGATAAACATATTTGAAAGTGCCTATTTCAATATTAAGCCTTTACGATCAAAATACGTTTGGCCATTATAACCGTATCGGCCGGAAGTATTTTGTAATACGAAAGGAGAGACATATTATAGATTTAGTAAACAGCTGTCTTTTTTAAGAATACAGTAGTTCATTCATTCTATGGGTTGCTGTCAATTTCAGCCTGTTATGATAGTTTTCGTAGAGAATAGCTAATAAGACCAGAACAGTAAAAGTACGTGGCTCAGAATATCGCCGGACTTTACCTGCAAAATGTTAAAGTCTAATTAACACTGACACGTAATATAGACTATTCCTTTCCTTTTGTTATCTGCAATTCACGTACGATTAGACGTGAGCACTCCTATGAATAAGAGCAGAGTGAAAACTAATTGTAAGCTAATATCCGTTCTGAGAAATCTGAATCCCTTACATAGCAAGCAAAATTGGGAGTCAGGGTCTCAAAAAGGCAGAAATAAAATGTTTGAAAAATGATTAGGGAGTTTTTACAGTCGAAGATTACGATTTTCATAATTAAGAAACGAAATTCAAAATACAGAACCATAACGTCCTACAATTTGTTGTTAAACACTTCCCACGATTGTTTAAATACAATAGTTTTTACCTGGCGATTTTTACTTTTTCAATTTCACAAAACATTATGAAAAAAAGTACTATGAAAAACATAAAACAAATTTTTTTAAATATTACTAAAAATGAAAGATGAAGTGTGATATATACCACCATGCAGCATTCTCGTGGCATGCTGTAGGGTAATGACAAAATCACCAGCTAGTGTCAGAGGTCACTCAGGAAAAATACAAATAGAACACTGTCCATCGGGATTTAATTTATGTAATACAATATTAATTAAAAGTGAACTTTTAGGAAAATCAACATAGTGTTACGTCCGGATGAGAACCATCGCTAATCTTTAATCTTATTCTGTTGCTATTTTTATTTATCACGGTTATAGTGGCCATACCGTGTCGATTTGTATCCTGAGCTACAGGATCTAAAAATTAGCAAGGCAGTACTTCAGTCGTGGAGCAGAAGTCAGGCAGTCCAGTTCAATCAGATGACATATAACCTTTGGCCTAAGAGAGAAAATCTAAGTTGAAATCAAGAAGTGCAAGTCCAGATTCTAAATCCAACCTAAATACTTTGTCACCAGTTCAGAATTCGAAGCTGCAACCAATTAATCTTATACACCTTATTAAGAACCCTCTCAATAAACGTAATATGCTTTTCATTATCTTTGATTGATTCAGAGACAACACTCATTCAATTCCTAAATAATGCGTGTGTCTAGGTGCTTCTCTCCATAGTTTCCTGGATCTAGGTGTCGAACGTGGAAGTCCCGGGTGTCCAGAAAAATGTGCAACGAGCGACACTTTGGCATCGAGCTTTTCGCTCAAACTATAGTACCCTCTCTGTTATTCGCACGGTACGTAAATAATCCGGCACACCCTCCTCTCTTATGTTTTTCATACGGCTTCAACAAGCTGGACACTATTAACGACGTTTATATGCATTCAAGGTTACATTTCTTTTAAATTTATATATATATTTATGCATTTCTAGCAAATTGGACTTACAAATTAAATTTATATGCCACTGAACATTTTCCACAACACAATATATTTTTCTGATTAGCGACATCACAATGCATTTACATCTTATATCTCTAAAAATATAGATTTCGGTGCTTAGAGCTTGTATATTCCGTTGAGCAACAAAAACTTGTGATATCTCCCAAAAAACACTCACGTATAAAAAGCGACGCCAAGTACAGGAATGCTGTGATTTCCTCTAACAAAAAGTATGGAAATCGTATTATTGAGGCCAAGTACATAAGTCACTACATGTTTTCCTATTATATGATCTAGCACTGGCCCACCATTTCGATTATATTTTCAAAATTTCCTATAACGTTTTCGCTACTCTTTTACATTACTATTGCTTCCCGTATTTAATTATGATTTAATGGTGATTTAATAATTAATAAAACTTTAGGTGATATTTTATCGATTACTACTTGGCCGGGTCCGTATCAGGAATTCCAAAGTACTTACTTTGCACGTACTAATAGTATTCAAATACTGTATGTTTGTTATTAAGCTTTTACCGTGATTATTTTTGACGAGTTATTGTTAATATGCTCTATATGGAAAGTTGACACTGGTTTTGTATCAAATTTATATCAAGAAATGCACGGACTCGCCAAATAGTACTCGATAAGGAATCACCTAAAGTTTTATTAATCGTTAAATCACCATTAAATCATAATTAAATACGGGAAGCAATAGTAATGTAAAAGTAGCGAAAACGTTATAGAAAATTTTGAAAATACAATTAAAATGATGGGCCAGTGCTAGATCCTGAAATAAGAAAACATGTAGTGACTTATGTACTTGGCCTCCAAAATATGATTTCCATACTTTTTGTTAAAGGAATTCACAGCACTCCTGTACTTGGCGTAGCTTTTTACAAGTAAGTGTTTTTTGGGAGATCAAATCTGCTCCGCCGAATTGGGGTATTGGGAAAACTGAGGACGCCTGGATGACGAGTGAGTCATTGTACGAATATTTCACCAACGTTTTTCATCCTTTCCATCCTTAGCACACTCGACTAGAATCTTCCAAACGACATATCTGAGATATTATATATAAGTAGAAGAAGTTCAACAAATAATCACGCGATATGCAAAATTCCATACAAATCTGGTTTCTTCCAATGACTCGTTCTCTAAAATTAAGTGGCGTGACGATAAATGGTTTTCAACAATTGCCAGGCCCTTCGAGAGGATTAGTTCTGCCAAGTTTGAAAAGATTCATTCAAATCCGCGCGCTGGCCGCCATCTTGGCACGACGATACGCCGAACCAGAGTACTAGTAATGCGTGCTAGCAAGTCCAATCAAATACGAATTTGATTAAAAAATCCTACCGGACACCGCTAAATGATGGTGTACCTAGTGCTATTATCAATTGTTCAGAATGAGTTCCCACAGATTTCATTAAATAGTGTCCACTGGTTTTCCTTGGAAAACAGGATTCATTTCTTAACTAATTCTTAGCACTTATATTTTTTGAGATTTCACAGCTCCTTGTCGCTTTCAGTTTACACTTGTCCCGTCAAATAATACTCGATATCGAATCACGAATAAAGTTTTATTAATTATTAAATGACCATTAAATCATAATTAACTAAGGGAAGCAGTAGTAATATAAGAGCAGCGAAAACGTTATACGAAATTTTGAAAATACAATTAAAATGATAGGCCTGTGCTAAATCATATAACAGACAGACATACAGTGACTTATGTACTTGAAACCCTAACATGCATTTCAGGGGCCTCCGAGGCCCAGTCACATATTGATAATGGCATATTTATCAAAGTATCCGCTTGATTTTAATTTACAGCCAAAAATACTTGAATTGCACATATGTTTATCCTAATCAAAGAAAATTATACTTTTAAATCATTTGTGTAGAAGAGATTTACAAAAAATGTTGTGACGTGCGATTTTAGATGCACATTACAAGAGAGACAAAACTAGCGTTATGAAGAGGTTCCGTAGCGTTAGGCTGAATTATTTTCTCAATTTTTTAATTTCTTTCTCAAGGACGTTTTTGTTATGTTTTGAAATCTAAAAACGAACCAGATTAAAAAAGAATTTATTAAAAATTTAATTACTGCTGGACCCGAGAGTGCCAACTACGAGCGTGGCAGACCGCGTTGGTGAGGCGAAGGAAACATCAGGATGGAGTACACACTCTAGAAAGCCAACTACATGGGATAATCTTGGGGCTGGAGCCGTTCGTCGAAGAAGTAGAGATGAATGAGATTTGCGCTTTTCGAAAATATCATTACACCCACCACAACCACCAAAGATGCCAGAATCTACTTCATCAGGGTCGTTAAAACAGTTGAAGATCGCAAACGCTCTGACGAAGCCGATGTAATCGCAAATCTAATTGGACTAGGGAATGTATTACAGCGTGCCTCTCTAAAGGGTTCTCGATTTTTGAAATTAGTAGCATTTAGGGTTTCATGGTTGTGAGAATAAAATCAATCTGTCTAATCGAATTGGATCGGATAACCGAGAATTGGTTCTCCAATAAATCAAATAATAAAAGATCAATTTTCAAAAAATGGTATCTTCGAATCGCGTCAGTAATATATCGACGCAAAGTTAACGATATAGACAACATTTGCACTGTACACGATTTAAAGAAAATGAACTAATTACATTCGTTTCTCCTGTTTAAACCCTATATACGATTGGTTGATCCTTTCTAAATCCTGTACGGTTGAAATGTTGCGATAATAGCATTAGTTTGAAAATATAGAAGTGCTATAAAATATACACAATAATTTTCGGAGATCATTGTTTAAAAAAAAAGAAGAATATTCTCAAAATATTATTTTGACGCAAATCAACCGGTACGATCTCAGCCAATAAATGGACAGAACAAAAAATGTGCTCATAGGGTAATTAATAGGTCGTTGATTCGTAGACTTCGTAGTATTAGAGTTCACTTGTGTAACCTAAACTTTCTACACTTTTCAAAAAGTGCAAGCTCTCATTGGATTTAGCAACCATTTAACCAATAGAGTTGAATTTATTTTAGAGCAACTGAAAGTGAACCATTTTTTTTCATACCGCTAGTGCCATCAGTTCTAGAATCAATCGCCGGCTCAAAAAATCAATTTCTCAAATTTTCAAGCAATTGCCAACCGATCAAAAATATTGATATCTTATGTTAGTGACAGTAAATCGATCTTGAAAATAATCGATGTAAATCTCGAAACCCTGCTAGCGTCACTACTCCCAGCGTGGTAGAGCCTAGGAGCAAAAGTGTTTTTATTTTGTACAGCTTTGTATAGTTTCGTCTAGTTTTCTATAAAGTATCGTATAGTGACAGCTCTAGGGATCCGGTGTTTAGGCAACTATGTTCGTGTTGATATCTGGAGAGACTAGGAAAGCGATGATTTTTTAATAATGTGAGATAGATCGTTGTGTGGCAGTTTCGTGCCTTACGCATTTCTGATCAATGCAGGATCCGTAGATTGCTAATCGATGATGAATTGAAATATCTGTGCTGTCAAATATTGTTTAATCATCACTTTTGACTTTGCATTATCACCATATAGCCCACACCTAGCGGAAGCGTTTCTTTTGCGCGAAGGGTATTGGGAGTCCGTTAGCATTATATGTATATCACAAAATTTTGTAGAGTATCGTTCAGCTTGTACATTATATTATGAATATTATATAGAGTGTTTTATTTGTCAAATGTGATAGAGGCTTGTAAATAGTTAGCTTCTCTTTGTAATTAGTTGAAGGAATCTTCAATTTAATAATTTCTATTAGATGAAATTTCGGTCCCCGTTCTATGTAAGATTTGTTTATTTTGTTCAGAAACCGCTGTTATAGCCGTAACTCGTGTTTTATTTAATAAATCAAGCTAGGTCGTAGTTTTTTGCATTTATTTATTTCGATTGGTGAGTATTAATTTGTTGAATGTAGTTTTGAGTGAACCTATCCAGTTTGTTTTAGATTTCTTTAATTTTCTGTGCCTCCCAATTCACGACCACATCAACGAACAGCAGGAGTAAGGAACAGAGCCTGAGTAACATTAGGAGAAAATTTAGCGGTATACTTTTGATTATACCTGACGTCTATTTAATACATGGAGCACGGGTGCTCTGATTTGTCAATGCGATTTCAATCAAAATCATCGTTACAATATACTGTGACGTGATTTTTTGGAATCACGGTCACAAGGCGACTCCGGCTACCGATACAGCTAACGTTCTCGATTTCCGGCTCCCTTCGGGTCGCCGCCCTGGTCAGAAACTATGCTCTCGGGTTGGTTAGCGTAGATATG
>JARQSV010000094.1:0-72000 GCA_030142285.1 Calameuta idolon
TAGCACGTAGTTAGCACAATACAGCACAGTAGTTATTTTTTATTTTTTCAAAAAAGGCGCGGCTAACGTTACCCACACAATAGTATTTGGGTACGGTCCGTTCCAAGTTTTATGAATCAGTAGTTTCTTCATGTCATTACATTTAAAGACACGAGAAATTCATTAGTAAAGGTATATCACGTTTAAGTTATTGATCCAAGATTTCAGACTATAGAAAAAAAATTAATGAAAATGTGAATATGACATGCGATCATCACCTGCACAGATATGCACAATGATATTCGGCAGAAATTACATTTTCAATTTCACTATCGACATCAAACTTTCGCATATTCATTTTAAAGTTTACACGTTCTTCGATAGTCCAAAGTAGCTTCCTCCCCTGTCAGCACTTTACTTGCAGATAATTAGCTCTCGTAAATCTTCAGATTCGCAAATTCGACAGCTCAAATCTCAGAGATACCAGCAGGTAGCGACATAAGATCTCTTACATTGTAAAAGAAATAATTTGAACATCTTAGTACACACTCCAAATACTTGCGTAAAAGATTGACATTACAAAAAATTTTTTTTAAATTACATACTTAATTCCCTGTGTAAACATATGAAGTTTATTTCCGGTATATTCAAATTGGTTTCTGCAAGAACCAATCAAGAAAAGAATCAGTTGCTCAGATTTTCCAACGTATATAATCTAAAGTCCGATTCAAATATGTTTGGAAATAGAGACCAAGCAGATTGATTGATCGATCGATCGATCATGTTAATGATGAATAATTTTAACTAACGTGTTTTTATTATTACAATTACTATTTTCTTTTGTCCTTATTAGGTTGATACCTCTGACTAAAAGTGTTTCTTTAGTCAGAAAGTCTGTCTTTAGATATATTACTCGATACTGAAATCATAGTAGTTTAGCAATGTTAGTAAGCGTAGTTACAGTAGCAGCATTAATAGTAATAAAATGACAACAATAATAATAAAATTCAAACGCAAATGATCCTTTTACAGGCTACAATGATGGTAGCATAACTTGTGTTCTTAGATTGCTTCAGATAAGAATTTTTTAGAATTATTGAATGCCAGTAACGCAATGTAACAGTCAAATACAAAATGAGACAAAAATAAATCAAAGAGAGACGAAGAATTGTGCAGATGAAAGTAAGCACATGTGCGTGTATGTATGTGCATAGCAAAAAAAAAGTAATAAAAAGGATAATTTTCGCCTTAATTAATATTTTATAAACGCATCGACTTCCAATAAAAAAAAGATCCTAGAATCCTAGGATGGCATCATTGCTGTTTTTTCTTTTAGTTTTATTAGGATTTTTCTTCTTGTTAGGATATGTCATTGGGTACTTGTAAATATAATAATCCATAGGAATCAACAATATCCTGTGTATTTGCCTTTAATTATTTTATTATCGTTTAGCAGGTAAATATATAAGTTACTGTTGTCATGTCACTAACTACAAATAGATAAAATTACAGGTGCTTATCAGGGGGGGGGGGGGGGGGTGAGAGTGGCAGGGATTGAGGGTTAGAATGCCCTCTTCAATATGGGTCCGTGCCTGTTAATTTATCCGAAATTTGTAAAACTTCTGGCCACTTGCATCCCAATTTCACATGGTCTCATTTTATTTCATTTTTTACTTCAATTCTCGTTTCTCCTTTACTTAAGCTTCATCCTCCACAGCCAACGCAGTTATCGCAGTTCAGTCCGACGATGACACAACACATACACACACACGAGGTTCAGTCTTTGAAATAAAAACAATATCTACAAGGTCGCGTATTGTCAGTCGCAATATAATAATCGTGACGATTAGGTCAACAATGATCCATTTCAAACGGATCCCTCTTCTTAATTACGGCCACATTATAATTAATACATTAATTGAGGGATCCTGGGGCATCGTTATGTCGCACTTTACCCACATTACTTTCTCTCTCTCTCACTCTCACTCTCAATACAAATGCAATACTACTTTATTTATGGTCATCGGCGTTAACGGCGACAGTTGCTAATATTGCGTAAACTATGTGTCAGCTGGCGAGCCAATTAGATAGTAATCAGTCTACTTATCAGCCAACTGGATAGTAATCGGCCCACAGACCGTCCAGCTAATAATTGATTTACTAGCCAGACTAAACCAGCTTTCTAGCGATCAGTCTACTAACCAACCAGCCAGATAGCCAACTGGCAGTAGTCAGTCCGTTTAACGAAAATTCAATTGGTATTAAAAAGTTGCTAGTCAAAAAACGATGCGATCCAGAGTCCTGCTCAGTACAACTGTAGCAAAGAACACTCAAAGAAATCTTATCAATTTTCCACAGTGCCTGAGAATACGTTAAACTCTGACCTACGAACCCACAAAGTTCCCTGGCTCTCTCGCCCACTCGTGACCTGGACATAATTCAAGAAGTACCACTTCACATATAAGCAATATAGACGTGATTAAACAGACTCGAATACCCTCGATAAATCCTTAAAATAGCCTAAACACATTTTTTCCATTTTTTTCCGGCCATTTACTTCTTCCATACTTCACAATTACTTATGAATCGTCTCCCCTTCATGTTTCTTATCTTTTCGCGTGACTCTCGTATACCGCCGAGTGTACACGTGCAATATAATTGTGATAAACTTACGGAAATAATAATAATTAATAATTAATAATAATAATATACTCGCAATAATAATCATAATAATAACTGCAATAGTAGTAAGAGACAGAACCATTTACTAGCTTCTCTGAAACGCCATTTCCTTTTTCCACCCTGGAAGTTATCAACTTTTTTTCCATTTTTCTGACACTTTCATTTTTCTATCAGGATTTTCCCGCCTATGCGGAAACACGCTGGCTTGCATAATGCATGTGTGTATATGCGTGTGTATTTTGTGCGGCAGCGCATCGAAGGCACTCTCTACCTTCTTAGGATCTCCCCCCTTGTAATCGTCGTCATCACCATTATCATGGTCGTATTCATTTTTCTTATTCTCTTCTTTGCGTTTATAGCTACCCAAAGATAAGCGTTCCTGGTCATCTTCGATGTTAAGCACGTTACTGGGCACGGCGTGCGTCAAGTTCATTCATGTTGTCCTTCAATCGTATTTACTGCCGGTTGTGTCGGTTTTCGTTTTATAACAAGACGCGATGTCTCGGCACGACACGCACAGTAAACTTTTCATACCGTACTATTTCATTAGCCGTTACGTGCGCGCGCATACGAAATATTCCGAGAAATCGCAAGAGTTCCGAAAACGGAGAGACGCACTTTAAATTAAAGTGACTTTTTCAAAAAGTAGCGCGATCACACCGTCTTTACGCACGTTGTATATTTATAACAATATCTATTTTAGTATCGGTATCGGTATAACAACGAGATATTTTCTCTGTTTCTTTCATTTATTATTATATTTTGCTCACGCCGAACAATAGCACACGGCACGCGTGTGGAGCAAATACATATACTGATACATTGGTAGCGAGTTTTCAATGATTTTTATTCGTTTACTTTACTTCGTGCTTATGTTTTTTTCTTTCATCTTCCGATAAATCTGCATTTCAAAAAAAAATGTTGTTTTAGTTTTCTTATAAAGCGGCCGTATCGTTACGCCCGTCGGGGGTATGACAAATAGTGTCATTTATTTCAAGTTGACAAAATCTTACGTTTGCGTATTTGCATTAGCGCGTCTAAGAGCGCCCATAGTGTCGTCCACGCGACTGGCAGTAAGTTTAAATACACATAAGATACTTTTTTTTTCTTCATTACCGCTTCTCGATTCGACCGAGTTCAATTTGTCACTCGTGAAATTCATTAAAATCCTTTTCTTACCTACTTCGTATTATAATTCATTGCTTTCGCATTTCTCTAAATCTTTTGTTGGTCGATCGATCAAACTCGGCGAAGTCAATGGTGTACTGTGTCGATCGAGCACAACGAAGAAATTAATTATATCGACGACCAAACATACAGAAGATACGCTCAGTGGGCCATGCTGGTTCAAGTCGAAATTATTTCTGTGATAGTTTCGTACAATGCAAGAACGCACCATGGTTACGCAAGTGTCGACTTACGGAAATCGTCTTTTCCTCTAAACATAATATTCAATTTTAAAATCACGGACACACAAACCTTCCTCCATCACGACCATTTTACGATTTCTTTTTTTTTTTTTAATATTTTCCTGCACTCTGGACCGTCAATGATATTTTATTATTTACAAATTGAAAATTACAGGCGCGAGGCTGTCGCGTCCGCTTAGCGAACATGTCTTTCATTAGGAATGCTTTAAAAAAAAGAGAGAATAATAATAATAATAATAATAATAATAATAATAATACAGAAAAACAAGAGAAAACTTTTTCTAATCTAAAAAAAAAACATTACGGGACGGAAATATTTCATGTTAGAAATCGTACGTCAAAGATGGAAATGGCGAAATACAAGAGAATCTTCACGATATAGGAATTCATCTTCAGTGTGTTTCAAAGAAATGTGCATTTCGTATATAAATAGCTCAGGAATATTCCGTTTCTTTAGGATAAAATGGAGGAGGCGAGTGTTACAATACAGTACCGCTCTTTTTACATGTATCCATGTTTCTATGTCAAAGCCAAATTGCGAGACGGCATTTGAGATTTCTCTCTTCGGGGTTTTTCATTTCTCTTCGAATTACTATGCAACAAAGTAACTCTTCACGTGGTAGTGTCCTGCTTGTTTTTTCTCGGTTATCATTGTATTCCCTTAAATTTATTCATTTTGTTGATTCACTTCCTCCTTGTTCTCGCCATCTTGTTGATTCACGTTCGGTTTAGTGCCGCCGGTTTGAGTGCCGCTTGCAGCATCCGCGATTTTGTCACTGTGTGAATCGTTTTTATCGGTCGAATCCATCTTAACGTTACCTGCAATCACGTTGCATCACAATAAATATCTGATTTTTCCTGTCCCTAAGAAGACGTATTGTATACATTTGCAGTTGTCATTAGAATCTATGTATTTTTACTTAGATATGGATTTGAGTACCAATAGAGAATCTGATCAATCATAAAGAAAAAAAATTGAAGATACTATAAAAGTAAAGAGAACAGAATTCACCTTGTGCAGAATAATATTGTTGCTGCATCTTCATGTTCCGCTGTTGCTGCTGCTGCTGTTGTTGGTGCAAATTCGGTCTGTGTCGATTCATTTGTGTTTGTTGTTGCTGCGATGGCATGCAGTTAGGTTGTTGCTGCGAAGGATTGTTTGGATTAGGACCTGGTGGAAACGGTACCACTGGTCTCTGAATCGGTGGTGGGTAACGTTGCTGCGACGGCTGAATTCCTGCCCGTGGCGGCATTCCCATTCCACGCACATTCTGTTGCAAAACCTTGGTTTTATGAAAGAATAGAAGATAAAATAACATAAAATTCATTTATATTCTATCATAATGCTTATAACATAATTTAATATATATATATATAAATGTTTAGATTAAAAACTGTTTACGACTATCACATTCTTTATATTTCCTAATAAAATTCAGTTGATTTTATTATTTTAATTGAGATTGCTAGCTAATTTCAACATGTAAGATATCATTTGTAACTATACAATATTATTTCGAGAAGTGGTACTATTATATTGCCATCATGATAGCTGGCGGCTAGAGATTTCAAGGCGTGGTATTGTGCGTACGGTGAATACACAAATTATAAAGAAAGGAAAATAAAGTATAGAGTAAAGTATACTCGGGATAAATACTATTGAAATACAATATGATAGAACCACAAGGAAGTTTTCCCTACATAATCTCTATATCCATGCGTTTTGGTGTATCAAAAAAAGTCTGCAAATATTTCAACCGTATGTTTCATGCAGCCGCGTCTTATGCATTCGCCATTGCAATGAAATTAATTGCGTGAATTTAAAAATGCGCTGAATATCTATAAATGTTACTGTGTTATCTACATCTGCCCGGAACCTTATTATTCCTATAAATTTCATATCATACGTATATCCATTTTTAGCAATGGTAATTACATAAATCACTCTCACATGGTTGTTGTGGTTGTACCTTTAAAAAATAGGGCCACGGCAAGATAAAAAGCGTGAAAAAAAAAAGTGAAAATGCCAATCGTGAAAAATTAATCTTAAGAACTGAGAGATTTACACTAGATAGAAATAAATGAGTCAATGAATGATACATACATAGTTATTGTAGCTGCTTACCAGAGCAGACTGACTGACGCCCTGATATTGTTGATATTTATGATGTTGAGTAGGACTTGGTTGAGGTTGTTGAGAGGACGTTTGCTGCTTGCAAGTTCTTGATTTTGGAGAGGGTATCTGAGGTGCTAAAGAACGAATAATTATAATTAAAATTTGTGCAAGACTTGCTAAATCACTTTGGAATCCATTGAGAAGAAACCGTGCTCAATATTTATATACATAGTTACTCACACAGATAATGAACGAAGTAACGAATATCCACACCCAAAATATTCTGTGTTCAAGAAATACTGTTACTAAAGTTGAATAACTTAATTGAGATTTGCTGCAGAATTGAATTTTCAAATTAATCTTTAGAAATTATGTAAAATATTGGTAAAAAGTGAAAGTGGAGTAGCCATCATCGTCACAAGTACCGAGTACTTGTGTTTCCACTGTTTCATAAAAATTGATGAAAATCAAATAGAAACAAAAAGTACTGTAGGAGCTGATTTTATTAAGTTTTACGAGTAAAGCCATACAAGATGATACTGTTTTGACGCGTATATATTTAAATCAGGAGATTCTTCGCTTTCGAACATTTTCTGTATGAGAACAAGTCCACAAGACGAATATTTAAGTTTCTTATAATTACGAGAGGAGACAATAGTATTCAGAAAGAACCCAATGAATATAGATTAGTATGTAGAAAACAAATTGTGAGCTTTCTTAAGACCATAATCATTCTTATCGTCGGCATATTCGAATAATCTGCTTATGTCATATTTTCAGAGTTTCAGCTTTTCAACCCAAAAAATTAGTAGTGATTCAAATCCCTAGTTTTTCTAAAGTAGAATCTTCTTACTTGTTTTCTACTAATTATTTAAAATAAACCGTAGGTGTATGCTTAACATTATGTACAAAATTCTTACTTGAACTAAAAACCGAAGCAAGCACGTCCTGCTGATTTCCCGAGGGACTCTTCAATTGCCTAGGCTGTTCTTGTTGCTGATGCTTGCTGAGAAATGTTGCTGCTGCATTTGTTGGTCCCGGCAAGCCTCCGGCAGTGTTACGGTATTGCTGTGCGGCAGCTGCGGCTGCAATTTGTAGACCCGAGCCAGACAGAAATTGGGAACTAAAATTCTGGAGACCAACTGGGGTTGCACTTCCTGTCGCTAGACTCTGATTGTGCTGTCCAAACCCCTGGAGCCCATAGGGAGTGCCAGTTTGTTGCGCTGCTCCACCAGGTTGATAGAAGCCTGTTTGCGAACCAGGAAACACGTCTGGAAGTAGGATCGACTTTAAGAATCCATGCGAAAAAGAAAATTATTAATCGACCGCACCAGCTTCAAAGACGCACACGCACAAGACTCCCGATACTTCAGCCTAACTGTATTATTGTAACAGAGCATCATGCTTCAGCGACGGTCAATTTTCTATATTATAACTAAAGATTGGATTTAGTGACTATAAAAACGCAGAAGTTACGTACTACCTATTAATTGCGTCAGCGACAGAAAGCATTTTAACGAATGTTAATAAATAATGCAGATATGTGTAACGCCAGCCTAAATAATTCCAAACAATATACAGCACAACCAAACAAATATACTAAACGTTTGCCTTTACACAACACGCACGTTACTATAAACATAATGTAGATATACTTGAAGACCAACAAAAAAAAAAACCTTGAAATACGTCCAGGAATTATGTTCCTAGAAGATACTCAACATGAACTTTAATTTACAATAGCAATACTATAGATAATGCGTTTCAGGAAGAAGCGACTATTAGAGTACGTTAGAATAAAGGAATAGGCCAGTCAAGCTTACATAGAAGGGTGTTAGGTTTACCGGCGGAGGTGGCGCTGTAATAGCTGTTCGCCGATGGCTGAACACTTGGACCAGGCCGTTGTACCAACTGCGAGTTACCCATATAGCTGCCACTTACTCCTAGTACTTGATTGGGATCATATGGTATGTATGTCAGCTATAGGAAAAATAAAAGAAATGTTACAAGTAGAAAAAGAAGTAGTCTTCTTTATGCATCAAAAGAATTGTTCGCTCTAGTTTATTAGGACTAGTGTTAAATCTTACCTGATTTGGTTGTGGTGCAGAGGGAGCCTGGAAGTGTGGCGCTTTGGTACCAATTGCACCGATAGGTTGGGAGGAAGGTTTCACGCTAGCAGACATCAGTGAATTTGATGAAGAACTAATCAAAACTGTGTTTGGATTGTTGCTTAGTTGCTGATTCTGACCAAAAGGTGGCGCAGCTGCTGCAGTCTGTATGAAAAAGTTTTGTATAAGTAAAACAAAATAATGTTATGAATCAGAATTGAAAAATTAAATCAAAATTGCAGGAACTTACGATTCTATATTGTGAGAGGTTACTCTGGTACATATCTGGAGTTGGAGCATTTGGAGCATGTGGCGGTGGTGGTGGTTGTTGAAGATAAACATTCTGCTGATTGAATGAGCTCTGCAAAGATGGCCCATATGGGGGATACTGTGTGAACGGGGATCGACTCTGATCCAATTGGAACGCTCCATACAGGCCACCAGCTTGAGCTGGTAACTGTCCCGTACCAGTATTGAAGAGTACAGCAGGTGGAGATGGGATTGCCGACATGCTGCCATATTGAGCCGCCTGAGAACCTGGGTACTGCGGGAACTCCTGAAAGAGGAGTTGTAAGGTTTATTATAACAAGGTTTATTATCGAATATCTTTAACACGATAGTAAAGATCGTAATTTATTCATACCTGATAATTTATATGAGAGGGTTGTCCCGTTGAATTGAATGGTGGTGGACTAAGCGGACCCTGAAGACTGGCTGGCGGATGTCCTATTGGACTTTGTCCTGGTCCGATAGGACTCGGCCCTGGTACCGCTGACCCTGGCTGTGCTCCGCTGCTACCTGAGGTTTGTTGTTGCGGCTTCACCTGCGGGGGAACCAGCTGCGCATCAGGCAAAGAGTCAGCATCTTCCCACAGGGGACTTAGAATTTGTTATTTTATTTGTCTATTTACATTATTATCATTCTGTACTTCATCTTTTGTTAATAGCTCTCAACGATTTTATTTTTCTTTAGAAGTTTTCATGATCGCGGACAAAACTTTTATGAAAACAGACAAGTGGTGTTATAGTCACACTACTTGCCTCATCGTGTACATTATTTTTATTGTACAACACTAGAAAAACATGTTCTACCCAAAATTGAGATAAAGAAATACAAATTGATATACAGTATAAAAAGTATTATTAATATCTCTAAACACGTATTAGGTACGGTATCTAAATTTCTTTTCCATTAATTGGACAAGTTTGCACGAAAAGCGTCGCATCAGCCACTTACCTTTGGTATTTTCACCATTTATCAAAGGAAAAAAATTATTTAAAAAGTATGTAATAATCGAAAATATGATTCAAAGAAATGATATTTAACGACAGATTAGTGATCAACAACGAAGCAGGTGACTGATATATTCAAATTGAAAAATAAAAAATGTAGTGATGTAATAGGACGTTTGCACGTGTCATTCACGACATTAAACTAAGAAATTGTGTGACGCGAAACGAATTCTCACCTTGCATACATTTGTTGATGTTGTTATTTCATTCTTCATGTTGGCCTGATTATACTGCTGATGAGGGTTGTAACTGTCATCAACGTTGCTGCTTTCGAAGGCTTGTGGGAAGCTATTGGGAGTGCTGACAACGCTTCCATCCTCGTGCTCCACGACGGTAGGCATAGGCGGTGTATTTTCCCAGACCTTCTTCACGGAGGCGATCTTCAAGTTTAGTTCGGCAGTTGATGGTGAAATGGTGCTTTGACCACCAGTCATGTGCATCGACCTCGGCATGCCCAAGGTTTTGCTTTTGTCATCAGTCAACTGAGACAAATCGGAGTCAAATGTAAAGTCGAGTTTCATATCTGCATTATCCTCGCTTTTAGTAAATGACAACGGCATTTGAATCGGTTCCTGCTGAGCACTCTTGTCCTTCATAAGATCGTTGGCCTTGCTCGAAAATGCTACTGACAGCGCCTGCTGCTGATGTTGAAGCTGGCCGTTGTTCTCCTCCTCCATGTCACCACTGCGCTTGTCTATCCTGGGTTGGTTCTTGATGTGATTAGAGAATTTCGACTTGATAGCTAAGTCGGTAGGTGCTGATTTTGTCGTTTTCGAGTAGTTCGTGTTCTCAAAAATCAAGGTATTCAACGGTGGAGATGTACCGTCGGAAACATTCTTCTCCACGGCCATACTGTCCTTGGTTATCTTACCAGGAGGTTTCTCGTTATTTGGAGAATTTCGCTGACTACTACCTCCGGAGTTTATCTGCTCATTACCTTCATGGCTATGATCATTCTGAGCCGTCAAACCCGACATCAGCTGAATATCTGCAGGCACGGCTGCTGATGAAGATGGCGAGTTTGAGCGCAATTGGCTAGTAAATGGTTTATCCCAGGCATTCACGGTAGGTGGTGGAGCTGGTCCTCCAGAAGAGGAATCCTTGTTATAACCAGGGTTGTTAGAATTGCTAAGTTTATTCGAATTAGTTTCTGAAACCGATTCATTCGTTCCCAATTGCTGTTGCTGCTGTTGCATTGCCAAACGTTGTTTCATGAATCTGGGTGGCAATTTCTGACGGTTTGGATTTCGGTCAAATTGTTTCGCGGGCATGTTTGCCGGTTGAGGAATGGGTTGACCCAATAGTGGTGGTATATTCTGAATTTGTTGGGGACTAGGCTGCGAGCCATTAGATTTGGATTTAGAGCGATCACGATCGCGATCACGTTCCTTGTCCTTATCGCGTCTCGTAGATTTAGGCTCTTCCTTTTGACTGTGCCTAGACTCCTTGACATTCTTTTTGGAACGTACTTCCTGAAATCCGTCAGAATCCAGTTTATCTTCAGCACTATTAACGGCATCGTCCCCACCGGCCGAATAATTGTTAACTTCGGTATCAACCTCAATCACTTTTTTATCCTTGCCTTGCGTCTTCTTCTTCATGTCACTCAGTACCTGATTCACAAGATTAGGATTATTCAGCTTGATCTCATCGACGCGGTTCACGGTGCTCTCCTTATTTGTATTTTTCCCAGAGATGGGTGCGCTGTTTGCTGAGCCTTGATTACGAAGTCGACCATTTTGTGCTTGCGCATTTTGCATCAACGGCGGTATATTTCCTGAATGATTTCGGGGATTGTTGAACGACGCGTTTTGCGCATTGCGCTTCTCGGCACCTGGTGCGCGCGAAGACGCACTGGAAGACTTGGAACTCTTTTCACGATCACGATTATTTCCACCTTGTTCGCCTCTGCGCGACTGAGTATTGTTGCTCGAGAGATTTTGCGTTGAGCCCTGATTACCACGATTAGCAAATTGCTTATTGCGGCTGTTACGTGATTCTTTACGTTCCTCGACGTGCTCCTCGCTATTTTCTGACGTTGTTTCCCATTCTTCGTTTCCTACGTCCGAAGAGTTTTGTTTTGAAATGTTACTGCCACTTGCACGAAATCGGGGTTCACGACTCTCCTTTCCCTGGAAAAAAAACCACATTGAATAAGGATGCATTCATGGAGGTGTATGAAGATATTCAGAACATCAAAAAGATAGATTAATATCACGGTTTTCAGTTTTGAAATACTACTCTAATCCATCATTATTTTCCAAATATTTGTGTTTTCTACTTCCAATAAGTTATCATTTATTACTTTACTAAAAATCCATTGCATAATAAATATATATAGATTAATATCAAGTATATCACTCGAAAACAAAGCTAAATAGATGCAATTAAAACGTATTTTGCCTCTCCTAACAGAGCTATCATACAAAGTACTTATACGAAGCACTCCTGAGTCTAATTTGGTGTAGATAATAAAATTTGCGCATATAGATTGTGCAATTCTAATATAAGGTATAGAAAAGCTAGAATTTGAAAACCAGCATAAAAATAATCCAGATTACTTACTCGTCTGCTTCCGCTTTGGTTTCTTTTGGAACGCGGTTCTTCCTTCCTGGATTGGGTTCTTTGTGACACAGGGTTATGGCCACCAGTAAGATTATTATCCTGCTTATTGTTACCCTGATGAGACTGCTGGTTCGGTGACTTGGTGCGTCTTCCAGTAATACCAGCAGTAAGGGCTTGTTGCTTAGCAATAATTTTGTCATCTGAGGACTCCAACTGTGAAGACATAGTCGCGTTGGCTTCACTCTCTGGTGTAGGCGTAGGAGGACCTTGTTGAGAACCACCACTCAGCTTTTCGTCCGCATTGCGCTCGGTTGAGAAAGGACTCTTGCTCGGTGGTGGCCCGTAAACCTCCATGCGACCCCCGGTAGTTGCACCACGCATTCCAAACCCTCCGCGACCCAAACGAGAAGGTTGCCCGGATGGTGCAAAACCCTCACGACTTGGCCTACCATCATAACTTCTCTTATCGTTGCGAGACTGTGAATATTCATTTGCACCAGTGCTTCCAGCATTGTTACTGCCACTACCAACAGTCACATTGGCACCAGTTCCAGAAGCACTGCCGCGTTTTTCTTCACGTCGAGATACTTCTCGATTACGATCCTCCTTCTCAAGTTTCTGAGATGGCTTTGGTGATCTGGTTGACCTTCGTTCCTCCTTGCCAGATTCAGTTGACCCAGAGATCTCGTCTCCGCTCATCTCAGAATCGGTATGACCATAAGAACCACTTCTAGCAGATCCTGGACGACACATTGAACGAGGACCTCCACGACGTCTTCGGCATTCAGGTCCACGCCATCCTCTGCTATATACACTGCTATATGCTCCACCCCATGGACGACCTCCGCGAGATTCCCGTCCTCTGGAGCTGCCACTGTTAGTCCTGTTGCGTACATTCTTATCGCGCTTCTCATCCTTAGAGTCTTCCTTACTGTCCTCGGCGAGTGCATCATCACGTTTATCCACACTCAGTTTTTCCATACTCTGCTTGAGTTCCACCAGGTCCTTTTCATCCTTGATAGGCTCTAACAGTTTCTCTTCCTCCTTCTCAAAAGTAGGCGACACTGCATCAGCCCAGGCTTTCGGTGAGTTATCACCGGGTCTCTCCATTGCTCTACCATTTTCCGGAGCACGTTCCAACTTTCTGTTCCATACTTCCGACTCCTTCTTTGACTCAATAGGACTCTCCTTACTGACGTCCTTTTTCTCTAGCTCGCTGCTGGACCTCTTTAATTGCGTCATACAACGTTTCTCGGCCTTGAGTTCATCGGCTTCCAATTTCTCTCGTGTTACGGGACCTGGTGCTTGTCTTCTGTCACGATCACGCTCGCGTTCCCGCTCGCGATCTCTCTCACGATCCCTATCTCGATCGCGGTTATCATCGCGGTAAGGATCACGCTTCTTCTCATCATAATCAGAAATATCATTGACCCAAGAGCCACAGTCACGCGACTTATGAGATTCATCGTCGCGTATGGACGTCCTTGACTCCCTGGATGTACGACTGTCCCGAGAATCAGGTCGTTGAGGACGGTCATTACGCTCTATGCGCTCATCCCGTGGAGGATCACGACGTGACTCTATTGATCTGTCTTGCAAGTTCCTTTCGTCGCGTAGATCACGTCGATCATCTCGCCATTCAGAACTCTCGGATCTTTCTCGAGGTAAGTCACGGTCGTCGAACGGATCCTGCTGAACCGAATTCTACGGAATATCAAAAAATAGGTTATCATTAACTTACATGATGATGAGATAAACAGATAAACATGTATTACGAGATAGGAAATGGAATTTAAATAATAATCATTTGTTTTGCTATGTTGAAACTCGAAATACATAGTACATGAATTTCAAGCTGTGTATTAGCAAACATTTATTTATCCTGGTCCTAAAAAGGAATTGTACTGATAACTATGGCAGAAATCAGATACATTTGCGGTTATCCAGGACATTTAGATCCTTTGTTTACATTGCAAAAGATTGAAGTTTGTCAATTATACATTTAACAATCATCTTTGAGAAGATTAGGGATTAGCTTATCAAAAGCTTTTGTTACTCAACGGTAACTTAATATTTTATAACTTGGTGAATTATCCTTCCCAAAACTATTTGCGTTTTCTGAACTTTGTCTTTGTCATTTAGAAATGGTGATAATTGTAAAAAGAGGTTGTAGATATACTTCTCGGAATGATTAGTCTATTTTTTAAATCACACTTTTTCACCACACAATGCAATATAAATGCGCTTTTGTGATAGTGTAGTAATATGTGTAATATGATAGTTTTATCTATTTCTTCGGGTTGTGCAAAGTCGAAATCTTATACACTTGAGAAATATTTAATATAAATCGCAAAGAAAACATAATATGGGAACATCAATTCTTAGTGCAATGCAATGAAATTTTTATCAAGAGACCCGATCGAGTATCGCGCCAAGTACAGGCATTGAATTATTAATAATAAATGACGAAGTACGAAGCTCAATAAAATTTGTTGAACTAACGTAATTATGCCACTCTAAAATAAGAGCACGGATGTCTTTATTTTTCGTACAATCGTCGAGTTTGAAAGGAAAAAACTAACCTTCGAGTAATTGTCATAATCCTTCTTCTCCCTGGTATCTCTATTATCCCTGTCCCGGGGTGGATCTCTAGAATCACGATCTTTATCGGCGTAGTGCCTATCACGATCCCAGGAATCACGCGAGTGCCTATCATCATACTCGTATTCCCTGTAGCCACGATTATAATCATCATAATAACCGCTGTTTTTACGGCTGTCGTATGATCGATGAGACGAGTGTCGATAACGTTCCTCTCTAGAGGGAACTGGTGCACTGCGAAGATCCCTAGATGGAGGTCTATCCTCCTCCGGAGTTCCGGACAGTTCGGAATCAGCTCTGATACGACGTTGCGGTGGTGGCATGGAATGTGACTGTTTCATGCCGCTGTCTGCTAATTCAAAAAATGCATAAAAAATATTTCCCATAAAATATAACTAGTTTTCATAAAACAGTTTACAAGTATAAAAGGGAACACTATCACGATGTAAGGAATCACATGACAAACAAACTTACTCAGTGAACTAGGATGGTTACAGTGTGACCATCTCCCAGGATCGTACTGCTGAGAAAAGGAACCTGGCTGGGAAGTGGAGGGTCGGTCGGTGTTCGGTGAAACACGATTATAACCGGAACCAGAACCAGTATTACTACCTCCACTACCAGAACCAGCACCGGCGCCACTCCCGACGCTAGCACCAGCACCACTTCTCTCAGCTTGTTGTTTCTGGAACCTAGGAGGTAGATTGTTCTGGAAGTATCGCGAGAATGCTGGTTGATCTCTATCCCTAGTTTCCCTTTGGTCACGTTCACGTTCGCGTTCACGATCACGTTCCCTTTCGCGTTCCCGGTCACGATCACGGTCACGATCGCGGTCCCGTTCACGGTCACGCTGTTCACGATCACGCAAGACTTCCTGCTGCTGCTGCCCTTTGGTAGTACTACCAGGACGATCGACCGGACGGCATTCGCTCGCCGACTGATCACGAGATTCTCTGGAATCACGGACGGCATCACGGTTTCCTACTGATTTCTCGTCCCTTCCTTCGGATGATGTGCGTGATCTTTCGCGTTCCCTGCTTTCCCGCTCACGTTCCCATTCTGGTATGGGAATGGGAACTGATGAAACGGTAATCAATGATCCTTTGGGTTCTGAAGAAACCACACACTCGTCATCCTTTTGTTTAGCCTGCTTTTCTTTAAGTTTCTGCTCCAGATCTTGAAGCTTCTTCGCTGCGGCTTGTTTCGTTAACTCTTGGAAACGCTTTTCCTCTTCTTCCTTACGTTGCCGAGCTCGCTCCACCGCAGATGCTACTTTCTCGCCTTGTTCTCTACGTCTTTGATTCCAGATCTCCTCATCCTCAACGCCTGAGAAGGATAGAAGAGGTTAGAAATACTTTCCCGTCGAAAATAATCAATAACTATTTTTTACACCAGGATGGATACATTTAAGAATAGATTTAAAACATGCCAATACCTCGCAGAGGATGTCCAGATCGCATTTGCTGTTGAGAAGGATAAGTAGAGGGTCTATTGGTTCCCCGGAAATCACGTGGACCAGTAGAAGGTTGTTGATTCCAAGGATGATGAGATGGCTGATCCCTTGTGTCTCTAGAATCCCTCTCTCTGTCCCTATCGTTACGGATATCCTTAAGCTTGTCACGATCCTCCAATGGAGTTTCATCTCTTTTGTCATCCTTACTAGGACCTTTAGAGCCCTCTAGGCCTCTCTGATCGTCCTTTTTCAGGGGCTCAGACTCAGGCTCATCATCGCTGAAGGCCAGTTTCTGATTATAGTCGATATCATCATGCGCTGCCCACCCAACTTCACGGGAAATATCATCCATCTGGGTGAGATCTTCTTCTTTGATAATGGGTCTGGTAATAAGTTCCTCTTCCACGGGCTGCTGTGCACGTTCACGCTCCTGCTGCCGTTGTGGCGGTGGAAAACGTTCCTGAGGATAGTTGAACCTGGGTCGAGGTCCACCAGAGCCGGCCATGTTCCCCGGGAACTGAGAAGGGAATCCGCCAGGAAAATTTCCTCTGTACATCTTTACAATGGATACAAAAGTAGAATAGTGTTATATATGAGATAATGTATGTTAGTATGAAGTTTATCTATTGAAATTTTACATGTAACCCGCATCGTGTTAGAATTCCTAGAGTGAAATTGCTGCTTTTGACTAAACGTGAATTCATATTTATGCGGTTACAATACTTGACTGATAGAACACAAATCCCCCTTTATGCGAAATCTTATATTTAACAATAAAATATGTAGTAGTGATAATCCGATGCCAGTCCCATTTTCACAAAGAAATTCCCTGGACGACCACAGAAAAGCTTCCTCCAACAACCAGCTTAAAATTAAAGATATACAAAATGAAATCCAGCAACTTAATTCTGAAATGATTTTCTTACATGGTGATATGATCAAGAACTATGTATCATTCACTCGATATTAAAAAAATAACTTGATACAAAGAACATAATTTTTAAATATTGATTGACATATATATTATACATATAAAGTATTTTTTAATTGATCAACAACCATAGAGCTGCTACCGTTTTATTACAACCTGCTAAGGTAAATTTGCGATTTTATTATAATCATGCTATTAATCTATTCCGTCAATATCATAACTTCAAGGTATTTTATTCTTGATCGAACGATGCAAAGTAGAAATGGTAAACCGAGTATTACTAACAATAAGATACGAAAACTTTGTTCATTATCTCGACGTTGAATTTTTCACAAAATCCTCAACATTTAACGGCATAAGAGTATCTCTTAACTCATCATGAATTTGAAATAATTTCACTTACAACTTGATGGAAAATACTATCACGAGAAAATTACTCCTTGAGTATGTTGCAACCAATATATGTATGGGATCCCTATGAGTCTTAATATTAGGTACATCTCAAAATTCTGGTCATTTTTAAGATGAAACAGAACCCTCGAAACGGCCAGAAGTTTTCAATCAACCCAACAGACACTACAGAATGATGACCATGATACTTACGAATGGAGGGATCAATCCTCGATAGTGATGCATATTCGGAACGCCTTGATGTGAACCGGAAGGAACAAGGCTCTGATTGTTCTGAGTTCCGTTTGGGCCTCCCTGGGCCATGCCCATGCCCGGCGATTGGGCCAAGTTCGGTCGTCCGCCACCGGCCGCATCTTGGTGTCCTGCCGATGTACCACCTACATTCCCTCCTATCGGGGGGCCCTGGACCCCCGGAGTATTCCCATTCCCTGGCCCACTTCCGCTTGCTCCAGGTCCTCCTGCCGTACGACTTCCACCTTGGATCCAGCTTCCCTCTGCTAAAATTCATTGACTCATTTCTTATACTTGTACCATGGGAAATAATAGGTGGGATGATTAGTATTAGTGGTAGGCATATTTATTGCTAACGAGGAGCATCAAAACAATATTGTAAATTAAAAAACCAGTGAAAGGAATGCGGCGTATTCACCAAATTGAAATATTGAGAAAGTAAACTTCAACTCACTTTGAGGACGTAGGCTCGGGCCTGGTCCGTACTGTGCATTCAACTCTCGATTCTGCTGTGATTGTTGCTGGTGCTGCTGCTGTTGCTGTTGACCTGGAGTTGGACCTCCTACAGACAATCAAAAGTTAAATTACTAAACTTGAGATTCGATGCAACGTCAGTATAAAACAGCAAACGAAATTCACTATGTAATATCAGAATCTGCAAACATTCTTGTTGTTGTCAAGATCATTGGTATAAAACCTAACGAAAATTTACTGAGAGAAAAACAGAAAACTAGGTATAAAATGAGCCACGTAAAGGTAGAAATTGCGGAAGCATCTGTCATTTTAAAAAATCGAATGTAGATGAATATTTTAAATGTAACTACGAAAATCTTTTAGAAATTTTTGGGCCTCGTTAAAAATTGGCGCACTCTTCTCCTCTTTATCAGCTTCTGCAATGTCCTATTTTATTTACTGCGCGAAGTAACTTTAAGGAACAATAAACTTCAGCTAATTTCATAACTTTACATACTCTGAGAAACTATTTCGAATATCGTTAATCCTAATTCTTTTAAACTTTTTGCAACCGCCTTAAGTGTTCTCGTAGACAATCCGTCTCTTTGTCATCAAAGTGATCTGCAATGGCTCGTTGTCATCACTTCAAATCATGATACCGAATCCAGTTTTCTTCAAAAAGATTTTCCAAATAATAAAATCATTCTGTCACACGCGAGTACGAAAATTTATTATGTACAAACTCACAACTAATAGCAACACAACCTGACAGGTACTTTCACAAAATGACTATCGAACGAAGAAAATACAGCACAAAGAAGTAAATACCATAATAGAAAACATTTCCTCAAAGAGTTTTCTTGGCTTCTATTAACCCAACTTCTCCCATGAAAAGCATAAAATTAATAGGAGATACGCAACTAAATAAACGGATCGTACCAAGAACGCTACGTGGTTATAACGGACAGAAGTTGACTTGTTGTAGAAGATACGATAAGAAAAGATAATTGAGAAAAACGGGACACGTGGAAGAAAACAAAAAATGGCTACATCTGCTCATATGTGACTTTTCCATATGTATCCATAATATGCATGGCAATATGCACGGGAATGTACAACCTGTGTACAGACTTGTTAAATAACGTGTACAGTATTATCTTTTTATAACAATTGATTGAAGCACGAATAAGCATTGGGCTTAAAGTCGACAAACGCGTTTATCCCTATATTTGTGCAAGTTTCATTGACTAAAACGAAGTTCAAAAACATGATCATTGAAAGTGAATTGAAATTAGATAGGGAGTTGACATTTTTTTTCTGCAAAACGCGATAAAGACACTTTGAAGAGAAGAAAACTTCATGGATAAAGCACTTTACCAAGGAAACGTCGTGAAATATCGATTTTCAGTAATAATTTTTAAAAATATCAACGCTTTAAAGATGAATGCATTTTTTAAAATTCTAATTGGCACCCATGTTTCATCCAACAAAGCATTACTTTTAGAATTGGACACTTATAATGTTCTATGGAATACACTTTTTTATAAAGACTTTTCGACCATGTTTATTTCATAAGAATAATCTAATTAATCCGACATTAATTAATGCGCTTTTACACAAAATTAGGTCTTAAAAAATATCACGCGTACACGTGATATTCTTCACCCGAATAACGTCAGATATTTGCAAATTATTCGTAAATATGTTCTTTTTTAAATAAAAATGAAGAATCATCTTTTTCTTTTGGTCTATCCGTTATAGTTAAAAAAGCCATTCAATTTTAGTCAACGTAATCGCTTCTCGACGTTCCCCTAAGAGCAGAGATGAGCCCCGGCACTGATAATAGGAACTACTACGAGGAGGAAAATTTATCCAGAAACGAATCGAAAAGTCTAGCAGCTAGAATGGGCAAGCGCAGCATCCCACCTGAGTGGCTGTGGGAATATGGTTGCTGCTGTTGCTGTTGTTGTTGTTGCTGTTGCTGAACCAGCGATTGCTGCTGGACAGCGACCGGAATCGCATTGGACGTTGCCGAGGACTGGTGAGTCTGGCTCTGAGTGGAGACGGAGACGGAGACAGAGACGGAGACGGAAGCCTGTCCACTGAGACTGGGAAACTCGTGTTGGAACTGCGGGGACTGGTGAGCCAGGAAACTCAGTCCAAGGGCACCTCTTCCGATTTTCGCGCCCCCTACGAGACCCGCATAACCAACCACTGCAGTCGCAACGGGCCCACCTATACCGATTAATTACGCAAACCCAGCACCCATCACCTTTACTTTACAATTTTCATAGCTAAGAGGACAATTCCGGATTTCCGGAATTGGATGCCTGACTGAAGTTTTACCGTAAGGTGGCACACAACATTGGTCCCCTTTTTACGACGCGAGCAAATAAATCAAGTAACACGACACATTATAGTTTCCTTTCCGACTGGTAACACGTGCAGAGCTGTGTTAAAATAAATTCCTTTAAAGCTTATGTGGGTTATCGTTGAACAATCGTTTACCAGCTCGATAGACACCTGAATACAGACTTGTCACTCGTCATTTCGCAGATTATGAAGAACTCGTTGAAACTATTGTATGTCAGGCAGAGTCATGTACAATATTTTTGTTATTATAATCCTTAAAATGAATTGTGAAGATGGATTTTAGTTGATATAATGAATGTTAATGTTTCTGTCAGTGAAAATATTTTAGTTGGTTGAGTTACTATTTCGTGAAATCCTCAATCAAATACACCAATTCGGAATCCGTTTTATCATTATCCGCTTCATCGCAGTCATGCCATTACATTACTCTACATTCCCAATCTGCATAGAAGAAGCTAAACGCGTGTTTCTTCTAAACGTTTTGATTTGTCTTTGTATTATATCTGAGCAACAAGGATAATTACATTTATCAAATGTGAATTTATGTTGCCCAGAAAAATTGATTTGCTTCTTATTGTATTTTCATGCATCGATCTCATGAGAGGTATGTATCTAGACTCACTTCGTAAAATAATTGGCAAAAATTGATGTTTACTTTGAAGTTTTGGCTCATGTTAAATAGAAATTATTGAAACTCATTGTCTGATAACAATTCAAACAGAATATACACTACTGTTTGTAAATATCAAAAACTCTGACATGGCACAATCATAAAAAATAATTCAAAAATAAAGAAGAAATATAAATGTACATTATTATGTACATGACGTTTCCCTTATTTTTTATGAAAGTTTATGCATCAATTGTAATTATGTACTATAAACAGATGTCTACTCTATTTGTATGAATTATTTTTAAAAAACTCCTCAGTGGTCATTGACAAAACAGATGGAATCTTCGCAATAGATATTAATGAAATGTTTAAATGATCATTGAATGACATGTGTTCAGCAAACTTTATTTTATTAAATAAACTTCAAATCGCAAAGTCTAGATACTCTCATGAATCTGTTAACGAATTATCAATGTACCAAAAAACACGCTCAGCTCTACAGCCATTAGAAGCACATATAAAAAGAATGCGTAAGAAATTGTACAACCTGACCTGACATAATCTAAGTTTTCTAACAATAATGAATGAGTTCGCTAACAAACTTTCAATGCTGCGTTAATCTGTTTAAAAAAATTTTGTAGACACAATTCACTGAGGTATACTGGAGATATATTACCGAACTCATTCTACATCCGGTCAAGTAGAACTTTCGCCGAAGTCTATCACGGAGCCGTAAACACATTATGCCGTCACACTATAATAAATTTAGACATAACAAATTTTACAGTGCATACCAACGTCTCCTGGTCTGCTCATGATCGCGCTCCATGACGACTTGTTGGAAGCGTCTGAAGATTGAGGGTTTTGCGAAGCGTTTTGTTGCTGTCCTGGCAGTGGTGGGTGTAGTGGCGTGGTCGACGCGGGATTGGTCCCCGGCGCACATTGTGCCGGTGATGAGTTACTCTGAGGAAATACAATCAAATAATTACAGTGGAAATTTATGGACATGTCATCCAAGTGACAGAATTCGTATTTAATACATTGCTAGAACATACGGTAGTGGTATCAGAGGGTGTGCTTGCTGTTGCCGAGGTGGTAGTATTAGTAGTTGATGGTGCAGGTTCCTTGGTGGTGGCCCAACCGCTTCCGCCGCTTGGTACTAGACTGACTGCCGGGTCACTATTGCTATGTTCGCTCTTCAGGCTAGGCAGATTAGCCGGTGGCCGCCGTGCCGAAGGCACCTTTCCCAAACTTTGCATTCCATGCTTGCGTGGTAGTGTGCTTTTTTGCTGATGTTGCTCCAAAGATTCGCCCTAGACCAAACAAAGATCTTCTGAGCAACTGCACTTTATAGAACTTGGATGGTATCAATAAGAGCTATAAATATATTCTAAGAAAAATTATGTACTTTTGACATAATGAATTAATAATAATATCCTAGCTCACAATTAATTCATACAAATGTTAAGTATTTATTTAGATTTTATTCAATATTACATAAAGATACTAATCCTTTTACTTCATCATTTACGTTAACCCTAGAACGATAAGTCAAAATTTGTGTACATGCAGTTAAAGTATAGCTGGTGTCACACAAACGACGCATTCTTGCCGCTCTAAGGTTAATATTACCAAATTATATTCTTTTTATTATTGTCATTTTATTAGATATGCAACACGACCCTGAGTGACATCAGCTTCATTATCTCATGTACAAAGAGGTTAGGTTTACGTTTAAGTCAGTTATCTCTTCATTTATATCAGTAATTATTGTACCTAAAAATATTATATAGATAAAGTATCTGCGATATTATGCCAAATTTGATCGTCACAAGGGAATGCGAATGAACCATTTTTTTTGTTGCAATATTTCAGAAGACAAGATTGCAGTGATATACAAAAAACTATCTGAATGAATGGAGGGATCAATACTAATAAATCTTTTAATTAATAAAAATACATTTGGTTAACTTACCCTACTCACCCGGTACAAACTATTGATATCTAACGATTGAAATTTGGATTTTCCTTTCTCCCCCTTCGACACAATCCCTGACAGAGTAGACATGCTGTCTGCAGGCAACCATTTAGTACCACTCAGACCCAACGAACGAACCCTTTGTCTGTAATAAATAAAATGAATTATATGATTATCAACAGTTATAAATCCTGAATAGAATAAACAAGTATGATGTGCATGGATGAGAAATTAACTTGTTTGGTAGGAACACTAAAACTTTGTTACTTTTCTACTGAAAAGAATTAGTATTATTCCATTACTTTAACATCTATTAAAAATGATTCAAAGTATGTAATAATTCATCATGATAGGACTGAGTTCTTTTAAAAGTAATAATTTTTGTTTAAAAAATAAATTACTGTTTTTTAGGCACAAGCAATAAAATTGTGGCAATAAAATTTTTAAACTTTTCAATTATACAATTGAAACCATCGGAATTTGAATATCAGCTCCCTATTTATTTTCTCAAAACAAATTTCTTTCTAAAAAGTCTAGATAACATGCTAACATAATGCATATTGATTAACATTTACGATTCAATGAATTTACCATTTTCAAGCTTTAATAAAACCTATGCAAATCTTTTTCATAATAGAAAAGTACTTAGTAAAAAAGTATTACTATAATAAATAAAGGAGATTAAAAAAAATTCATAATAACCCCGCATGACACCATTCATTTTTGATACGATACAACTTGATCGAGGGAAACCTGAAAATATATAATTTAACTGGTATTTACTTCCGGTATAAGTTTTTTTAAAGAGAATCTAAATTATATCAACATTTTAATCTTCCAATAGAATTAGAATAAATTCAGGTATTGATTTAAAATATGGACCTGGATATATTTTTCTACTAGGTAACTAACTTTCGTGTAATTATTAAATGTTTCACCTGTATTTCTAAACATAGTAAACTAATAATTGAGAGGACCAAATTTTATTTATAATTCACTCAACTTTATACTCAAATTCAGAAGCCTCTTATTTGCAAACTTCAACACTTTAAAATTAGTAGTCAATAAAGTTGACAGTGGTGAGAACTGAATTATTATGTAGAAGAAAAATACTTTCGATGACATCTAGCAGCAATAATAATTCATTATCGAGCTAAGTGAAAGTACAGAAATCCATAACTATAGACTTCTAAAGGACAGATTTGTTCCCGTGTTCGCGTGGCTACGTGCAAATCCTGTAGTTAATAGAAGAAAAACGTAGCAGAACGTTTTTATCACTGCACTTACTATACTCCATGTACAAGAAAAGGGTTAAAATGTGTAAAATATAAGTAACTGTATAAAGCAAGGAATAATTAGTCAATAGTCAAATAGATGTAAAAAAAATATTTTGGAACCTTGATCCTTGCCACTCAGTCAATGTTCTTTGTATCTAGTAAGAATATATATTCCTAGTAACTTATTGGTGGTTAATATTCCATAATTCTGAGTATAGGTTAAATCAGAGCCTAACCCTTTATTTTATTCTAGAAATATGTTTATTGTCATTTTTTCCATATCTATGAAGTTTTCAGAATACAGGTAATTTTCATTATAACTAATAGGAAAATTCTTATCAATCGATAAAATGTTATGTTATAATAAAATTGTTCAGCTAATCTATCAATTTCAACATAGTTCATCCTTACTATGAATTTTGTACAAATTAAAAGAAAGTTAACCTGCATATTTACTATAGCATATATAGGATTTTACAGTAATACTTTATATGGGTTGAACAAGACCACAGCCTTGTGAACATCAACAATTATATGTTTATATTTGTGTAATTACATGTAATTAGATTAGTCTAATTTTCAAGGTTGCTATGAATCATAAGCATCGTAAAATATTGATGTGTGTGCGATACCTAGTTGCAAGTATATTCTGCAACAATAAATCTATAGTTTGTGACATTATACACTAAGATACAAAATAATAACGATTGATTGTGACATTGCATAGAGCTGTTTTGAAATTGTGTTTGTACATCTATTTTGGGACATTCCATCTTAAGGGGTGTTCCAAGTTCATCGTAGTATGTATCCCTAAGCATTTTGGGTAGAAGATGAAGTACCCAATGTATACCAAAAATAGGATAAGACTTCTTTCACATCCTGCCTACAGTAATGAAAATTTTCATTGTAGCTATGAATATCTGCAGTGTGGATTATAGATTAATATATTATCACCACCTCAAAAACGATTGAGATATATTTTAGAAAATAAAGTTATTAATAATAACTTCTGAAAATAGCCAGATTTTCGGAAAAAATGTCATTTTGCCTCAATAAAGTTACAATACATGGTACTGTAACGTTCGCTAGAACGTCTTTATGAATATACCTGTCAAATCGATTCAATTTCTCAAATATGTTCTAACGCGGCAAATAATGGATGATTAATAATCCCATCATTCTACTTATGATAAAAATATAATTCGTACAAGAGACCAAACGAAACGTCATATAATCAAAACGCAACGCGTACGAAGGAATAAAGCGCAAAAGACTATTAAGAGCAAGAAAGTGCGCGCATGTATTTGTAGGAAAAAGAAGGGCGGAGGGAGTGAAGGGGAAGAAACGAAGAAAGCGAGAGAGAGATAGAAAAGGAAAAAGAAAGAGAAGGAGAGAAGAAGAGAGTTCAAGAACTGATTTCAGAGAATAATAAAAGCTTCGTTTGCGCCACACGAAGAGAAAAGCTATAGTACGAAAGTTTCTAGAGAACAAAGATACGAAACGTTAAATACCCATCACAGGATACCGTACATAAAAGTATAACAAAAAAATGGAACAAGGAGAAAACCCGAGAAGAGAATAATGAAAGGAAAGCGTGTGGCGTGGCATAGAGCGGCGCGACGCAAGGTGACGCCGCGAAGCAAACCGCCAACGAAAATAATGAGTAATAGCAAAGTACGCCGATCTGAAACCGTCTTGACTCTGTCAAAAGGTTCACTCCGCTGCCCAAACAATAAATTCAAAACTCAAAAGAAACTGAAATCTTTATATTCGAGCTTCATCTTTCCTATTCGAAGTTTCTTCAAAAGGATCGAGTTGCTTTACGTCAAGAATAACGGTACTCGAAGATCCTTAAGCGGTGGAGATGCATAGCCAGGGAAAAACCTCCCGAAGCGGAGCATCCTACAGCGTATACATCCACGTAATGGAAAAGGGGCCGCTTCGGGATCCGTATTACCGAAATATGGACTCACCTTGGTCCGTCCAAATGGGTTTACACTTCACAAACGGGTTTAAATCCCAATAAAACTATTTGACGCACGGATCGCCGCGGATTACAGTTCCAACAATCGTACCGCGCCTTTGGCGAGACACCACAAACTTCTTCTTTTCCACAATTCGTCCAAGATGGCGAATGCGCGACTTTCGGCTCTTCTTCCGCGATCAATACAATTACGTCATGCGTCCAATGAACACAGTCAACGAAGATATGCCTAACGCCCTACGCGTCCTCCTGTCACACTTCAATATCCTTACGACTTCTTTACGAATTGCAAGGCCAGATAAATTGACGTGATCGCGTATGTCTTCTCTAACCGCGAAAAGTCTTCTGTTTTATTCGATTCTCTCTGATTATCTCGTGGTAATGCCTTGACTATACTAGACGCCACAACTGACCGCTATATACAGCGAGTGGAGCGTTCCGGCCAACTGCGTCCTACTACTTTGGAAATTCCTTCCGATGCACGCCCGAGTCAAATTCGTAATTAATTTGTTCATTTTTCTAAAATATTATCAAAAACTATTTCATCCTATATTTGAATTGCAAATACATGGAATTAGTTGCATTATATTTTATTTTAAATGTCTTTGATTTCTAAAAAGATTATATATCTTTTAAAGATATAGTTTGACTATATAGTCCCGTGGCAAAATTCAAAATGGCTGCTGTCACGTTAACGGGCATGAATATGTCTATGTGCTTATGATTTCTTTTTTTTCTGTCATATTTTCATAGAATTAACGAATAATATTATAAGAATGGTTAGTCGCAGAATATTTATGTTTTATTTAATTGAATAAGTCTTATGCAAGTTACTTTTATATTTCAGAGCGTTACATTGCATACGGATGTCGGTGATATAAAGATTGAATTATTCTGCGAATTGTGTCCAAAAACTTGCGAGGTAATTTTTTAAAAATATTGTATTATATATAATGTCAAGTATTGTATATAAAATTAATTCTTGCATGATAGAGTACAAACTTTTTATGGTCATTACGTGATGTATGATCCAGGATAATCTAACCTAACTTCTTTATATCGTCGCTATATAAAATGTAAACCCAATAAATTACCAATTTCTAACTTTTTTTTAGAATTTTTTAGCTCTATGTGCTAGTGATTACTACAATGGTTGCTTATTTCATCGAAACATTAAAGGCTTCATCGTGCAAACTGGTGATCCTACGCAGACAGGAAAGGGTGGTACATCAATTTGGAATCGAAAGTTTGAGGATGAATTCAAAGAGGAATTAAAACATAATACGAGAGGTCTTGTATCCATGGCAAATAATGGACCTAACACAAATGGTAGTCAATTTTTCATAACATATGCAGCACAACCACACTTGGACTTGAAGTATACTTTGTTTGGAAAGTAAGTATTTCCTTTTATGTTCATAAATATTAATTTTTATAATTTTTCAATTTGATGTTTTTTTTTAGGGTAATTGATGGTTTGGATACTCTTGAACAGTTGGAAAAACTTCCTGTAAATCCTAAAAATTACAAACCTCTCACTGAAACTAGAATAAACAGTATAACAATTCATGCAAATCCCTTAGCAGGATAATAGGTATTATTTTTATCAAAAGTATATTTTTGTACAAAATATATATTACAACCTACGTAACAGTGCATATTGAAAAGTCGTTCAATTTTTAAAATAAATTAATTGACATTGTACAATTCATTTGCAGCCATTTTCAAAACTTACTTTCCTAACATTAATGATACAAATATAAATCTATTTTGTTTCTAATCATATTTAGATCCTGTTAATAGGCATAGAATTTGTTTGTTTACAATTACATCTTTTGCTTAACTTTAAAGTACTATTAAAACAATATCAACTGATCTATTCATCGACCATAAATGCCATTTACATAAAAGATCTATCGAAATTTATTTCAATTCTAAAAATACATCTTTAAACAATTTGACATTAAATATATCTATTTTGCGCTTTGTCTATTCTGCCCTTCTTTATGACTTTAAAATTGACTCTGTTTGAAACGTGCATATAGAAGAATAATCATATAAAGTTTTATACATTTTCTTTTTGTGAATATGCAGTGATTATAGTAATCCGTCAAATGTGTTACTACAAAAAAAAAAGTTCCGATATCATATAGAAGATAATAGTACAGAGCGTCAGTTTCCGTATGTTGTATATCTGAAACGAAATCTATGGCATATCAAATTCCTCCACAACTTCCATCCTGATTCCAGCCTATATTCTATGCCCACATACAAAGTTTCACAATGCTATTCCTTATACTAGTATTTCCTTCGTGCCGAGACTCTTTGCAAATGTTTTAGTCAAATTTATCTATTTATTGTATATATCACGAGCCCCTAAATATTCTTCAGAACTTGATGCAATCTTGAAAAAAAATCAAATGAATAGTTTAATTTGGAAATAGTATACAAATTGTTGAGCTCAAGAAGTTTAAACATGTTATTTACCAAAGCATATTCTGATTCAGATTGCGCTATGAAGAATAGTCAATAAATAAGTTTAAAACGGTTAACGATAAGCAGATACTGCAGTTCCTTCATATTTTGTAAGTATACTTAAATTATGGATGGTACCTTGGAATGTTGAATATTTGCCATAAAAGTTTTAATAATTGCATCAACGTCATTTGCAATATATTTGAAACAGACTAATGTATAGAATAAAAGTTTTATATTATTCAATCTGGTTGATTTTCAATGACTCTGCTTCAAGGAATATAGGATTCTTGATGCTATTAATGTATGTTTTTACTGGTTTCGATTTCACCGAATTCACTCTTTCATGCCTATTGTAATGATACTCTATTTCTTTCTGTTGTAAATACGTTGATTTCTTCATAAATATATAAAACTACATTAACGCTGACTATTATTGTACTCGCCTAGAGGCCTCTTATTTTCTGGATCAAAAGGACTCCGTAAATGTATCGTCGCTGGATACTTCTGTCCCATTATTTCGATTTCATAGACACCATTTTCCAGGAAATGTTTGGTCACGTTCTCACCTTCGGGATGTTTTATATATCTGTAAAAGTAAACAATTTTTTTTATAAATATGCCACAATTCTTTGGTAAATATTGATGCTTACGCTTGTCCAATGCTTCTTTCCAGTGCGTAAGCGTACTCTCCTCTTCTTAGATGTCCAACAATTTGACCATCCCTATAAACAGTTTCCAGGCCCCACAATGGCACTTGGCTAAAAGATAGAAAGAAATATATATGTACATGTATATGCAAACAAGACTGCAAATTATAAATATTTCAAAAAATCTTTAAAACTCAAATTAAAACTGTTATCACTTCTTACTGTTTTAAATGAAAGTGTGCCAGTTTCCTCTTAACTCCATTTTCTCTGAGCTTTTTCACAGCTTTTCTACCCTGATAATCGCCATTTTTCCGACACAAAAATCCAAGGCCCGCTTCTATTGGATTATCAGTCGTTCTTAGATCGTAATGCCACAGATGATATCCTATGATGCAAGTAATTGTGAAATATCCTGTCTGATTACTTCTACTTATTTGTTGTACAATTATTTCAAATATATGTGACAAAAATACCTTTTTCGCTACTCAGACTGTAAAGTGCTCGGTAACCGGCAAGTTTCATTTTGTAGTTTCTTCCAGCCGCCATTACGGCTGCATATACATTTTCACATGATTGAGATGGAATGTGTAATTCGAAACCCAATTCGCCAACAAAACTAACCCTGAGTGCCCTGACTAGATTTCCTTTGATATTCATTAATTTTGAGGTCAACATTGGAAATTTTTCATTCGAAAGATCCTCATCGACTATTGTCTTAAGTATCCTGCGACTGCAATTATTTATACATAATTACAAATTACTCAATTGGAATTAAGACTGCTGCCTAATTAGTTCTAGTACACAGTAAAACTTTTATAAAAATAATAGAAAAATATAAAAATTTGCTTAAGGAATAACGTATATACGCAAATGAAGGAGATCGTTTGGCAGCACAAAGATGATTTGAAAAATTAGAAATTATATTGAATATACATGTATATATTCAAAATAATAAAAAAATTAAAAAGACAAATTAACTTCGTTTAACGTTAACGCACTGTGTTCGTATAATACCTTGTTTCAATGCATTACTACCCTTTACAACCTAATCTCCAGCCGCTTCAGTTTTCAAATTTTTTTTTACATCTTATCAAAATTACTTTACTGAGGTTTAGTAGCAAATTTAATTTACTTTTTAAAATGAATCTTTCAGGGCTAAAATCAAATAATAAAATCATTTTCTGTAATCATGCTTAATGGGCATAGAACTTTTAATTAATTTGAAATTGAATAAATTCGAAGAGAAACATTTATCATTAAAATGCAAAATAAGAAAATTTCAATAACAATAAGTTACAAATATTAAAATCGGGGACTATGTTCACACAGGAGTTATTATTGCTTGAATAGCAGCGTTAAGTAATAATAACTTTTAACGGATAATATAGTTTACCTGTTAGGCCCTTGAATAGATAGTATTCCTATTTGTTGCGTTGCATCGTGTAAGGTCACTTTGAAATTCTGTTCTCGTATTACATTCTTCATGTGACACCATGTATGATATGCCGACATGCCTCCTGAAACTAAAATCAAATACATTTCCTTTATTACAGTCAATTCCATTAATTGATTGTCGAATCCATAAATTAACATTGAACCTAACAGACTGAAATTAATAATCATTAAACTCCTAACTTACCAATATAAAACGCTTTTCCTCTAAATATTGGATCCGCAACACCACCGGAACCAGTTTCAATGGCGGTTACTGTACAATCAGCTTCGACACCACCATTTTTATTTAACATACAACTATATACTGTCCTATTAATATCACGACCAGTATTCGCAGTAAAAAGATAATCTGCAGCTTTCTGGGCATCTGGACCACACAGATAAAACTTCCCAAAGTATGACATATCAAATAGTGCTGCGTTGTTTCTGCACGCCAAAGCTTCTTCACCAATCTGAATGTATTTATAAGAAAAATGTATGTAATTCTGACGTCTATCGAACTCGTTCATAAAATTACTTAAATTACGAATTTTAGTATAACTTTACTCTATTTTGTGCGTTCACTCACAATTTTATGATGCTCCGGAAAGTCAAATGTATGGTCCTTAGCAAGCATTTCGACATATGGATATTTCTGATGTTTTGGTGAACCGTAATTGCCGTAATAATCATAAGCAGCCACTGGTGCTACGTTTCCTTTTAAAAACCATCCTGGCCTTTCCCAACCTTGACGTTCTTCCATAACAGCACCTTCTTCTACGAGTAGCTAAAGCAACAGATTGTTTATTGTAAAAATAACTGTTGGTCGTAACATTATAACAATTTGTATAATCGTAAATATGTAGAACAATTGGTAAATTCATTGTTCATAATAATGTATATTTGAATCTTTATTAATAATTAGACAAAAACGAACATGCAAGTACTCACATGATGGAATGGATCTGTTTTAAAATTTCTACCACTGAGTGGTTCATCGTGTGGAAATACAATGCTGTAATTTTTCACATAAGCCTCGTGAGATCTTTCATTGGCCCAAATTGCATCTCTTGTCTGTTCCGGTGTGAATCTGTACGATTTCATGAATTATTAAATACTGTATGAATATAATTACGCATCCAATAATGTTATTTACCTTCTTATGTCGTAATTATACATATGTTTATCTGGTCGACCATGTATTATCCATTTGGCTATTTGATCCCCACAACCACCACCCAACATCATACCAGCGCTGTTGTACCCGCAACTGTGATAGAAACCTAAGCAGCGTGGATCCTCTCCTACAGAGGTAATAAAAATTCACTAAATACATATTTGTACTTAATTATAGCTTATGCTTAACTCACTTCTAGCTCAGTATTATATTGCATTATTGCAAATTGTCATTGCATTAAATTATTTCCTTGAAAATGGATATATATTTAAATACCAACCCATGATCGGTTTGTGATCAGGTGTAAAACTCTCTGGACCGCATACGGTAGTTCTTATACCAGTTGATGCAAATTTTGGCACAAGCTTAATAAATTCTGTCGTATGTGTACTAAACACATTCCAATCAAGCTCATACAAATCAAACGTAAAGTTTTTAGGAACCTGTAAAAAGGCAAAAATTGTCACTTTCGTATGAAATTGCACATGATGTTAGATTGTACATGCAAGGTCTGTCTGAGAACGAAATTAAAAAATGTGTAGGAGAGAAATGAAAATATCAAGGTAAAGAAATTTGCCTTGAAACACATCCACACGATCCATATTCCATATGATCGTGCCTAAAAATTTCACTTATCTTACGTACTAAAACCGTGATAATATACATATATCTCAAGCGACTAACTAACACATTGTAAAATTATCGGGTTGGGCTCGTATCCTCCAACGCATAGCGATGACCCTTGAATACGGAAGTAAACGCTTCCGTCGTGATCGCGGATATTTGGTAAGCCCTGAACTCCCTCCATTGGTTCCGTAATGACATAAGCGTGTTTCATTGGTATCAATGGTATGTCCAATCCTGCCATTTTCGCTGTGCTTCTCGACCATACCCCCGAAGCATTCAAAACGCAATTAGTTTTGATCAAACCATAAGGAGTTTCTACAGCAGTTACACGTTTTGTTTCAAACATGTTTTTATCCGTCAGTATTTTCGTGACTGGACAGTCTTCTATAATCTGAAACATGATGTATAATCATACATATATAATATTTATGTTTCATAATGTAGACTGTTACTTTCATACATTATTGCGCGAAATGAGTAAATTAAAAGAAAAAGAGTCCAAGAAAATTAGGTATGCCTTTTCAAACAGTCTTGAGCTATAATCGAATCTTGTTGTTGCTATTATTTCGTTCGATTTTAAATTGAGTCTCGTTGCTTACCTGAGCTCCATTGCTTTTGGCAGATTTAGTTAAGGCGTCTGTCAACATGGCAGGATCCATAACACCATCACCGGGTGTGTACATTGCACCAGTGAATGCACTTGGATCCAAAAGTGGAAATAATTCCTGTGCTTCGCGGGGCGATATTATATGTGCTTCTATGTCATGAGATTTGCCAACAGTGACTAATCTCTTATATTCCTGGATTCTAGTCTGTGAAAAAAATAAAATAAAAAGTTATATACACATACTTAAATTTACATTGTTCCTAAGAACAAGCATAACTGTACTCACGTCAGATCGTGCAATATAGATTCCTCCATTGTTTATCCATACTGAATTTATTCCTGTTTCCTTTTCCAAATTCATCAAAATATTTCTTGTAATGTCGAGTAACTCGATTTCTGTATCGTTTGGTCGTAATCGCCATATAAGACCAGCCGTATGCCATGTTGTACCTGATGTTAATTTTGATCTTTCCAAGAGCACAGCTCGTACTCCATTTTTGGCTAAACTATATAAAGCATTGCAACCAGCAGTACCTCCACCTAAAAATAATATATAGTATTATATAAATTATACTTATATAATTTAAAATAGATGATATAGCAATTAACCACAAATGTATCATTGTAAAATCATTTATTGTTAATTACTTACCTATTATTACTACATCCGCATATTCAGGAACTGTTACCGTAGCTTTAGGAAAATTCAATGCTTCATCAGGTTTCGTGTGTAAGGTTCTACTGTGCAATTTTGCGTTTCTCTTTGTCAACTAAAATATCCAAAATTCGTGTGACTATACATCTACTATACAGGGTGGGACAATAACTATTAGCACCTTAGATATCTTGGAAACTATAAAGTTCACAGAAATATTTGCTGAATTAAAATTGCACAGTACGAAGGGGGCCATCTGATAGCGATAATAGTTTTTTTGCAGGTGGAGGTACTTTGGACATTTGAAGATCACCTCCATTTTTTCAAATGTATCGGTATGTTTTTGTTTTTGTATCATGATAGACGAGCTTGAAACGAGTTTAACGACCTATTACATCAAGTTATGGAAGGTCATAGAAAGGACAGAAAGACGATAATACTTACAGTTTCGGTAGTAAATAAAATTACTACGTTAGTAGGGGTGTTCGAAATGATGACCATCAGTATCAATGCAACATTGGATTCTTTTTACGATTGATTGACTTGCAAGTCTTACAGCGTCAGAACTTATTGATGCACAGGCTGCAATAATTCTTTGTTGCGTGTCGAAATCGTTGGATTGGACGCGGCGGTCCAATATCGTGACCAGCTCGTTCCCCAGACTTAGCACCTTTAGACTTCTTTCTATGGGGAACATTGAAAGATAAAGTGTACAAAGAAGTACCAACTACACTTTACGACATGTACTTTGTATGACCTTCAATGACCTTATATGACAGGTCATTGAATTCGTTTCAAGCTCCTCTGTCATGATACAGAAACAAAAACATGCCGATACATTTAAAAAAATGGAGGTGACCTTCAAATATCCAAAGTACCTCCACCTACAAAAAAAACTATTATCGCTATCGGATGGCTCCCTTCGTACTGTGCAGTTTTATTTCAGCAAATATTTCTGTGAACCTTATAGTTTCGAAAATATCGAGGGTGCTGATAGTTATTTCCCCACCCTGTATATGAAATACAATAAAACATTTGTTCGTGATAATATTTTCCGAGTATCACAATTTATATAAAAGGAACGTACGTCCCTTTAACTTTATGCACCTTGGAGGCATAAAAATATTAATTATACACTTAAGGAATATTAATGTACCTTAGATACAGCCAAACGGAACATCTCTTCGGTTTGACTTAACACTATCCTACAGACACTTCGTGACTGCCCGAGCGCCTCAACGCAAACAGCTTTAAATCCCGTCATCATTCGCAGAAGTTTAGTTAGCTGTATTATCAGGACTTTTCTCCTTACACCAGCATACGTATAACAGTTAGATAGAATTCAAGCATTTGTAATGGCACATACGTCACGATATGCCGATAGTGCCTCGACCTTTCGACGAAATTGACCCCTGTAATTAAATAGAGATGAATAAGAGGCACTGTTTATTATTTCACATACCTATATCCGTATTGGAATTATCTCAATATGGAACTCTTGATTGGATTTTGGTAGTGTGCAGATCTTAATCGTTCATTGTCAAGCAATACGAATTGTTTTATTAACCGAACGGCCACGAATAATATTCTAAGCATGATTATTGGGATAATTTGATAAACGGAAATATAAATAATATTTAGTCACTTTAGTGTATCTACTGTTTAATTATTATTTACTTAGTTGGCAATACGAGAGTGTGTCATGAAGGCTATACAATTTTCAAGGCTTTAATGCCAGTGAACTCTGCTAAATTAATTTTAGCAGAGTTAAAATAATAATCTTGGCATAATTTCAAAATAACATAGATAAATGAAGTAATTAAGATTGCCAAGTATCATATATTAATATTATTATCGTTCGGAATTAAGGAAATTGTATATTTCTGTAAAACGTTTTATTTTATACGAAGATACACGTCCGTCCCTCGTCTTTATAATGCAAACCGATACTGTTTGTCAATATTTCAATTATTATCGCCTACTAATAGTATAAATAAAGAAATGTACCGAGAAATCTCTTTTAAGTAATCTTAATGTCACGAGTTACATAAATGATGCACAATTGTCTTAATAATAAGAATACTGTGGCAGAAAAGCAAAATAGTACGTACGTATATGATAAGTCATTTTTTATCCGTATGCAATTTGTAAAGATTGTTTTTACTTTATTTATTCTCATAAACAAAAATAACAAACATATACCGATATGTGAAGCATCTCAATAATGAGAAGTTTCGTGAGCTCATGACCCCCTGAAGGCAAATAGTTTTGTTCGTTCGGTTGTAGTAACTTATTGTGAACAACTCATGGACATGGCAAACAATCTATATAAAAAGCATGATAATATAAAGATAAGAAAGCACATAGTACAATATTGCGTATTGGTGTAAACAATTTAGAAACATGAAATAAATATGGGTTTATATTTCCGTAACGTTTTGAGAATAACATGAAAGCAATTACATTAAATTTAAAAAAAACACTGATATCTCATTCGCTAGAAAAATATTGCTATACTTGATTGCATTTCATGTAATTCCTTATTAAACATCTATCTGTGTAACGTCAAATAAGACGAGCCTTCAAAAACAGTTATTTTAATCTCACTCGGTCCAATTATTTGTCAAAGTTATTTTCAAGAGTTCGTAGCATCAACACAAAAATCATATCAGCTTTTGTAATTTCCTCAATTTTAAATTGCGTATCGTACATACCGGAGGTGAATGCATCGTAGCAGCTTCTGTACTCCGATATATCTTCATCCCCGTTAACGCATTTGATATATTACAAGCTGATAACACAGTTTAATCGAATCAAACGATATATCGCAAAATTTAAAGTAATACCAGAAAAGTGAATAAATCAACTCGCGTGCTATCTCACATGTCTAATATAAGGACCTTTGCCGATCGAATGACACAGTGACTGTCTATCTTGCACGTGCACGAGACGACTGACTGACAGAATGTATGTTTATGATGTGCCGCAGCTGCCAGGCGAAGGCTTCCGAACATGCTCGTGTATGTTGCGTGTATATGCCAGACGTAACAATCCCCAACCTATCCTCCAGCATAACCTGAAATTATTGGGGAGCGTCCGTGATGGCAGTCACGTCTGAACATTCGCTCGTACACTGACGATAGTCGTAGTCAAGAAAGTCAAGGTATACAATGATTTTATATGATTTCTTGTATTTCCATTGTTCCTAGGATCCTAAATTTCTTGATGCACATCCTCTATCTTATACTGTCAGTACCACATTGTGGTAACTCGTATTTCGTAATTTTGCTCTTCTTAATATGCATTTAGTATTCATGATGATATACGTATGTCTAAGCTCGCACCATCTTTACAGTTTCTTTTATGATCTTCGTTGTAGAGTGTGGAGCGAAGAATACACAAAAATTCTCTCTTACGAAAGTTTGCATATTATAGTTCAAAGCATATGTAGGTATATTCTTCTAGAGAAATTGATGCATTTTAATTGTCGATAAAATTTATTGATCGTTGGAATAATCATGTATTCTTTATTAATGGAGAGACGATTGAGCGGCAAAACAATTTTATTTAAAAGTTATATTATCTGCAGGATGTGATATCCCACGCGTGTATATATACTTTATGAATAGCGGTTCATACTGGAAATTCATTGTGTTGATGATATAATATCTTTTGTGATAAAACTAAATATACATCATACTATGAATGTTTATGTATTGTGTATGAAATGATTAGGATCATATCGAGCACAAGAAAGAAAAGCGTTAAATCGGAATAACCATTAAGTGTTAAAATGGATTAATTTGAAGGATTGAAATAAGTAGTATTATGCTTCTTGTGGCATTGAGAATGAATCGATAACGAAATTATTTATCGTTATGATAGGTACGAGAATGCAGTTGGAATATTTATTCTTGGAAAACGTACGTAGCCAATTATTATACATATGTCAACAGTAATATGGTATATAAAAATACAAAGTATCGCCAAGGCTGAGGAAATATTATAACTTTTAATTTGCTACTGTACACGTACGAATGCCGTTCGGTCAATTATATACAGTGGAATCTCGATAAGATGAACCTCTTTAGGTCGAAAACCTTTATAAGTTGTACATTTTGTTTGTTCCCTTCCCTTCAGCTACCAAAACCTCTATTATTCGGAGTAATTTCTACGTAACTTAAAGTCATTTGAGATCACAAAATTCTAGCAGAGACCTCTACAGCTCGAAGTCAGAAATGGTTAACCACTATAACTTGAAGCTAATCTGGCGATCTAATCTACATATATAACTCGAAATCCTCTATAATTCGAATTTTTATTTATTCTAATTCTGCGTGTCGAAATATTGCTAAATCAAAACCTCGATAACTCGAATATTCATCCTCGTCCCTCGAGATTCGAGTTGTGAAGGTTTTACTGTATATATGTAAAACGAAATTTGTATACATAATATATGATTCATGTATTCAAGGTGCGACTATTCAGCATTTCATTTTGATACTGTATAATATTGCAGTGATACGCAACTGAAGAAAAAAAATCTTTCAGATTTTCACAGCTTTGAAAGCAGTCATGCCATTAGATCGAATATTAAAGTGGACATTTTTAAAATAGAATTCAAATTACATGATTCGAGTACGTAATTAGGTTGTCATTTGATCAATTGTCAGAATATTTATCTATCTGACTATTAGTAAAAATATCAAAATTAGAATGTCGATAACCGAATTCTTCGAAAAAGTCTACTGCATGCTTTATATACATCATGCATAAATATATCGAATCGCAGATAACAGATAAGCGGCATTAATGACAATGCGGATGAACATGTATATGCAAGTTTGAGAATCGACGGTACTGACCATTTATTTAATTATGACGTCGTTCAAATATCACCAAAAAATAGTAACGCTGTTATGAAAAAGTAGAAAATTTTTGGAGGTGAGTAAAATACTTATTTATTTCAAATCGAGCGATTAAGTTTGATGGCGCAAATTGACGGACTATTATTATAAATTCAAAAAAATTATCTTAGGTTTTGCTTGAAAAATAAAATTCTTTTATGCATTCACGTATGTATTAAACGTAATGTATATACATACCAATAATTATATATATACCGACGTATTCGGTAAAACATATACATATACGGTGTTAAAAAAAAAGTAAAACAATTTACGAGTCATGCATGCTGACTCGAGTCATGTAAGGGATTTAAAATAGCGTAAGATTTTCATAACTTTCACGTTACACTCTTGTTCTAGATGTTCCAACTAGACGTGGTCAGCAGACAAACAGCAAATCACTAATGAAAGTCAATGACCTGAAAAGAAAGTACTGTATGTGTTCTGTCTGTATGTACTGAAATAGGTAACAGATCGCAAACACTCCATTCACTGAATAATCAGTATAGTGATTTCATGACATTTTTCCATATCATTAGATAGTGTCTTGAGCAGAAAATTATAAAATAAATTAAATACGTACTGTACTGCCAATAATAGTCATGTATGTGTCAATCCCCAGAATTATACTACTGCAATGTATTCCTATTATATATAATGTTGTATTACGAGTTGAAAGTCGCTATTGAATTAAACATAAAAAAAGACCAAAAAATATATATCGACGAATCGATTATGCCATATTTACATATATTCATATGCGAATAGCTTACTACAGTAAAAGTATTTTAATGTCAATAATGATATATGCACAGTAAAGCATATATTGACTGACATTTATTTAATTAGATATTCCAGTAGTAAAAAATCTTTGTCGTTGTCAATACGTCCGTGACGTCTCAATATCCTACGAATGTCCAATGAACGTGTATAAAATTATTTAGGTACGCTACTGGGAATAAGTATTACACGAAATGACTGATATGAAATAGTTGTATCACTATTGATGATTGGTACGAATTAAATCTATACGAGTGACGAGGACTATATTGTACTACGCCGAAATTGAGCAGAAGTTTACCTGAACAAAGTATATCACCTCGATCACATCATTGTGGTTTGTACATATAGCTATAATTATATATATATATATATATATATATATATATCGCGTTGGTCTAAAAATCAAGGTGAAGACCTTGAAACATTGCAAGTCGACCCTGTCAGATCGGGTCGGATATTATCTCTGAAAATGAAACAAAAAAAGTAAAACTGGTACTTCCAGGTGCGTAGAGAGTCCTTGGATAGATTCTATAATAGGTATGTTTGTGTCAAGGCTCATCATATTCAAAGTATGGAGTCACATTGACCATGAATGAGTATCATTGTTCATCACTAGAGGGACATGAACAAAAATTGTTGTCAATATTAAAAAAGCATATAAATTAAATAAATTTGGAATGTTGATCAAAATAATGTTAATGATTTTCATGCATTATGAATTATTAAAACATCAGATTGTAAGGTTATTAGAACGAATGTTTAAATGTCATTGATGTCGTAATCATAGTTAATCACCTAATGATAGATTACAATAGAGTTGCGTAATTTATCGATGAACCGCAACAATCTGTCGTGCTGATGTGAACCAAAGCATCGAAGAACAGTTTTTCCAATTATTGACATAGTCCATTTTGCGATATGTAAATTGAGAGTAACAGATAAGATATATGAGTTACTTAATGTCTTTGCGAATAAGAGATTCCGGGTTGCATATATTTTCGGTTATAAGAAGGAATATAAATATTAAAAATAAGGACTCGTAGCAATAATAACGACAATACTTGCATATATGTATATTTATATATATATATATATATTTATATATATTTGTTCGTAAACGTTTTAGGTGATATACTTAATTAAGAAGGTTCTTGGGGTATAATACTATTACAAGAATGAAAATGAAAAGAGGAATATTAATGTAAAATATGAGACTGATATTAACAAGAACACATTTGAAAAAGAAAAGAATAAATCTTTGCAATAAAAATAACAAAATTTAATCACTGTGAAACGATAAAAGCTTAGTTCTGCTGATGTTATATTAGAGTATACGTTTTTAACTCTAAAAACTGTATCACTTATTGGAGACATACAAGTTTTGTTTTTGGAACAAATACAAGTTTTTTAGCATCAGTTATATTTATTACACATATTAATTGTTCATTCTCATTTTGTGTGATTGCACTGTATCACAAGAATTTCCTTAATGCCTTGATAGCATAACCAGAAATTTAATATGGTTGTACGAAAGAAAAAAAGAAAAACATGGAGATTGGAATTTTCGTATTGCTAAAGCGATATAAAATTCAGGAAAATGGTAAATTGAAGGGAATATTGAAGTAAGAAATTGATAATCTATACAAATATCTAATAATAATTTAACATGAATTTCAGATAACGATTGAACTATTCAATTAACTAATCATAAGTGGTGGTGCTACTGCGGTCTCGCAGTCTAACCATAATTTTTCAATAATGTTTAACATTAATGTATGTGTGGCTATGGTGCAGACTCTTAAATTTTGATACAAACTAAAGAAAGATTTCAGTACTTTAATCTTATCTACATTCAAGTAGATTTCAGCGTAACACTAATCGTTCCACATATTTCGAAATACATATCGTAGTCAGTACATCGGTATACATTACATTCGAAGAAGAAAATTTTCAATAAACGGAGACAACGCCATAAAAGAAAAGTAACCTACAGATTTGAATCCGTGCTGCACCGTTATTACACAGTGATTTTCTCTTAACGACATCAATATCAATAGTTAATATTAATTAATAATAGTAATTATTTCCAGTCTAGTATTAAGCGCTCGCAACCTAACGATACAGGAGGCGCCGTTATTTGTGCCATTGAAGAAAAACAAAAAACGATAAGCAAAGTACATATTACAAGTTCGCGTAACATTAATTCACTTTCATAATTGTGTTTGAGAAATCAAAATAAAAGTTCATAGGTTTCCATTAATTGTCATTTTACGAAGGATAAACAGAACAAATATTACACTTGTTACAGAAAGCTCTTCCACGTCGACTAGATCTCTTCGTGATTCAATCGGTGATTTCTGACCTGTGTCATATGACTTTAAAATTATAAAGACGTATGTTCCTCGCTCGCTAAGCTATCTGTATCCTCAGTGTCTGAATTCGTTGCGGCTTGTACCCTGGCATATTCATCTGTGTCAATACTCTTGCAAAAGTGTATTGCGTACTTCAACTTTTGACGTAGCACGGGTTTACAAGAGTATCTTGGCATCTTTAGCAGGAAAAAGCACGTGTAACTTTCCGGAAGGAAGTGATCCGGAGGATTGTATTTGTCCATGACCTGAATGTATAAGAAAATATAATTTGTTCAGTCAATGAAAAAAAAATATAATTCATATCATACAAAATTAATTATGTAGTTTGAAAAGGAAATTTATTTGGAAGAGGATACGGAAGGTGTGCCGCAAAAAACAATATTTTGCTGAATATTTACTACTTTGTTAATTCTCACCTGTAAAACGAAGTCCCTTCCTCGAAAATCAGCAATGGTACGCGGCAAGCGCGTTCTTCCCCATACGAAGCGCAAGAATAGAGATCTTTCTTGATTAGAAAATTCTTCCATCACTTCCCAGAACCACTGAATGAGAGGTGCAGTAGCTTCGATCCCTAAAATGATTAATATTATAATTTGAATGTTTTCTTGAAAAACATTTTCTAATACTTTCTCTACCCGAAGTAAAATACGATCTTGTTAATAGGCTTTCGATAAAAGTTGTACTACAGAATTAACATGTACCAAAAGTTCGACTTCAGAGTCAGTTAATGTTTTTTGATTAAATTGTAAGGTACCTTTGTATGTAGCGACGGATTTAAGTAAACTTAGGGGAATATCCGGACTACCGCAGATCATTGTTTCCAATTCAGCTCCACTAAACAATGCCATGAGTGGAACAGGTACAACCTTAGAGAGACCTTCACGAACAGCCGCAACTTGAGTATCAAATTCGTGGAGTCTGTAGTTGAGAGCAAGTCTGACATATTCGTGTCTATTTTCAGGAGTTATCTTCCGGTATCTATTAGAAAGAAGCATGATTTATAACTCAATTCATCGAAGACATTTCATAACAGATACAATGAGATTGCTTTTTGTACAGTTACACATTATTCTTGCGTTTGATAAGGATGTATATGTTGAATTTCAACTTTTCACTTGCAAGATACAGAACGACATAACTTGACACAAAGCGAAATCATTGATTTTTTCTAGGAAGTTTGGTTAGAACCAATTAATTATCAGCCTTCATGTTAGTTGTGTTAATCTGTGTAACCCAACTGGCAAGCTTGCTGTGAGAGTTGAAAATTTACCGGTTCGACAGTGGCACGTCGTGGCCAACTGCAGATGGCGTTGAAAAAGGCATCTCCAAAGTTTGAAAAACCTTCTCATCAGGATCCATATCCCTGATGCAGAGTAAACCAGGCACATAATCTCTGTCGACTTCGGTTAAATCTGCTGGTGTAAGTGGGATACCAGCTAATTGCTTCCAAACTGGTTCTGCCAGATTCAGGCTTAGTGGACTGCCTGTTCTTATAGCTATTCCCATTAAGACACCTAAGAATTGGAACATGCTATAATGCAGCTGCGACGTCGCCATTGGATTTAACAGGAAACAATCTCTATTCGTGCCATTATCTTCGCGACCGTTAGGAGTTGGTATAAATAATGGAAGTGAGCCATTTTGAAGCTCGTCACACATTTCTGCTATACTCTCACTGTAACCACCACCACAATCATCGACACTTTCACCTGTCAAATGTAATTTTAAGATTAATATCATAGCGATATTGTTCCAGCAAGAATAGACATATTCACTGGCTTAATGAATTATGATACAGAAATCTCGTATGAAGCAAACTGTTATCATGTATCATCAGATATGAGAAAAAGTATCATTCGATGAAATAGTATCCGTACCAACAAACTTGACCTTCCAAACTCGATGGGGTAAGAAGAGCACATCTTGAGTAAGAAGTGACATCTTCGAGACCATTTGACCAAAAACTGATTTGATGCCATCAGGACCAGCAAGGCCACCTTTGCTTCTAGCTCTCTTCACTTGAATTCTGTTCAGCTCAATAACCGGACCGTGTTGTCTGTCTCTGACCATGGTTGCTTGAACGACCTTACGAAAAGTTGCTTCTTTGATGCTATAGACCAGCATAGGTGCTAATTTGTTTAGGCCAATATGCCCACTGGTCGGGAACATGGATAAAGATGGGCACAGGAGTTCCGCAAAATGATGAAGAAGTACAAGTCTATTGTGGAGGGCAGGGAATGGCAAGTCCTTCACCAGGTCATACTCCATAGGGGTGGTTGCCGGTAATCTGCTTTGAGTAGCTTTGGTTGTTGACCATGCCAAGGTGTGTGCACTTCCGCAAGCCACCCTAGTTATCTTTTTTCCCTGCAAGGCATGGACTAATCTCGGCCTGACGAGGGCAGTGGTTGTCCCATCACCGAGTTGACCTTCATCATTGTCACCCCAGGTAAACACCTCTCCCTTATCAGAGCAGGCCACGCAATGCAATGAACCAGTTGCAATTGATATTATTTTTTTTCCTTGCAATTCAGCAACCTTGCGAGGTCTCCGAACGTGATCATCGGTACCGTGACCTAGACGATGATAATCACCTTTGCCCCTGCATTGAAGGCTGTTACTCAAACAGAGCAAATATTTATAATATAATAGCTGTTGTTAGTGACCTACCAGGTATAAACTGCTCCAGACCGTGTGAGGGCCACCGAAAATTGACTTCCACATTCGACTTTAATCACCCCAAGACCAGCCAGGGACTCTATTTTCATAGGAACTTTACAACCATCACTTCCACCTCTACCTAGTTTTCCGTAGTCGCCGTCACCCCAACTCCAAACGTTGTCGTCATCAGTGACGCAGAGCGTCTGAGCGTCTCCACTGCCACAAGCTACATCCACGACCTTATATCCTTGCAGAGCCACTACCAGCTTCGGTTTCAGTTGATCATCGCTGTCGCCATGTCCCAATCGACCGTACCGTCCTTATAAAAACATGAGCGTATTTAAATTCGGAGTTAAGATTATGAATAGGTAGCACAGATAACTCTGGCAGCTTACCTTTCCCCCAGGTGTACAGGCATCCTGCGCTGGTTATCGCTGCGCTATGAAGTCCTCCGCAGGCTATATCGACAATTTCCATTCCAAGCAAAGCTTCGATCAACTTGGGTCTGTCAAAAGAGACCCTATTACCATGTCCAAGCTTCCCATCATCACCCTCACCCCAAGAGTAAACATGACCTTCAGAACTTAAGGCCAGGCTGTGTTTACCACCAGAATTCACGGCTATTTTCTTGATAAAAACATGCTGAATGGATTCGAGAGGTGTTGGTATCATTACGGAATCAGTACCGCCTATCCCGAGTCTTCCTACAGCTCCGTAGCCTTAAATTTAAGGAATGCATAAGATTTTTTTTTTCAATTTTCGTAAAGTAAACTGTCGTACATACCTGTTGCATATACTTTTCCATCAGCGGTGACAGCGAATAACGTCTGTTCACCACCAGCTAGTTGAACTGGCCTCAGGGCTGAGAGACTCTCACAAGGTGATGGTAACTTAACTTTTGCACCTTCCAAACCACCTAGTTGACCTCTGTGATTATGACCCCAACCGTAAATAGCTCCAGATCCATCCCAGGAGAGAGTCCAGTCTTCAGGTCTTCTGTTTAGCCAGAGCAGAAGCTGTTCGTCATGTTCCAACTTAAAAAGATCATGATTCTCATGATCTCTAGCATTACCATCACCGTCTGTTATCATCTCGTTAATCCTTTTGGTGACTTCGATGGAAAACGATTTAGGTAATTGTGTTCTATTGATTAAGGACTTGGCCACTCTGGCAGCTAAACAATATCTTCTGAACCAAGACCACTTATGAATTTCCGAGCAGCATTGCATGACGTCCAATTCAAGGTCACAGGCCAGAGCGACAAGAACTTTGAAGAAGTCGCTATGCATCAGCTGCTTGCCACCTCTGACAGCAGGATCTTCGTACTCATACTGTCTTAGAAGAGCTTGTGGGAGTGAACCAAGCAGTGATGACAGTGCTGCCTCTGGTCGTATTCCAGGACCGCTCAGATAAACCACTTGGAGCTTCCTCAAAGCCCACATTCTTTGCTGAGCTGTCAATATACTCAGTTGACTGCATTGAGCAAGAGCTGCTGCTAGCCTCGTTACTATATTCTTGTCGGAATTAATGAGAGAATTATCAAGAAGACATTCCGCTAATGCAATTGCAGGTTGTGACAGAACGGCCCTATCAGAACCGAGCTCATGAGGAGCCAGCGTAGCTAATACAGGATGAACGGTGAATCTCCAGCCCCATCCATTCACTGAGCCATCCGATGAGAACCTCCATCTGAGTTCATCACCCTGAATTCTGATTTCAGCTGCCCATTCACTCCACTCTCTGCCAGATTTGAGAGCAACCACTCTACCACTGCCATCCATTATTGTCAGAGGATCATGCTTTCTCTCAGTAGAGCATTGTCTGTCGAACTCTACTCTGAGTGCTTCGGCACCAGGAATTTTAACATGACCCGTCAAAGTTGTATCATCTATGTAAGGATGAGGTGTCTCCTGGACCACAGGTTGTGGTGCATTATTCATGCAATTCGAATTCGCTGCTGTGTCTTCAAGTTCTGTCACACATAGCTCCAAAAGCATGTTACCAATCAAGCGATTAAATTTACCCAAAGATATTAAAACAGATGATATGGTCTCCTTGGCACCGTCACAGACTCTATTTGCCACAGCTAGCTTCAGCAGATCAACCAACATTCTAGCATCATCCTCGGTCAAGGTTGACGTGAACTCGTCCAGACCTGGGTCATTGGTGATAGCATCTCCAACAACTTGTGCATTTGATGTCAAGGTCGCTGCTATGACGCTCATTGCACTGGTTGACATTTTCGAGGCTCTGGACGATAAACTTGCCGAACTGGACATCGAAGGAAATACAGCCAATGGGCACTCTTCGGATTCTGGAGTTGCTCTCGGGCTGTTAACTATGTTGGCCACTTCAGCAACATTGGCCGGTGCCTCGCCACCACCCTGAGCTATTTCACCGACGTTCTGGTAGACCGTGTGACTTACACTTGACCCCATGGTACCTTCTGGTGGCGTGTCTGGACTCGAAGTTCTGGCACATGATGTCAATGTTGTATGACTGCGTAAAGCGGTTACTATGGCTGTTCTGGCCTGTACTATGTGCAGAGCATTTATCACATGTTGTAGAGCCTGTTGTTTTGCAACGTTGCTTTCTAAAGACAGGATGATATGAGACAGTGATGGTCTGACATTCTTCGATGTGTTGGTAGCATTGGTGTCTGTAGTATCTATAAATCCTAGAGATGCCTGTCCCAGAGGATCCTTAGCAGTTGGGAAGGTCACTGGCTCCTGATTGCTGAAAGCTGGCTGATCGATCAGTACCCAGGCCACACTATGACTGGAGCCACAGGCAACCCTATTAACTTTGGCATCCTCCAAACCATGTACCAATGACGGTTTTCGATTAACTATGGTAGTGCCATTACCTTGCTGACCATGATCGTTATCACCCCACGCATAGACCTCGCCAGCATCCGTAACTGCTAAACAGTGTAATGCACCAACTGCGACGTGAACAACTTTTTTACCACGAAGACCATCAATAATAGTAGGTCGTCTTACGTGATGGTCATTGCCGTGGCCCAGTCGAAAATAATCACCTTTCCCCCACGTCCAGACTTCACCGTATTTGGTCAAGGCCAATGAAAACTGTGCACCACATTCAACCTGGACGACACCAAGTCCATTTAATCGATCAACCAACAGCGGTGTGTAGCAGCCATCACTTCCACCACGTCCCAGTTTGCCAAAGTCACCATCGCCCCATGAATAAACAGAACCATCTTCGGTTAAAGCCATTGTCTGCGCGTCTCTGCTACCGCAAGCTATCTGAATCACTCTTTGACCCACCAGAGCCTCCACCAGCTTTGGTCGGAGTTGGGAGTTCGTATCGCCATGGCCTAATCTGCCGTATTCGCCTAAACCCCAGGTGTAAAGTTCACCATTGCTGGCAATGGCTGCCGAGTGACCGGAGCCACAAGCGATATCTCTGATCCGTTTAGATTTGAGGGCCTCTATAAGTCGTGGTTTATCCAAGGAAATTCGGTTACCATGACCAAGCTTGCCATCCTCACCTTCGCCCCAAGAGAAGACCTTACCATCCAAGGTCAAGGCCAAAGCATGCTTGCCACCAGAGTGCACTGCAACTTTCTTGATCACGTATTGACTTAGGAATGGGATCGGCCGTGGTTCATAGACGTTGTTATTGTCACCCAAGCCCAATCTACCGTTGGTACCTTCTCCGCAGGCATAAAGCTTGCCTTCCTGACTGACGATGAAGAGAGTCTTACTACCACCGGCTATGTGAACGGGTTTCAGTTGCGACAAAACTTCACTGTAGATTGGTAACTTAATCTTGGATCCTTTGAGCCCACCTAGTTGATCCTTATCGTTCAGGCCCCAAACGTAGACTGCTGAATGTTGAAGTGCATCGCCACTATGCTGTGTCGCCATCTGCTCTTGGACAACTTCCCAATCCGAAGCTAAGAAGGAGACTGAGGTCGCCAACTGATTCTCGAACAACTTCTTCCGACCGATTATGTGCAGACCATGAATCTTACAATCTATCCCACCATTACGGCACTGTTTAATGGAAATCTCGATACAAGGATAATACTCCTTAACGTCCTGAAGTAAAACCACTGTAGTGTCAGTGTTTCTTATCGTTACAGTTGCCAAATCAAGAACATTACTGAATGATTCGCCAGCACTGACAACTATTAGTGATGGCATGTAACTGCTATCTTGAGGATTGACAGTCAATTTCAAAGAATGTATTAGGATACCAGGTAACATTTCCAACCTGATCCAGTGTTTTCCTTGTGTACCGCAACTTTGCCAGTATTTTCCGGAACCATCTACCAATCGTGTTGCCCAGTTATCTCTTGACGAAACAGTTAAAGTCCTGATACATCTGGACCAATCCTCGATTAGAGATGGTTCTGTAAGATCCTGCCTGTGGTACCTTCCTGGTTTACCAGCATAGACAGCCGCCGAACCTGGCTCTGCGATTCTGTTGAATCCATGTCGATGCGACCTCTTGGTGTAGAAGCAATTCTCACAAAGGTTATAGTTTTCACAAGCTTTGCACTTAAATCTAGGTCCTGAAATTGGCGACAAATGGCAGGAGTTGCATGAAACCGCGTGATGACAGGACGGAACTCTTTCCATTTCCGCCGTACATCCTGTCCAACTTCTTTGTTGAGGAAAATCCACGCTGATATCCTTGCCGTTGTTGATTATTGCAGTCACAACACCAATGCTATGATGATTCACCGAACCCCACTTGTACTTTGGTACCGAAACTGCAGGTTTGACTCTGACCTTGTCACCGACTTTCAGAGCTGGTGGTCCTGGTAAGGAAGGAGGATGACCAAGCAACTCTATGTGAATAAAGCGGACCCAATATGTACCACCTTTGTGTTGCCACGCGACCTGAACATTAAGGTCATGCAGTCCTTCTGGATCGATTTTGACCACCTGGCCGACATCACCGTATGTAACTTCCTCATAAGTTTTGCAGCATCTGACTAACATACCAGCCGTGACGTTATCACGGACATAGATAGCATATTCGTCGACAGACAAGAAGTCTGATCTTTTCATGTAGGTAGGTGCTGGAACTGATCCAGCTTCATGAGTTGAGGAAGTATCATCCATGTCCTCACTGGTGGAGCCTTCGGAGTCTGATAAGCCATCTAAACTTGATAATGTCTCAGTATCGCTTAAGGCTGCGTCAGGATTTTCCAATAACCAACCAACAACGGTTTCTGGTGTAATATTAGCTTCGGCGATACCCAAACTTTTGATAGCAAATTCGACATTTTTCTTTTGAAAGCCCATCTCGATCAACTGGGTAACCAATGGTGTAGTTCCTGGTGCGATGGTACCTTTGCGTGTGCTGCTTCTGCAGTGTCGTTGTTGACTAGAGGTTAACGAGACTAGAGAACAATCTGAGGTTGGAGTAGCTGGTTCTGAGGATAATCCAGTTCGAATTGGTGTATGTCTCAATTCCGAAGCTAGATACTGCGATACAGCCAAGGCTGCTGCTTCAAGTTCTTCTCTGTTAAAAATTGGTTTGAGTGGTTGAGGCTTGGTAGCCCGAATCAGCATTTCCTGAAGAAGAGTTGTGCGGTCATCATCATTCTCAGTCGTCATGCACTTCAGAACACGACGTAGCTTCGTTTGATGATCTAATAAGGTTTTACCAGCATTTAAAGCAGCCAGTTGTTGCTGCTGCATACGTAAAATTGAAGCATTCACAACTCCAGCTATCACCGGCATTCCACCAGGTCGTTTGTCCATGCCACAATGTCCTTGAAGTAAATTAGCCCAAGTTGATAATAAAGGTTCGGTTAAGATCATTCTGTCTAAATTAAACTTTTCGCTAATATTTTTTGCATTCGTCAACGATATTTTCTTGGGAACTTTACTCTCGTGCATCTGTACTACAAGTTTGCAGTGTTGTGTTATCCTGCAGATTGTCCCGAGCTGACCCTCAACTTCGATTTGGCCTCCGATCCTAGGTCTGTTATCAAGACCTCCAACAACGATTAGTGCCGCCATGACGGTTTGTTGGATTACCAAGCTGTTCTCTCCTCCATTTTCATTCATTTGTATATGGAATAGAGGCTCATCACTTAGGAGATCAGATGCAAGAGCCAGTTTACTAGTCAAAAACGTGTTCAAGGCTGCGTTCCAACCAGGCAAAGAGTGCAAAGTCCTTATTAAAGCGATGAGTTCTTCAGCCAATGTTGAGCTATGTGTCGCTGTTAAGGATACTCGACATTTGTTAATGTAGAGATCAGTATTGGCGCCCGCCTCACACATCAAAGCAATGCGACCCAGAAGTTTAAAATTCTTATCAAGAAATGGAGTCATCTCCGGACTTTCCACAGGCCAGGAAGGTAGGACTGTGGAGAGTAATCTAATGGCCATGATCTGTTTTTGTAAATTAGGATTGTTTTCTTCAGCGATCATTCCTAGAAGAAGATCAATCCAGGCCGGAGTACTCAAAGCTCGACACAATACAGGGGAATTAGCTATTGATCTAAGTAATCCTAGAGTTGCCCAAGTTTCATGGTGATCTCTGGCCAGTTGTGTCTGACTGCTGAAGTCAGCCTGGTTCGCAGTGGAGATGATACCTCTGAGAACGGAGGCTAGAACTTTAATGGCCGAGGGTTGAACAGAGTCAGCATCGAGTCCGCAGGAGAGCAGAATAGTTTTCAGTAATGTTGTGGATGCGTTCTTCAGGTATGTAGTAGGATGTGTCTCCCTATAGATGTCTTTGTCGCTCTTGTTCGTATCTACCGGTGACTCGGTGTCAGAGTCACTGTCAGGTGGAGTTGGCGGTTCGGCTAACTTCAGATCGTACTTTCCTTCCTTCCCCATTCGATAAGAATTAGTGTTACCATTATCCCACTGAACTCTGATCCAACCATCCTCGCCAAGCTCACCGACTACACGACCTTCGCCGGGAGGTGGGCCATCCTGATCACCCCACTTCCAATCAATACCACGCACTACCCTGGTTCCAATTTTCATCAGAGCTGCTAGTTCCATTCCTGTCAGTTGGACTATGGGTGTCTTCGCCTTTTGAATCACGTCTTCGTAGATAGCTATAGTTTCTTTGGATCTCGGTGGTTGACTTGGCGCGGATGGTCCAATTTGTCTAAGCAAAGTCAGGACGCTAGAGAGTAGACCAGAATTAATTAAGAGACCAATCTCATTAGAACGTTGGTGGTTCGTCAACATACCAAGGATAGTCAGCAAAAATCTAGCCCTAGGCAGTTTTCTAAGCCAAGTGTAAGTGCCTTGATTTAAACTGCTTTTACCACTAGCTTTGGGTTTATTAGGTAATTCAGCTTGAATGACATGAACTCGTAAAGCCTGAACAGCCCAGGATGTCACTTTAGCCTCTGCTAAGATAATTTTTGATCTCTGATAAGGTGTCACTAGCTGAACATTACTGAGGCAATGTGTGATATCCTCGCTTAACGTTTTGTTCTCATGAGTTAATCCTAGCCAACCATTGAGTAGACAATATTTTACGGATGTTATCAAGTAGTCCTTCTTTAAAAGATCCTGAATCATGATGATACCTTGCTCTCGCATTTTGACTCTCTGAACTTGACAGTATATAGCTCTACGAATCGTCTCGATATCAGCACCATCTTCAGCAATCGTGAAATTTATAATACTCGCAATGAGATCGTTAGAGTCTACAAGAAGTGGTCCACATTTGACCTTCTCTGCTAATTGTATTATAGCATTGGTGAAATTAGTAACATCTTCCAGTTTAGGCGCCATGGTTCCATTTGGAGTATCTTTTGGTGTTGTGTCCTCATCTGATTTATTCTTGGCTTCTGCACTCTGAATGGAAGCATTGACTATGTCTTCTGGTTTAGCCGGTGAATCTTTATTCTTGCGTAAATCGGCTATCACAGCTTGCGCCGCTTTTTTTAGCCTTGGAACTGTATGCAACAACTTTAAATTTTGAAGACCTTTCACCTCGTAGCTTGTTGCTGGTCTAACCTCATAAAGTAGGAATCGACATTTCTCTTGAGCAGGGGCACACACCTCCTTGTAGCTTCTATTTTGTTGTTGTCTAGTCTTGATCAAATTCCACTTTGTCTGATGAATAGCTTTGATCATATCTGCCAGGGGTTTTGTGAGTTTCACATTACCTTCAGTAAGTTCTTTGTCCACCAAAGCGATAGTTTGGTAACCCAGTGCAAGGTGCTTGATAATAACAGCCATGAGTAGTCGACCAATTTCTTCTAACGGATGATCTCCACAAAAATCGACATGAGACAAAAGATTATTAGCCTTAACATGCCTATCAACGATAGCCAAGAAGGTTTGAACGTAAGTATCATTCTTATGAGTCTCAGCAAGTGCCTGAATGAATGCTGTGACCCTATCTTGAGTCACCTTGTGGACTTCGTCCTTTGTACAAATTGGCAGAGGCGCCTCTGTCGGCGAATTTGCAGCTGTTGAGTTATTACTTCTTGCTTCACCTTTCTCCTCTTCGAATGGGTTTGGCGGTTGAAGTACTTGGAGACCACCGCGTAGGAAATTCGCATTCAGCCACATACCAGCTTCTTCTTCTGCAGGTTGCAGGGCCAAACTTTGTCTCAATCTGCATGCATGTAGACCCAAAAGAAAACTCAGGGCACGTTCCATATCAAGCAATGATAAACAAACATCAGTTACTTCAATTGTAAATTGTGTGCTTTCTTGTTCAGGTTGGCAATAATGACCCACAAAGCAGGAGTCCATCATACCTTGATTAAGATGTGATTGAGGTCCGTTGATCAAGGACGAAATGGCGTCTCTGCCTGTAATCCTTTGTAAAGTTTCAAGAGCGGATGATGTATTAGTTGCACCCTCGTATCTGAAGTCTTGGACGTCATAAACATTATTGTTAATCACGATCCAAAGACCGCCATCGCGATTGTGATTCTCAAGATCAGCCCACCTAATCAGACTGGGTTCATCCTGAACAGGCATTTTGTTGGTGTGCTGAGGAGCAATAATACCTGGCCAAGATAAATCGTCAGCATCCTCTTTCTCCACAGTTGGCGCAAGTCTATTGAATTGGTCTAGGGTATCCAACACCGGTGTGAACATTTCCATCCAGTTCATATTTAGCAATAACATAGGGTAGTCTACTTCGAGTAAGATTAAGCACACTACCAGTTCAGGTAGGAGTATGTTGATGATATCTCCTTTAAGAGCTGATGCGACTAGAGCAAAGTTTTTGTCGCTGCCACTGGCTATCTCACTTGCAATTGGTAGGATTTCAGTTACATGGTTGCATATTTGACAAATATATTTCTTTAGGAGCGACTCAGCCCCTAGCATCTCCTGATCTTGTTGAGGTTCATCGGTACTAGACTTATTTATACAATGGTAGATTTGAGCGATTAAGAGGCGCTGAAACCTAAGTAGTAAACTCAGACTTGGCGAATCATCCACCTTTTGCGAATCCTCATGTCGAGTCATATGGTGCAGACTCTGAAATCTTGACTGGGTAACGCAAGATCCATTTCTGATCAATTGCTTAATAAGTTGCAGAAGTGGTATAGTGACATTGTGCTTCTCAGAATTAAATTCTTTGGCCTGCTTGACTTCGCCAGCCTTCATAGTATTAGATGGTACTTGAAGCTCACGTTTATCAGACAGATCTGTAATTTCAGTTTTGATAGCTACCTTCAGAGCCAATTCCAAACCTACATCGGCCATTAGACTTGAAACCAAGAGATCAGCCATGAACTGTTGACCTTTGTTGGTATTAGATTGCTCCATGCTGTTGGAATTCGGTAGGAGTCCTGAAAGAGTTTTCGCTCGTTCGTTTGCTGTGGGTAATAGAACACTCCAGCCAGTTTGGAGAACAGCCTGGGCCGCTTCCTGCATGGTGGCCAGGATCCCAGCTCCACTGGCCAGAGCAACACAGCGTTGCTTCAGGGAGTTTAATAATGTTGAAGAACCAAGTCCGACCGATTTATTTTCAATATTGTGTGTAATCATAGCGTGAAGTTGAAGTCGAAGAAGGTTTAATGTTGCAACTGCCAGACACTCGCGATCTTGAGTAGGTGGTCGTGTTCCTGGTAGTTCCTCGCAAGACTTGGCTAGTAGCATATCCAGAAGTTTAAAGGTATCTTCACAAATGTCAATCACGAAGGCTGCTCTGATTGGTACATAGCAGGTGGAACGCATGGACCAGGCGAAGCTCTGAGAAGCACCGCACACTAAGCCAACGACACCCTTGCCTGTAAGAGCTGGGCACAAGGTCGGTTTAGTCACTGTTGATTCTAACGATGAATCGATTCGGCCATAATCATTTCTTCCCCATCCATAGACCAGTTGATCTTCGGTCAGTGCTAATACGTGCATATTTCCTGCTGATAACTCAATCACTTTTTTGCTTTTGAGGGCCTCCACAATCTTGGGATATCTAACATGCTCTTCGTTTCCATGGCCTAAGCGATAAGCATCACCCTTGCCCCAAGTATACACCTCACCGTAAGCCGTAAGGGCTGCCGAGAATTGCCCACCGCAGTACACTTTGACAACATTAATATCAAGAAGCTTGTCTACAATCTTGGGTATTTTTGAACCGTCCGCACCACCTCGACCTAATTTTCCGTAATCACCATCACCCCAAGAAAAAACGATGCCAGATGCTGTTACACAAAGAGTTTGCGAATCTCCACTTCCGCAGGCGACATGAACAACTTTGTGTCCATTCAGAGCCGATACCAAGGTCGGCACAGTAACATCATCACAGTTTCCATGACCTAATCTTCCATAGTTTCCGCGGCCCCAGGTGTATAAGTCACCATTGGCTGTGAGTGCAGCAGAATATGTACTACCACATACAATAAAGTTTACATTTTTATCCGATAAAGCCTCAATGATTTTAGGGTCGTCATAGGACGTGTTGTCCCCATGACCAAGTCTGCCGCCATCACCATTACCCCATGAGTAGACCAGGTTATCTTGGGTTAGGGCCAGGTAGTGTTTTCCATCAGAATGAGAAGCGATCATTATCACGGGTTTTGACGAAAATCCGTGAACACGTTGCGGATACTGAGCGTCAGAGCCATAATACATCATGAAAACCTTGCCGTCCAAAGACAAAATCATTAACGCTCTTTCTGTGCAACACAATTGCTTTACGCCAAGTTCAGTTATTGCCTCACAGTGAAGTGGAGACTTTCCGTTTCCTAGTTTTATGCCACCCCAAGCGAGGACCTCTTGATACATCTGAGCATGGTTTTTATTGAAGCCTCCCGCCACATGAAGTGGGAGAAGTGGTGCAGCTAGTCGGCTAAGGTGACACATAATCACAACGGCTGCCTTTCTCAGGTCAACGGCTACCGCATCATCTTCTGGAAGTCTCAAATATTTCAATAGGACCTCGCAAGGCCCCGGCATTAAGTTATTCTCGGATTGTCTTGATTTAGGTACTGTGATTGACTCCAGTCTACGTAGCAATGGTATTAACGGTGCTGAACTACCCGGTGGCATTACACGGTTGTCCTGATTCTTAGCCTTACCACCGAGGTGCAGGAGTAGCATCACCGAATCTAGAAGACTTGACAAGGTTCCTCTTTGTGTTGCTAGTTCCAGTAGTAAACATAGGGCTGTGTGCTGATCTGCAACCGGAACTGGACACCATGATCTTCCTGTGACCACATCCCTGGAAATGAAATATTATTACGTATAATTAAGTCCACATATAATTTCTAAAATATAGGTGTTGACCAGAATACTTACCCGGTGACAACTTGTCGTAAAAATTTAGCTGATCTTTCGACAACGTCTAACCAGACTCTGGAGACATTCGTTTCGTCGAAGAGTGTTGCTTCCGGTAGAGATTGAAGAGCTTCCAAGGATTCGGTGAGTAGCTCAGTACAGAGATCAGCATCCTCCCCGGAACGCCAGGCTCGTCGTAGAAATGCAAATGAAAAGTTAAGGGCTGCTCTAGAACCTACTCTAGCAAGATCGACTGTAGCTTTTTCACTTGGTTTCACGCTGAAATGATAAATGAGAATTATCATTAAATCATTCGTTAATTATAAACGTATAATAATTCAAGTCCAACAAACATTTTTGGAGCTTTCACTGCTGTTTTTTGTGGGGTTATCTCCTTTGTCTCTTGTGGCTTGTGACGTGACAAAGCTGTGAAATATCTCCTTGCTACTACAATGCGTTGTTTTAATCTTGTTGCAGAGAGAGTACTGTTGGCTACTTCGTGACAGAGGTTTCTTTGTTCTTTTATCAAGGATTCAATACAACTTGTTAAGTCATCCTTAGCTGGAAAATTTTTAAGATTCATTAACAATTATTTAACTGGGTGGTCTTATTTAATTTAATTATGAGGTTTTTTTTACATACAAGGCTGTGGTGCCCATAACCAGGAATCTATTGTTGTTTGTGCAGGCACAGTTTTTTCTACAAGTGATGTTATTCTTGCAGCTTCCTCTGTATCTAACTTTTGACATGGTCCACAATTGCAGCCACTTTGCGGCCCACAGATACCATCGCAACATAGACAGGATAACACTCTTAAATTGCAATAGTAATGTCCGCTATCTCCTGTAGGATAGATATATCTTAAATGCTGAATATTAAACGAAGAATAAGTTTTTTGATTACCTTTCCTTGCAATCACTCCTGCTGAATTAACCAAGCCATCACTGAAAGGTCCCACTATCTCTCCATCTCGTACCATCTCATTCCACAAGTCGGCAAGACCATCCCGACATAGGAAACGTTGTAAATCCATCTTTAGCCATTTTGTATCAAGACGTAACTCTGGTCTTACAGTAATATTTAGGTGGCCACTCATGTTTATTTAATGGAGCCCTAGATGGTTGGTCCGTGCTTTGGTCCAGGAGTACTAGAGAGTACTGATATCTACATATAAAAAACTTTCTCAGTCTCATATGCCAAATGTTATATACAATTCTAAATTGTAAAATCTCAAATTTTAATTGATTTAAAAATGATCAGGATTTAATAAACTTATATTCTCTACCGAATATTGATCTTGTATTAGGACCCCTCTTAAAAGAATCCTTACTAAGGTACCATAAGAAGACAGTACAAAATTTTCTACATGGTGCACCTGTTTGAAGAGGTTATGAAATACAGTTGGCGTGACGGTTCAAGAGTTCATATGCTGTAATTAATGATTTTCAATTACACTATGCAAATAGAAGGTCGTATGAATTAATAATTCTTACTCGCGTTGTCATTTTTGTTTGATGACAGACCGAATGACAGCCATCGGTCTGAAGAGACTGGAAGAGACCCGATTACTGAACTGACGCGTCTAAGGTTGCCTAGTATGATGGTTGAAGTATTAATTTGTTATTTCTAGAATATTTTACATGGTTTTACGGAACGATTATAAAGGGCGTTTATTTAATTAGCGCTGAATTTGTTCTCTTATTTAAGCGGCCCGAAACGTTTGAGTATTGATTGCGAAAAGTAAATATTTACGGTCTGCAGCAGACAGTTTTGTTAGGAACCAATCAGGTATTTATTCTTGAGAAGGCTTTGATCTTTTCTAACCCATCTACCAATAGGATGTCTCGACAAATCTCGAACCCGCGAAATGAGAAACTATACGGATAATTTTTCTAGAAAAATGTTTTTAGAGCATAAATAAGTAAGGTACCATATTTAATTTCACAGTTAGATTAATTTCTGAATTTTCGGCATATTTTTAGTATTGTTAAAATGCAATAGCATAAACGATGAAATACGACGATGATGGAATAAACGATGTATTTGTGAATTTTTATAACCAAAATATATAAATGACACACTCACCTATGTATATTACACTAAATTTATAACCCCCTTAAAAAACATTTACCTGTAACAAAACTATACCAAGTATAGAAGTGCTGTAAATTTCTCTAAGAAAAAGTATTGAAATCATATTATTAATGGCAAATACATAAGTCACTCCATACCTACTTATTATATGATCTAATACTAGCAGCACTAGCCCATAATGTTAATTGTATTTTAAAAATTTCCTATAACGTCTTCGATATTCCTTTATATGACTACTGCTTTTCATAATTAATTATGAATGATTTAATGGTCATTTCATAAGTAGTAGGAGCCATATTAGAGAGGAGATAGAAGTTCATATGTTGGTAGTAGTCCGATTCATGAATTACATTAATAAATGTATACATTAACACTAGAACTACCATCACCAGTCAACTTGACTATTTTCAATATAAATTATCCCTTAAAAAAAGTCTTCGGTATATCTAATGTTAACGCATTGAAAGCAGGAACCACGTTGGATAATAGACGTACTGGAAATTTTAAAATTTGTTGGAACGCGGATTTGCTGCGCAGAATCCGTAGGATAGGGGGGGGGGGGGGGGGTCACTTTTTAAATTGCTTAGGCTTAGAGTGCTTATTTTTCCACGAACAGATCACCTATATCGGTTTCTTGGACAATCCCGTCTTATACATTTGTATCCTTTTTTTTCTATATTTACTTCCTGTTTATTTCTTTACTCGTATTCCTTACTTTGCTACTTTCATTTTGTTCCGTTTTTTATTTCTTATTTTATACTTTACTTTCCCTGTTTCTTTCCTTCTGCGTTCTTCTTTCTGTTCTGTTCTGTTCTCGTTCACTCTCCAGTGTGCTTGTCTTATTTTTCCTATTTCTTTCGTTGGGCTGACCATATTTCTTCGAGCAGTCATAAGAGGGTAGTTCATTCTGTTAGAGTAACACACGTGGACTATGATGATAGGGGGTTGCCCTTCTGCCTCATCCGCTGAGCTTGCTCAGTGGGTCGGGGTCAAGTTGTGGTCGCAATAAAATGCATATATATTTCTACGATCACCCGATTCACACTTATATAAATATTTTTCATTTACGGGGCTCAAACTATATCCCAAAACATGTTAAACTCACTGAAATATGTGCTTTCATATGTAAGTATATCATTTTACTTACTTAAGGACTGATAAGAATTTCTGATTTTGTTATACTTCATCGTACAAACATCATACGAATAAATGCATGTATTTGGCCAATGCAATTTCTAGGTGACACAGTGATAAAAATTGAATGTGAATTAGAACGTGACGGAAAAGTGAGCAGTAAACTTCATAGCATTCATCTTGCTATCCGTGTTGCTCAATATTATGCAATGTCATTTTGCGAATATAATAAAACCGTTAATTTAATTCACAAGCCTGGTTCATCGATGATTTCAAGAAAATCGCAACTTAACAATGTAATTACGCAAGTCTATTTATGCATCTTTGCTTTGAAAGATTTTTTTTTTGTAAAAAGTTTTGCCGTTCCTTAGTAATGGGTACTGCAATAATGTTAGACGTATACTTAAAACTTTACGAATGTTATATTTATATAGCTACAGAGGAAATGCAGGTTAAGAAGTATCGAATCTCATATCCTTAATAAATCGTTGACACTCGTAAAAAGATGTTTCTTTGGATTCGAAATTTTGCCTGGATCAATAGAAACGGACAAAATGTCACGAGACGTTTGGACGGTTAAGAATGTGCCATCTTGTATCAGTAAGAAAAAAATCGTCAATATAATATTACGTAACATGCAGAATATGTTACGTGCACTTAAAAAATTTTTCAATATTATAGAATCAAAATCTGGTGCGTCGGAAATTTTGAAAAATGTACAACAAAGGAAAAAGGATGCACAGGAATTTGCGCTTAATTCTATGCTCGAAGAATTGGCTACGATTCACGAAGGGTCTAACGATGAATTTCGCAAAATCAGTGAACAACAAAAAATGGCAATTAATACCACCTACGAAGAAATCGAAATCGTGCAAATGAAATTACGTGAAGTACACGTAAATTGATTTAACAAGTTATATTTAGATTTATGATTTTGACTTTTTTTTTATCTTTAAGATTACTGATGTCATCGAAGAAGCTTTTGATAATGCTAGTCAACACGTTGAAGATTCAGTATACATACATAAACTGGTTCTTGCTGATTTTTTTTATGCCTTGCAATCTATTGAGCAAAAACGGCTCACGTGTGCCAAATCATTAATGGGAAAATATTCGAAAATTTTATTCGACATTTCTTATTCCTTTCCGGCAGAGATACAGTGTCGTATAGAAAAAGAAATATTGGTTTGCTTTTTTGCACATTATACTTAAAATACTTGAGTTACAAGTTGCAATGGAAATATATCATATATTATTTGATATATATATATATATTAATAATTATTTTAATAGAATTACAATCGAATGGTATTACAAAATCATAGGACCTATGCAGATCTACTTTTACAAATCTGTTTACTCTTCGACACTTCAAGATTCAAAATGAAGCATTGGATTGATTCGTTGAAATCGGAAAGCAATGAAATCATTCGTACGGATACTTTAAAAATTTTAGAGTAATAATCTTTAAAAAATTGTCAAATTTTTATTTTATCTTCAATATTATTGTCTATTATCAAAAACATTCGAACCGGTAGATTCGAAAGACAAATACTTATGGATGCTAAGATAATATTATTAGACCGGAAGGAGCTTGCAGAAATTATATCACAATTGAGAATCACGATTGAAAAGCTGAATGAAATAATAAAGCAGCTGGATGAAGTATTATTTTCCGAAAACATGTTTTTCGAACATTTCAAGAAAATTGATGAAATCGTAGCAAGATTTGGTATTATGAAAACTTTAATATCATAGCTAAAAATTTTCACGAAAAATCGATGTAATATATTTTCTTACATTCCAGACAAATCTTTTAAGCGTGTTATCAAAAAGTGCAATGTCGTTTTACTTAATATTTTTAATGGCTTTGAAAATCAAGTTGAAAGTTTCAAATTAGCCAACGGGGACTCTGATTATTACGAACAGGATAAACTGATGGTAGATGAGATATTGCAAAACATTAGAAAAAAACATAAAGATATTTTGACAGAATTGGAGGTACTTATTACAAGAATTAATATTATTTTATGATAACAGATGCACAAAAGAAAAATTATTTGATCAATGAAACACATATAAGTCGATGTTATGTTTTCAAATTTTCATTATTTCAATCTATGCATAGTCATTTTTTTAATCAAAAATATGTGCAAAATTATTTCAACCGCGAACGTTAAGTTGTACAATTTTTAAGTTCAGGATATACCTGTACTTTTAGAATTTACGGTACGATACTGTGCTAAACATACAAGAAGCATTGTCGAAGATTCGAAAATTTTTTGAAGATTTTATTTCACTGCGGACAAAACACGTGTCTAGAGCAACGGATATTCAAAATGAGCTCACAACAGCAGTGGAAAGTGTAAATATTAAGTATGGAAAAGTACATAAAGAATTTGAGGTTAGATTGAACGTAGCTTTGGAAAATGCAAGACAGGAATATATCGAAACGAATTTGGAGAAACGTTTGACACAAGTTTATGAGATTTTACGTCAAATGGAAGAAAAGTATTATTATATCTCATTGGCCCGTTTTTTTTTCAAGGCGGTTCAATGCATAACTCCATTTATCTTCAAAACACAAGTGCCTGATTGGCTAACAGCACAGTTAAACCGAGTTTATTCATTGAAACGCGTCGAAGAAAACGGGCGATTGTCAGTTGAATACTTTTACCATTAATTAATTTCTCATTTCTTTTATAAGATGGATAAATGATTTTCAAGATAAGCATTTCCAAATTCAAAAATACCAAAATATGGCAGAAGAAGAAATTCCGATACTATTATTAGACATAGAGAAATTTGTACTTGAACACTCTGATCAACATGATGTACAAGATACACCTAATAATTATTTGAAAAATGACAATTCTTCAAAAGAAATTGACAATGATAATAAGCTAATTAATCAGATTAATTTGCACCTACTGCACTTTAATGTGTCAATTGCAAACGGGGTAACTGCGTGAGTACTGTGTCCAAATACGGAAGATAAATACGTTACAGGATTAAAATGAAACATTTTCATACAGTTTGATTCAGAATATAACGTCAAATTATCCCATTCACCTGATGCAAACACTGAAATTAAGTGATCAATGGGAAAAGAATATATTACAGGAGCATAAGGAAAAATTTGAATCTGAAATGACGTCTATTGCTAAGCACCGTAAAAATATTCGCAGCGAAGTATACGAGACACGAAATCGTGAAATTCAAATTCACAAAGATCGTCTTGAAGAACATACAATGGTATTCTAACCTCTGATTGGTAGTGAAGCAATAACGTAATATTACACTCGAGAGATATATTATTATATATACATATATTATATATTGATTTTGCACAGGGAATATATCAATTTGTGAATTTGGTGCCTGAAGAGCTGAAAGCATTCTTACAGGAGAAAAAAGAAATTAATAAAAAATTTCAAGAAGAATTTATTAAAAATTACACAGAACTCGCGAAAGCCGAAAGCGAGGCTTTGATTAATCGTTTAATAAAAATGGTACGATAGCTAATAGAAAAAGAAAACGTCCTAATATACATACATATTATTCCAACATTCTTAAAATCATCTTTGATCATTCGATAATCAATTATATCATCATTGTACTGTGATATATAATTCGACAGAAAATGGCGACAATGGAGGATCACGTAGATCGTATGAAAACTGATTTTACGGAGTATCGTAATCAGTTAATTAATAAATGCATATGGCTGCGAGAACAAACGGACTCATTTATAAAGAGTATTTGGTAAGATAATTGCCGTTGCCATTCTATAAAATAATATTATTGTACAATTATTAATTCAATTCATTTTCTAGCTTGTTCAAAGACGGTGGAAATTTTCATGCGGACGAAGCTAAAGAATTTCGTAAAGCTTTGTCGGTATGCGTCAAATCTATTGAGCGTGTAAAACGCGAGGCAACATCGAAAATAAACCGAAGTTTCAAAGAACTGTTGGCAGACATTGATAAAAAACGTAACAGTGCGATCGAGCGGTTTGTTAATTTGAATGTACTGATGCGAAAAACTTGTCCGAATTTATCTTCAAATTTCATATATCATTCAGACGAAACCCAGCTGGCTACGAGCAGCAGGCAGCCACTAATGGGCAAAATGCGTTTGGTCTGATTAATGACGTCACGACTTTTGCCTATTAGTTGCTACCTTCAGTCCGTATGAGCCTTTTGTGTTGAAGGCACTTATGCATACGGTTTGAAACATGTTATAAATACCTGAAAACACTTTGGTATCATTAATAGAAACTGGTAAAATTAAATGTTATTTAACTTCAAACAGTACGAATGCTATGATACAAGATCGAAATTTTCATGATACCATATCAAGTATGATAATAAAATGCACAAACCTTTTGGAAAAGGAAATAAGTCATGTAATTGACAAAGGCACGAAGTTAACTATAGATTTGCTGGGACATATAGAAATCTACAAAAATAATGCGATGAAAAATTTATCAATTAAAAATATGTTGAACAATTGGAATGAAATTCTTGAGGAATTCAATGAGAGCTTCACTGTTCTTAGTTTACCATTTCCCTCTATGAAAGGTATCAGTACAATTTTTAAATAGAAATTGAAATAAAAATGCAAAGATTGACAAAGAATGAGAACAATCATTTATATTTGTAATTTGGAAAAAGAAACAGTGCCTTTAGACGTCCCGAATAATTTGAAAGAATATAGATCGAGCATTGAAGATGGACAGATCTTAGTGGGAAAGTCTAAAAAATCAAAACCATTGACAAAATATATTGACTATCGAAAGTTAATATTTGATTCGGAGGAATCACCAAACTCAGAAGGAAATTTCTTTTCCTCTATTATTATCAGTACTTTGTGGAATACCTTTACTCGCGTGCAAGATATGGCTAAGGTAGATACGTTTTGCCTACGGTATTCTTTGCCTGAGTTTTGACAAACATTAAACGTACTAAAATTCCAAAAAACGTAATAATTTTGAATTTAGAATTATTTTTCGTCCTTGGAAAATCTTGATAATACGAAAGAGGACGTTCTGGTGTCAAATTACAATGATTTTATGGAAAAAATTTGTTTACGCTTCCGATCCTATTTATATCAGTGTCGAAATATATGGATACAAGAATTGAAAGGTTAAAATCACATAACTATTACGTACATCAACAATCCGTAGGGTGAAATCTTTTTCTTCCTCAGAATTTTTGGAATTGACGAAATTTTTGAGGAAAAATATTCTCAAGTGGATATTAAATAATTTTCGCGAATTCCATGAAATCAATAGTGCATCTGTCATTGTGCAAGAGGAACGTGCATCGGTTGAACTTAAGGGAACTATCGACATTTTTCGAGAAAAGCGCTTAAAACTAGCCAACAGCTTGAAAGTTATGCACGGTTTTCCAGGTAATAAAAATCTTCTCGAAGATAGGAGCAACGTGATACAAAACGAAGAAGGTCTCATGTGTGAAAAAGTGAAAACCCTTTTTAATGAATTCAAGGTAATCACCGATCTTGAAGTTAATGTTAATGGTATTACTGACTAATGAAAAATTTAATCGAATGATCGCAGACTGAATTTGATAAAAATTGCGACATATGTCGAACGTCCTTCACGCAGCTTACGGACCAACTAAAAGCAGTTTTGAATAAATTAGAATTTATGGAGGCGACTCTATATCTGCAAAATATTCTCAAGGATAACATAGCGATAATAACATCAAAAAAGTCTCTCAAAACTTTAGGACAAAGCTTAACAGCGGACCAAGGCAAGATAACAAATATTAAGTTTTGAAAAAGGAAATTTGACTTGTGTATTTTTTAATTTAATGTGAAAAAACATCGATATTTTTTTAATATATTTTCTTTTTATAACTTACATGCATTGCTCTTGTTCTTAGACAAAGAAAATAACACCTACCGTCTCTTTGATCTAGCTTATCGATTGAATGTACCAAATAAAATTAAAAGACCGCGTATCAAGGAATGGCCTGATCAGAAATCTTCTTTGGTATCGAAAAAGAGTACTGTAGGCAACTTTGGCAGAATATTTGAAAAGCGATCCCTTCCTACGAAAAAAATATCAGTCGGTCGTCCAATTGATTTGGCATTGGGAATCGATTCTGTTGCAGAAAATTATCAGCAAGTAAGGAACCTACAGTCATTATTTTTGCGATTAGCTAAGAGGGTCTAACGATACAGCCATGCTAGTCTATTTGTTAACTTGTACATTAACTTTAAAGCTTCGATTACACGATTTTCCAAAAGTTCATTACATTACGTTAAGTATTATTTTAGTTCTTCACATGCTCAATACATCACAATTATTTCTTAACATTTAATCTCACACGCATAGTATTATTTAACAATTTCAATAACTTTATAAATACCTTTGTGTAGAAGATTCAAGAAATATACATATCTGCACTGGAAGAAGCAGATACTGCTGTAAAACGTTTCTGCGAGGATGGGCAAAACTTTTTGAAAATGTGGAATCGTTACGCCACAACGGTGACTAAAGTTTACAGCGCGAATATTTTCGTGTACAATAACGATCTCGTCAAGTCTATTGAAATGGACTCCAATAGAAGTGGAGATCAACATTAAATCTGCTGGCAATGTCCTTTAATATCAATAAAGAATGCACAAGGCATTAGCGAATAATTTTTTTCTTAGGATACGGACAAGTAAGTTTGATCGTGTATGCGCACACCGGTAAATTTCTTTTACGAAATTTAAAAAAAAACCAATAAGCTGGTGAGGTTGAAATTCATAGAAAAAGTCAAATTTGAATATTTTTTAAAGATTCTTTCTTCTATTATACGTGCTCCTACTTTAGATTGAATACACCGTATTCTTCTGATCAGTGGCAACGAGAAAATATTGGTAAAAACAAAATAAAAGAAAGTGGATTCCAACTCGTACGAGTACGCTTGCATCTTTTGATATGTATATATATATATATATATATTATATGTATATATATAATGATATTGTAAATACGCATAAAATGTAGGCTTTATTACGACTTTAAAGTGGTCCTCTTGAATATCCAGATGAATTAAATGAATTCTTTTTGAAGCCAAAATCCGATACAAAAATGTTTATATACTAGATATTTAATGTTTCAAATTTTCGTGTAGTTTGACTCCATCATTCCTGGATTGTTGCTGTAGAAGATATTATTTGTAAATGATTAGCGAGTTCGTATCATTAATCAGCTGGCATACATGAATGAATATCTAATAATTGTTAACTATCTATATGTGTTTTTCATCAAAACAAATTTAAGATAATTGCCCATCTTATACGTGGCGGGACTAATGAGTTGTTAATTTTGCTTAATATTTTGAAGGCATTGATTAGGTCCAGACAATAAACAATGCAAATTATTTTAATAAAAATGGTGAGAAAACAAATAGAACACGAAGATATAATGATCGAATTAATTTCACAGTTAAAAAACATTAAATATTAAATTGATATTGTAATAAGGATGTAGACATTTCCCCACGATAACTTTAACATCAATTTCTATTTGTTTTATTTATCAAGAGATTTATTCATATTTCAATTTCTTTTGTTCTATTCAGCTGTTCATTCTTCGTTGGAAGTACATATCAAACCATTCTAATTCATAAAATTTGAACGAGTTCTAAACTGCATGGTAACAAGAAGAAACAGGGGAATTAACTATAACGGGTAAACAAATGAAATCCTAAAATAAAAATACAGGTAATTTAGTTTCGTCTGAAAATCTTGCAATTACTTTAATTATGTTCAAATTTTTCTTTCCTATTCAACGATAACTGTCATACGATTCCGGTGACACCTTCATTCATATATTTCATTACAGTTTTCTAAGAATCCTTCGATGATTCTACTGTTCGTCAAAGATTGCATGGAACGTCATACCATCGGCATGGTCACGTGACAACTGACACGTGAATAAGTTAATTATTACTTGTCACTTAAATTTTGTCAACGGTTCCTAGGACGTTTCTTCAGAATATTCCTAGAGATGAGTTCACTCGATTTTGTGAAAAAATCGTTAACGAAAAAGAGATAATCTACTACGTGATCCTGGCATGCGACCATGGGAATCGAGTAATCCGGCTTGAAGATCGGACAGGGATGGTACATGTCGAACTTCACCACGAGCTGCAACGCTTGGCGATGATTTCAAAAGACGTCGCGCCACTCTGAACACGTCATCTTTGGTTATCATGTCTATCAACAAATATAAAAACTCACTTTCACACCAATTCAAGATTTTAATGTAAAACATATCATATATAAACCACAGGGCAACTCACCAATTGCTTGTATAAAATATTCTGGACGTTTCCTCGATCCAGTAGCAAGTACTTGCCTACCAATATCTTCGAATACAACTGGTCTTTGTTCCAAATTCATCAACAACATCGATTGCAGTTGCTTCTTTGCTCTCTGAAATAAAATTGTATTAATCTTTATTTCAAAAATATTTTTAAGATACTATACTTTAAGATACCTAAGGTAATCTTAGATGTCACAAAGATACTATTCATGCACCGAAATAGAGAACAGTATGCGCAGTTGATAGCATTATAAAAAAATGTCTACCTACCGACAATTCATTATCCGTTATACTGCCAGCCATTGCTACCAACTCGTGAACGACAACTTCTACCATTTCTTTAACATGTGTCGGTGTGGAAGACGCATGAATACAAAAGAGACCTGTGTCTGCATAAGCATGATTATATGCAGTTGCACTGTAGAGCCAATGGTACCTTATTGAAAAACGATCAAATTAATATTTATGTTAACATTCAGGTGTCTGATAGCATTACCTGTTAAGAACATTAGTATACAAACGTGTATACATGCCCTTGCCAGGACCTCCAGCACTGAAACTACCACCACCACCCATCATCATATTCAAGACACACATTGCAATAAAATCAGGATCCTGATGTGAACATCCTTCCAGACCCACTACAACATGTGATAGTTCTGGTAGTCCACTAGGACCAGCGTATACAGGAACATTACACTCTTCCTGTAATAGAAATTATGACAATAGTATAAGATTTGACTAATTAACTTTAAACATTATTATTTTAAACTTACCAAAATTATACCGCCTGTGTATTGGGCTATAGACTCATCCACGAAATTAGATGCTCTATCTCGTATAACTAGATCCTTGTCTTCTTCCCATATTGGTTTCTCATCTACAAAGTATCTAGAGTAAAAATAAGAGATTACATTGTGTACAGAAAATTATTTAAAGAAGGGAGTTTAATTGAGATTTATTCCTATTACTTTTCAACAGCACTGACTAATTCCGTGTGATCAACACCAACGCCCGCTACTACCATCCTTCTTGGTGTATAATGGTGCTTCAGGTACGTGAATAAGATTTTCCTATCGATTTTTTGTATGTTGCCTTCTGGACAGATTTTTGGCAATCCCAATGTATTGTCTCGATAAGCAGCCTACAATTCAAATGTCAATAACATATAAAGTTCTAATGAAATAGATTAATTTGCAATCTTACTGCGTGTATCATGTCCATAAGCAGTGGTTCTTGCTCTGGTCTTGTCAGCAATGACTCCAGTTCAAATTGTACAGTCTGTCGTGCTATATCCAACTAGAATTTATTTCCAAAGACCACATGTAAAGAAATATATGAATATTAACATATTGTGAAACTGTAAACATTCAATGTCAATTTCAAAATGAATATCAATTAAAAAACCAATACCTCTTCATCGGATATTCGAGGCCTTAAAACAATATCTCCTAAAACTTTGGCAACCATATCAAGACCATTACGTTCAGCTGATGCTGCATAAACAAAAGTGTCACGCGATGCTTGACAATCACAAATTCCTCCATGTTTTTCAAGAGCAAGCATTATTGTGTCTTTACTATCAAATGATTTGGTTGACTGTAAAAGAATTTTTTTTGGTTGGTCAGTTTAACCTTTTAACCTAATGGGATTTATATTTGATATGTGCATCAATGACTTACATTAAAAGCAAGCTTCTCAAGAAAATGAGATATCCCACTAGGATAAGCTACTTCATAACGAGGTCCTGAGTCAATTAATACTGAAAAATATTATCAGAAAACAAATATACGTAAGTAAACAAGTATTGTTCAAAGAACAGTGAAACTGATATAATGTCACCATACTTACCACCGATGGTACAAAATTGTCCAAAACGATTTTCTGATGCAACCTTTAAACCATTTGATAAAACACTAATCTGGGTTACCTGATGTTCTTCTTTGGCAGTCGAATAAATTGGTTTAGGGAGATCAGGTATTGGTTCTGTTAATGGTGGAAATGGAGTGACATTTTCTTTTGAAGGGACATCGACAGTTGATTTTGTTTGCGAGGATAGGGCACATTTTTGCCAAAAATTGAAATGTTTTGCTTGGGTAGAACTGAAAATAACATTAATATTATGTTTCATATACAGAAAATGGACAAATACAGATATAGTTTTTCTTCTTTATATATAGCCAAATATTGATGAATAAAATAAAAATAAATTGTAGCATACTGTTATGGAAAATTGAATAAATGAACCAAAAAATTATTACACATATTACTGAATTTCTGTAAATAATTATACATCAAAATTAAGCGTTAGGATAACTGTAAAGTACATTTAAATTGTATGACAATTTATATGACCCATTAATTTTAGTTGCAATAGCAAAAATTTAAGGTTAAGTCTAATAAATTTGCTTAAACGTTTACAAACGAAAGTTTATTTAATACCTATTTTTGATAGTCGTCGCCAGCGGCGTCTTGGATATTCTCACCAACATTTTTATTTCTCAACAATAAAGTTTATAAAAACTTGTTCATTTAAATTGATTTTTCTCTGCTGAAAACTTTTAAAGAAACATGCGAGCTTCTAACTCGAAGCCGCTGTCGAGATTGCTCGAAACAGACGATGCAGATAATAGAGTATTTAGAGTACTTACCTTCTGACGGTAATGAAGATTATTATTAAGTGTGGTACTTAATTTTTTAAAAGATTCATAATAGATGGTGCTACTAATGCTTAGTGAGATTTTAGTGAATACAGTGATGTGAAGTTAAAGTACTTGTTACATTGACATACACATAGTACATAGTTTCATTATCTCTAGACCTTAGAGGCGGCCGTAGCTCAGTGGTTAAGGTAGCGGATTCACGACCGAAAGGTTTGGGGTTCGCGCCAAGCTGCCCAGCAGCATTCACGCGCAGTGTGCGCTCTATGCACCAGTATTATTTGCCATGTAGTCAATCCACAATAGTCCTCAAGCTCAATATGCTATTTTGACAGTTCTAAAACGATAAAATTTCTAGTTTCTTGCCAAAATATAAGTACTCTTGCTAGGTCGTTTCACACCTTTCTTATGTAAACTCAATAGTAACGACAAGATCCATACCATGTTGAATACAATCCTTTTCGCAGATGACACGGCCATCTATGCCCACTCGTTAAGTGCAATAGTTGCAGCTAAGCAAATTCAGACACATATATCTATATTCTCGAAAAGTTCTACACAAAATGGAAAATATTATTAAATGCAACAAAAACAGAAGTCATTGTATTGGCCAAAAAAGCTCAAAATATAAAAATCCTGCGACCCATTACAGTATATGGGCACAAAACAAAGCCAACATAATCCGTCAAACATCTGGGCTTCCACCTGGATCCTAAGCTAACTTTCAAGAATCATATAAAGCAAGTCCTGCGTAAGGCGCACATGGTAAACAGAGAACTCTATCCCTGAATGGTAAAAAAACTCACCTCACTCTAAGAAAAACAAATTTTTAATCTACAAAATGATAATCAGACCAATAATAATGTATGCTTATCCAGTATGGTGTAGCGCAGCACCAATTAACATTAAGCCTCTGCAAACATTTCAAAATAAGTGCCTTAGGTTAATACTTTCAGAAGATAGATATGCTAAGATAAGGGACATGCATGAAAAGGCTGAGTTGCGAAAGATAATAGATTATGCCAAACAATTAGGAGAAAGATTTTATCGAGAGCAACTAAACAATAATAGGCTCACCATAGACATTACCACACTAAGAAAACATAACATCCCGCCCGAATTCAAACACAAACTACCCTACCAATCGTTATCAATATTTAGAGAAATAAACTAAAAGTACAAAACTACAAAGATACAAAAATTAAGCTTTTTGTACAATCAAAGAAAATATAGGTTTTTTA